>CM035357.1:7624610-7972110 GCA_020137815.1 Hormiphora californensis
CGAAATAACACCAGGGCAGTGAACGGGGTGGAACAGAAAAAGGATCGAATTAAATCGCTAATAGGGGAGGCGATGATCAACGGTACAGCAGAAAGGTAGATAAAGGTCTAGACGGGGAGGGGGTGGGAAGAATAGGGAAGAGTTGGAAAATACACGTGATAGGGAGGCTTGGGAGCTCAGCAGAAGAGAAGGTTACGAGGAAACAGGACGATTTCAGAGAAGGACATTTTAATGACCTGGATACGTTTTACCATTTTCTCTCTTTTGTGCGAGTATTTCTCTAATTTACTTACACATATTTAAGTATTTTTAACCTAATGCATTGGTTTTTACCCTATTTAACATTGATACTTTTGTGGTGTGTGATCCATATTTATCTGTATATTGAGCATATTTAATATTTATGTGTGTGTTACGTATGTATGTATGCGAGTATGTGTGTACGTGTGTGTGTTGTGTGTGTTTGTTTGTCTGTGAGTGTATGTGTGTGCCTACTGTCTAGCGTTATCCCTATACTTTTAGAATAAACCTTATGATGTGGAGATTTTAGTGCTTGTCAGTTGGATTTTTTTTTATCTATTTTATTATAGTATGGAACTGTGTTGGGTGTGACCTGTCATGGTGGCGTACAAGCCACGTTGGTTGAGCCCTGAGCCGGAGGACGACAGATATTTGACGAAACTATTTGCTTTTATAATTTTCGGTTTAAATGTTTTTCCCGATAAAAAAAAAATTAGACAATACAATAAGCGAACGCGTTTTGCTTAACCATTTAGCTAGGTTAATACACCTGTTGAAAGGCTATAAATACAACGAAATAGTTTAATTACAAGATCAAATTATCTAAATCATGTCAGGTTGGGGAACAAACTCTTTGGAGTTGAATTTGTTCTGACCCTCTTTAGGGAATTCGATCAAGGCAAAATGTGTGTTAGAACTTGGAGAAGAAAACTCATTCTAAGTGTTAAGTGGAAATGTATTAAAAACTAACAAAACTTAATTAAAAACAAACAAATATTTTCTGACTCGTGACAATAAAAAAGAGATTCAAAATACATTAGTTGTATATACCTTCCGGAAGCTTCCCCCAGCTCTGCAAAACACCACACTCACATTCCCATTCCCATGATCACGTGGATTTATTTTGTTCAAACCCCGGAAAGAGAGGGTGAAGCAAGGCAAGATCACATTTATATCATGTAACTTTGTTTTGTGATACTGGTGATGTATGTGGTTTATAATCCCAGTTATACTCCTAGTTATACTTCCCCCTCCTAAAGTTTCCAATTAGAGGCCAATTAGATCGGTAATCACTGTCGACGATTACACTCGACGATTGTTTCCGGAGTTGATTACACAGTGATTAGGTGGATCACGTGATCTCCCCAGTATTCCCTATTACACCAGTCATGTCAAGAAACTGGGTTAACAGTACTGCCTCAAAAGTTTGATCCATTACAAGATTCCAGATATTTACAGCGGTCTCACTGTGACTCTCCCCTGACCACCTCATACTACCCGCCTTGATGGCCGCATCACGAGCACTGGGTCGCTCTAAAGGGTCCCGTGAAAGGAGGGATCGTGTCAGTTCTGAAAGTTGGTAGTGAGATATCTGGGGAAGGTCTGATAAAGTGTAGGTTTTAGGAGATAGGCCACCAGGTGAAAAAGGACATTTGTCTCCCATCATTTCATAGATCATAGTCCCGACAGACCAGACATCAGATTTAGAGTAATCACAGAACCCTCCCTCCAATGTAGATCCTATCTCAGGGGGTATTAACGGGTTACCCCAGGATCGCCCGTGTGGCCATGAATCACTGACAGTCATACCATGGTGACACATCCCAAAGTCAGTTATAACGGCATGCAAGGTACCACACGGCATCTCCCTGATTAGAATGTTTTCTGTTTTAATGTCCCGGTGTACTAGACCGTTCTTGTTGATGTGGTGTACCCCAGAGAGGACTTGGAAGAGAATTAGACAGATTTGGGAGGGAGAGAGGGTTGAAGTGGAGAGGTGGGAGGAGAGGGAGCGGTCAAATAGCGGCATCTCGATGAAGAGGGTCCGATCGTAGGCTATGTTGTGGTCAAATACAAGGGAAAACTCACCAATCACCTAAAGAGGGATAATATATATGTGTATTGTGTTGAAGATTGGAAATTTAAAACTTATAGAAATTGAAAACTTGTAGAATAGAAAACTTGTTAAACAAAAACATTCTGCTTAGTAGAGTATTCAGTAACCAGTAATAACCAAGTGCTAAACAAAGTACCACTTTCAAAGGACACTGACCTCATCGGTTAATGGTATGTTGTCATCAACAAAATATCCAGTTATCTGAACCACATTCCGATGTTTTGGAACTCCCTTTAGACTCAGCTCTGCCCCGAAATACTCCTCTCTCAGCATGTCATATGATGATCCAGTGAACCAATTAAACATGGCCTTCAGGGCAACCTCCTTGCCAGTGTTCTTGTTAGTAGCTTTGTATACCAGGGCACAGGTGCTCATGTCTCCTATCTTGGCAGTTATCTGGAGGAGGAAAAGGTGATACCAAAGAAGAAAGAGTCACCGCTTGTCACGTTACATGAACCATGATAAAAACATATCAATGTAAAGCTAAACATGGGATTCAGTAAATAACGCAAATGTTTGGCTACGAATTCACCCTTACTATTAAGCTGCATATAGCTCACGATGAGGGGTAATTTTCATTACCAACGCAAATGTGGGACATTCAGAGTAGTTTACGATGTAAAACTTTTACAGTAAAAGACTCACTGAATAATCTTGTAGAGTTAGTGTTAGGGATCCCATACTATCATCCTCCACCTCCTCCTCTTCCCAGTTCACTCCACTCACTAAAAGGGCACACAACTTCTCCCACTGTAACGAACTAGTGATAGAAACAAGTTGTGTAGCTCACACTACTGTGAGGGTTCGGCAGAGCAAGTAGCAATGGATAAATATAAAAAGCCTTGGATTCGGTGGAATGTTTCTATATTGCACATCCTACTGTAGGAAACACCTCAAGCAGCGATATATCATTCTACCTCTCTATATTACCTGTAACTTGTCCCATTCTTCCAGGGTAAGGTGTGGCCCAAGGAGAGTGAAGGCAGTAGAAGTCAACAGTTGTACCAGGTCTGACTTCTTCTCGCAGTACCTGCGGTGGGGTAGTTACTATTTGTGAGGTTTGAATACGTTATTAGTAACAAGAGGAGAAGTTGATATTAAATGTGAAGTGATAGAATACAGTTATAAAAAGAAACACTGTTTCACGAGCTATTAGGATATTCGATTATATAGCTTAGAAGTGAGAAGAGTAACGATATAATGTGCTTTATTCCAATAATAACTTTGGGCCATGATTTATAATTGGAGTTAAATATCTTGTTTGCTTCTTCCATTTCCACTCAGAAAACAAACTAGTGAAATTGTACCCTTGTCCCTTAGTAAAACAATATGTACCTGAAAGCGATAGGTGTAGGAAGAACTATCTGCTCCTTCACTAGCCTTCCAAAGCACTGCTCGTAGTTGTGACGGTGGCCAACAAATGTTCGTGTGTAAATTCGTATAAACAGAGGGGCGTACCGGACCGTCTGTCTGCTTATCGCTGCCCGTAACATGTGGCGACTACGGACCACCATCCTATTTGATATTCAGATTGAAATGTACACTCTATTGGAATACACTCGATTTGTAACTTTTAAAGCAGTCAAGTTTTGAAACCATTTTCATGGCGCATGACATCTGAAATATAAGCCTTCTTGTAATCGGAGAGCCAATATTATGAAATACGAATCATAATATTATTTATGAGACATTCATAATTTATCAATATCACATAAATTCGTCTCTGCCAGCGGTTGAACTATGTTTAAACACATCTAGCGTTTCGTCATCTTTGTCGATGAGCTGGAAAAAGAAGTAAAACTCAGGAAGACAACTGAACCTTACGTCAAAAGCAAGGTTAAACCGAAACGATCAAAGGATAGTGAACGTCTCGGCAGTCAGCTGGTACTTCGCCAGACCGCTGATGAAAATGATCCATTCGCCGAATATTTTCCGTCGGATAGGACCAGCTTATTTCCCGGAAGTTGGAAAAATGGTGAGCACCAGGAGCATGTGAGGCATTTACCGCGAACACTAACTTGTCAAGAACAATACAAGTAGAAAATATAAATCAATAGTCCACTCTTTGACTGTCCGTTTCACGGCTCAGCACAAGTTCTGCTGTTGGATGGGGCACAAGTTCTGCTGTTCGAGGGAGATTCATGGCTTCCTATTGAGTCAACAAACTGACATCAAGTCAAATTTACATTTCTCTTGAGTTAGGGGACTGGTTCCTTGACATTTACTGCAGGTAAGGATGGGTAAGAGGGTCTAAAGCGCTTGCCAACTAAGGAGATTCGTCACGAACAGTGAACTTCAAAAAGCAAACTCCGAAGACTGACTTTAAAAATATAAAACTTGCATATTTTATGTATTTGGTCAAGCGCGGCGCGGCGTGATTTTAGCGCGTTTCAATTCATCGCGCGCGCGACATCTTTTCAATTTTTACTTCTTATCTCGTTGAAAAGAGAAAAACGCGAACGTTAAAATCTGCGTTTTTTTAGTGTGAGCGCAGAGCGCTCATGGTTTTTGGGACTGGAGTCTGTTTTAGCCGCTAAATTTACTGTTACTGCAGGTCTGGCAGTAACATATCCACTAATGACCATAATTTGTTTGTAGAGGGTTTATGCTGCATGTTGTTGATAAATCAGGATCAAACTCTACGCTGAAAATGATTGTATCCCGTCAAAAACTGTTCATATTGTTCGCCTTTCTCGCCATCTGCCTCTACGTTACCCTCCTCAACCCAGCCAGCTACCGGGGTTCCAGATCATTTGTTGTAGACTATGAGAATGACGTCTTTTTAAAGGACGGTACTCCGTTTGATTTTGTGTCTGGAAGTCTCCATTACTTTCGAGTTCCCCATCAGTTGTGGCGTGACAGGCTTCTAAAGTTACGTGCCAGCGGTATAAATGTTGTCAGTACTTACGTTGCGTGGAATGTTCACGAGCCACACGAGGGGGTTTTTAGTTTTGCTGGGGATGCTGATTTGGTGAAATTTGTCAAAACTGCACAGAGCTTGGATCTCCTGGTCAATATTCGACCTGGACCGTATATCTGTGCCGAATGGGACAACGGTGGAATCCCATACTTTGTTCTCGGAGACCCAACATCTCCCATTAAACTTCGCTCAAGCGACGAGCGATACTTGGCCCACGTGAAACGTTACTACGATGTTCTTCTGCCCAAGTTAAAACCCATGCTATATTCAAACGGTGGGCCCATCGTTTTAGCTCAAATTGAGAATGAATACGGTAGCGATCTAACGTGTGATAAGAAGTACAAGGAATTCCTGTACAACCTTATGAAGGAGCACCTTGGGAACAATGATGTTGTTTATTACACCGCCGACGGATGGGACATGCACCATTTGATCTGTGGTCCTATCACGACTTTTTTTTGTGGGTACAATTTAAACTACGGACCTAAAATGCATGATTACAAGGGAATCATATCAGATGTGTATTTGGACGGGGAGAAGATATCCGGGGTCAATAAATGGGATATGTGGTGCTTACCACTAAATAACACTGACAAGGCAGCGTTTGCTAAATCTACCATCCTTCCAGGTAAACTGTTCCACCTTTCAACATCATTAGTAATACATTCCTTGAATGTTGTGCCAGTCTAAAAAGTCTTGAATCTTTCCAGGTCCAAATACTGACCATTACCCCAAACATATTTCCATTCCCCTATACCCCCGCTCTAAACTGCAATCCCCCAGGTCCCGGATCTCTCTTTAGAGGAACTTTCACTGTTTCTGGCACGCCCGCTGATACCTGGGCCAAACTAACCATGTTTAGTAAGGGTGTTATCTGGGTGAATAACCACAATCTGGGCCGATATTGGACCAGTGTTGGGCCCCAGAAACATCTCTATGTGCCTGGTGTTTGGTTGAAGGAGGGGGTGAATGAGGTGATAGTGTTGGAGGTGGAGCGGATCCCAGAGAAGAGAGAGTTCTTAGGGATGGAGTTTGTAGATGTTCCTGATGTAGGGGAATGTCATTATTAAAAAGGGTTCAAATGTTTCAATCAGAACATTTTTATTTTTGGGTTTCAAAAACAGCTGTTTTTTTAAATCAAGCTTTATATTATAACTTATCTGTGTATTGGAATGAACCTGTTCTTGTATTTCTAAATACAAATACCTTTGCATGATGTTTTGTGCGTGATATGTTTTTTGTTGTTTATTTGAAATGAAGCATGAAAATATTATACATAATATGTAAACTGTTATTTATTATGGCAGCTAGTATTTTTAAGGGAATGACATAAGTGTAAGAATTCTATGCGTAATTCGTAATATAATGGTCTTTATATCGCGACTCATTTTTTACGATATTCACCTTTTCAATTCAAATCATCGCATCTTTTCCATATGACCCAACAGCTAATTAAAAACTAATTAACAACTAATTTACAGCTAATTAACCCTATCCCTGTAGAATGATGAACCCCTGACCATGTCATCTACAGTCAAGTATTCCCGGCTAGACACTACCGAACCCTACCATCGCTCCACCACCACCAGCACCCCCTCAATAACCCCCTCGGGGGTCCTAGGGGCTATATCATGTCTCCTGTTTACAGGGTGTATCTTCCTCTCCATAGCAATAGCCAGGCTCCTTGCAGAGAACCACTTCCTCCAGTCGCAGTACATGAACTACACTAGCAGTTACTCGTTTGGGGTGGTCTCCGATCTGTATCTAGATACCACTCCACAACAGACGTGTTGTGAGTTTGAGACTAACTTTAGTTGTCTGTGCTGCCCGACCAACCCGGCCCTTCTCAACGCCACGTTCCAGTCCCTTGTTGCGGTCCTCAGGATGTATGTGAACACAAAGTTCATCCTGTACCTGGGGAACATTGCCCATCACCAGAATCAAACGGTCCAAACGTACGCTTATTTCCGGGATTTTATAAAACAAAGTGACGTTAGTATTCCAGTGTTTCCGACTTTGGGAGCCCATGATAGACCTACAACAGAGGTCAGTACCCTCTTCTACTCTGAGATATTTGCAAGTTGGTCCGAGCTGATTGGATGTTTCGGGTGTCCGCTAGCTCCCCCCTCTAATGGGGTAAAGGAGACATTTGTAAAGGGCGGCTACTACTCAATCACCTCGACGTATGGAGTTAGAATTATCAGCCTGAATACAAATCTGTTTCTGGATGATGCGACTGAAGCTGAGAAAGCACAGGGTCACGAACAAATCGTCTGGCTGGAAGATGTTCTAGATAATTCACGGACTATCATCAAGGGTAAGATCATGATAGGCGGGACTGCTCCTGGTCACAGCAACATCCTGGTTCCCAGAAAAAACTCCCCGACCTCTTCCCAGAAATGGGATGAGAACCTTCAGTTGAAGTTTACTACACTCATCTCTAAACATCAATACCGGTGGGCAGCCATTATGTTTGGTGGGGCAGAGTTTGAACTAGTCCGGGCCCTAGACCGACAATACATGTTCCTGTCACCCCCCTGTTCCCCACTTCTCTGCTCCCAACCTGCCTTTCGAGTTGCTTTCCTCTCGGAGAGAGATCTTGAGCTCCTGGACCTACACCAGTACTACAGTCCAACTGAGTTCTTCACGCGAGTTGGCAAGGCGCCCAAATTCATGTTTGACTACAGTTATGAGAGAGTAATATTTGGGAGCGAGCAGCCCCGAGGTCCGGTATACCTGAACACATTCAGTATAAGACAGATGTACGAGAGTCTAGTTACAGACAGTTTTGATCTGGGGCGATGGGAAGCTCTGGTAGACACTAAGAAAATAGATAAAGTGGGGGTCCAGACCTCGCCCCTGATAACTTTCTGTCTTGCCAAGTACAGTAATGTTACCTTGCAGCGGGATTGTTTAGGAAAGTTTAAATATAGTTTGAAGTGAACTGATAAGGTTTGATGCGGGCTTTTTGTGTGGTATTTGATTCAATGTTAAAGTTGCTCGGGTTAATTTTGTGTAATTTTGTAAACTGTCCTGACTGCAATTTCTGTTAATTAAAAGTGTCAAATCTAATCTTCCATCCAAACCCTTCTTGAAAAACCCTAGAAACTTTCCTAACCAAGACTAACAGCTCTGTATTACCAGTAGTTATCATGGTTGTTGATGACAGCGGTGGTGGTGCCGCTATGCAAATGAGGGCGGACCACCTCGACACAATCCGACAAGACGTTCTGGGAAAATGGACTGGTTTACAGGTACTGCACAGCCGCAAAGTTATTAACTGGAACTATAGCTAGTTGATTGCACAATCTTGTTCTACTCCCTCCTGATCGCTGGTAACCTCATTCCTTCCCTCCACAGGGTGCAGTATCAGAGAAGAAGAAGGACCTTCTCCAACAACTCCGTTATCACAAGTTGATAAAGGAGCAGGACGAGCTGATCATCTGGATAACTGATAAACTCCAGGTTGGTAGCTTTCTGATTTATATCGTGTATATAATACGGCAGATTTATTACACACAAAACTAAGTTGTATCATTGATCCTGATCTCTCAAATTCCCTTTCTGTTCCCCACGTGAAATCTTTAACGCAGGAATGTAATGCGACGTTAGGAACTACGGATTCATACACTCGCGAAATAGTAATTTACATTTTGCTAATCATCTTCATGTTTTCCATCGATGTTAAAAAGATTTATCTGCCACCCTTTTTCAATAATCGTCTTCCCTTATCCAATCTTTTCTTGCATTTTTGTTTCAAAGACCGTCTTATTGTTTCAATGTACCGATGGCCCAATGTTCCAATCTAATTATTTTCCAATACGATCAAGTATCGATCTGATCATCCTTCAATGTTCTTCTATTCTATTTTCCTGTTATTCTAAAACTACATTTCCCTGCTCAGATTGCGAATGATGAATGCTATAAAGACAGCAGCAACCTGAAGGGAAAACAGAGAAAACATCAGGAACTTCTCGATGAGATGAAAATCAAAGAGGTACACACACACTCACACACACACAAACTCACACACAAACACACCTCCTTTATGAGATATCAGGGGACAGGGATATAATCAGACAAATTTTTAACCATCACGGGTATTTAACCCGGAGTTCTTAACATGTTCTAGTTACAATTAATCCGAACCCTCCAGGAGACCCTCAGGAAATCCCTCCATCAGTCAGAACCTAACACCGCGGTATTAAACACCTTTCTAGCTAAATTCTTCGTTGATTCTTTTAATGCCCCCTGTCCAGATGTCGGCTGAGCCCTTGTTTCATTAAAACGTGAAGCAACATAGAACAACCATTCAACAACTTCTCTTTTCTTTCTTTCTTTCCGTTAAATTCGCCTAGACCGTTTCATTCGATAACTGCTCTTTATACTCTCCATGAAAATATGTTCTCTTTCAACCAATAAAGATCTCTAACTCTTATTCAACTAGCAGCTCCATAATGTGTTCACCACACTCACTCTCTTCCCAGAGTTCTGTCCTCTCCACTGAGGAGGATGGAAAGGAGTACGTTGGGGAGGAGCTGAAGAATAGCAGTGTTGTGGAGGAGAAGTCAGAGAGGATGAGGACACTATGGGATGAACTCGTGGCAGCGATGGAGAAACGAGGCCGACTTATTGAGGTTAGATTTAGATGGGAAAAGTCTGCAGATTGTCTGTTTGTTGGACATGTGTTTGAGACTGGAGACAGACGAAGCGCTCACATTTATGGTACATGTACCATTATGTATCTTCTCTGACCCCCCCTCAGGAAGCGCTGAAGTACGTCACATTTATGAGAGATGTAAAGGAGATTGCACGTTGGATCGACGAACACGAGGTTTACAGTCAGGCAACACAGCTAGGTTTTGATTTGGAACAGAACGAATCTCTGAGGGAGGAGTTTGGAAAGTTTATGATACAGCTGACTGACACAGGTACATGAAATTTTGAAAACAAGAAACAGATCTGTGACAGTTACTCTCTCGTTCTCTCATCAATAACTTTGCGCAGGAATGAGGCTTAATTTTATAAAGGAGTACAGTGTCCAGCTACAGAATGATCAACACACTGATCTGGAGGAGATCAAGGAACAAACTGAATCAATTGATGAACGGTATAATCAGACATTATCTAGTTCCCGATCTGCTTTGTGCCCCTTTCCCTTTTACCACTCTTTTAGTCTTTACCCCCTATCCTATCCCAGGTTCATCAAATTGAAGGCCCAAGCGGAGGCTCGTTCCCACGCCCTGGAAGTGGCTCACAAGCTCCATCAATACAATCACGATGTTGATGAGGCTATCCGCTGGATTGCTGCCAAGGAATTGGTGCTATCCAGTGCGGAATACGGAGGTGATATGACCAGTGTGAATTCACTGCTCACCGCACATGCAGATACAGCGAGAGAACTTGACACTCTCTCCGAAAAGGTAAATTCACACCCCCGCGGAAAACAGGTACCACTGATAATTGATATGTTTCTGAGAGCTATCGTTTTGAAAATTCGGCTATGTGCACCTCTCTACTCTCAAGACCTTGTAACACTCCCACGGCCACCACCTCTCTGCTCTCACTGTAACCCTCCCACCAGGTCACCAAGATGGAGTTAGATGCGGCTCAGCTTGCAGATACCCACCCTGAACGGGCTACAGAAGTTGAGGAGAAGTACTCAGAGTTGAAGGTGTTGTGGGCCCGGATCACAGAGATGTGTGAGCTGAGAGGAGTTAAATTGGAGGAGAGTTTTAAATACCACAAGTTCCTCGTTCATTATCGAGATTTGTGTAAGTATGCTGGGAATTATACTGGGTAGTGAGGATATAATATAATCTCCATTCTCCATTTGATTAACTGAATCACAAATCTGAATATCTCTACATCTGAGTTTCATAAAATTCATATCATCCTTTGTTACAGGTATGGAGATAGAGAGGTTGTCCTCTCTGTGCCTGGAGGAGAAGCAGCCTCGCGATGTCGCTGAGTCTGGAGAGTTTCTCTCTGAACACGCTCAACTAAAGGTATAGCTTGACTTGTTATGTTCTGACCCAGGACGCGGTGAAAGAACCACTCTGTAAATCATACAGTTGTGAGGGGCGGAGTAGCATTTCAGTTGGTGATATTTATTATTTTCAGTTTGTTTTAACCACTTCTGCCGCCTACAATAATCACCCAATTCCCACAGGTTGAGCTGCAGTGCTGGAAAGACAGTTTCGATTCTCTAAAAGAATCAGGTAGTGCCATCGCGGGGGTCCTCATAGAGGAGAGTCTAGTGAATGAGAAGGTTGAGGAACTACAGACATCCTATGAGGATGTATCTGCTAAGTGGGGCGCTCAGAATGATCTGCTGGGGGACCACAAGGTGTACCAGTGTTGGTTGAGAGATGCTGAGGTGGTCTCTGCCTGGTTGAGCAGCAGGGAACAAATAGTCGGTTAGTGATGTGGTATGTGCATTGTGCAGTGTGGAATAGTGGTGTGTGAGGAGGTGTGAACAATAAAAGTGGTGTGTGTGAGGAGGTGTGAACAATAAAAGTGGTGTGTGTGAGGAGGTGTGAACAATAAAAGTGGTGTGTGAGGAGGTGTGAAAGTGCGGTATAATGATGTTCACAAATATCGGTAAGACATGGTTTCATGTGGTGGTCACTATATTACCCCCGAAATTCCGTCTATCATTGGACCAATTTAAAGCAAAGCAAATGGACCAATAACATAACTAATTCTAATAATTTAAAATCCAGGTGATACCTACGTTGGTTCCTCTGTGGATGAAGTTGAGAGTCAACAGAAGCAACTTGATGATTTCAAGCAATCCCTCAAAGCCATGGAGAACAAGATTTGTGTGCTCGACTCTTCCGCTGGAGAGTTAATCGAGGGTGGCCATTTTGCTAGCGAGGAAATGAAGGAGAAAATGGGTGATATCCAGGAACGTCTACAAAGGATTAGAGAGAAAATGAAGGTAAACAATAACTAGAACTGTTTTCATCTTTTGCCAGCATCTCTTTACAGCTCTGTCTTCAGACAATTTGAAAATTGAATTCAACAATTGAATTCCAATACCAATGCCTCATGTTTTAGATGCGCGTTGGAGTTCTGGTTGATGCAATGCAGTACCAGCACTTTGTATTAGAGGCAGATGAACTAGGGGGATGGATTGAAGAGAGGAGGATTATTTGTGAAGAACAGGATTACAAAGACTTCACCAACCTTCAAGGTACAGCTTGTACTGTGTAGCGTGTACAATGTACTGTGTATATTGTACTGTGTATATTGTACTGTGTACAGTGTACCCAGTACTGTGTACAATGCACAGTATACTAGCTGTGGTCGTTAATTCACAGGAACAAGAATTCTAGTTCCCTTCCAACCGAGTAGTAAAACTGTAATTTCATAACGCGTCGCGGATTGCAACTCACTTACATCTACTTATCATTATTATCAATTATCATTACTTGTCTCAGGGAAGCTACAAAAACACGAGATCTTTGAGAATGAGATGAAGACCAATAAAGAGCGTCTCTCTTGTTTGGAGGGTATTGGAGAGAGGATGCTGGATAATGAGCACTTTGCATCAAATGATATCAGGTATAATGTAACTCAATAAACTTATCCAGCCCACAAGCTAATTAATTTAAACACACGGCCACCAAAACTTATATATAATATCAAGCGAAGCAATTCATGCAAATTTTTTAATTTAAAATTCCTCCACCCTGGCCCAGGGCAACATTGGACAAGCTCCAGGAGGCGTGGGATGTCCTTAACAAGACATGCGATGAGAGGAGAAGGAAGCTGGAAGATGCGTACAAAGAAACTCTGTACATTCGTGGGGTAAGTAGGAGGTGTCTCAACCATTGCTCACCCGCCAACTAAACAGACACAACTGGAATAAATAGAAGTTGTAATTCATTGAACGCTATAAACCAATAATCACGGTTACTTATATAACACATTTGGAACCATATTATAGCCAGTTCTTGTTATAGGTTGGTGATCTGGAAGGGTGGTGTGGAGAGGTAGAGATCAGTCTTGCAGCTGAGGAGTTTGGAAACGATCTGGCATCTGTTAAGAGTCTCAGTAAAAGTCATGGTGTTCTTGAGAGTGTCCTAGCAGCCAACACTATCAAACTCAAAAACCTCGGTAAGGAATTTATCTGGGTTTTGATTTTCTCCAAAAATATGTAACTTTCCTATATTGACAGTATTATTGATTCCTTCCTGTTTCAAGGTGAGCAAGCAGCCACCTTTGTGGAGCAGGGCCATTTTGATGCTGACCAGATCACAGAGAGACAGGCAGCATTGGAGGCTCGATTTGAGTCACTTCTAGGACCCATGTCACATCGCAGAGAGAAGCTCAGTGATGCCCTTCTACTGCAGCAGTTCTTTAGGGACATAGAGGACGAGGTAATAATGGTAGTTAGTGGGTGACTGGGTGTGGGAGAGAGGTTTGTGGAAACCATCTCAGCCATACAGGGGCAGGTTCCTAACACACACTACCCCACTAGATGAAAACATAACACTTCATTACCCCCTCCCCCACTAGATAATATGGGTCCGAGAGAAGGAGCCTGGTGTAGTTACAACAGCTACAGGATCAGATCTATACAGTGCTAGGAAACTTGTCCACTACCATGATCAAATCATGTCAGAGGTAACAGCCCATTTACAAACTCTCCCCTTAGCTTCACTACTGAAAAACTATTCGTAACCTTTTTTTAAAATAAAATACCAGGACGTATGATCTACATTCTACACTACTCCCCCTAACCCCCTACTCCCTCTAAACTACACTACTTCCCCCAACTCCCCCCTAGAGCCCACTGCTACTCCCTAACCCCCCCCCCCCTCTGTGCAGGTGATGGTACACGAGGGCAAGATCAATGATGTATGTTCACGTGGGGAAGGCATGATAGAGAACAGACACTTTGCTCTCCTGGAAATCCAAGAGAAGTTAGAGCTGCTAAGGAAGAGATGGCAGAACCTCCATGCCCTGGCTGCTGCCCGTAAAGCTGATCTCGATGATGCCATTCAGATCCACTGGTTCTTTACTAACGCTCAGGAGATTGAGGTACAGTCAGACCCCACTCGATATATATACCGGACGAACGGAAAACTTTTGTAACCCGCTTCTCTACCGGTTCAGTCTTTACATTCCTATCTCCCACTCCAGGGCTGGTGCAAGGAGATGCTTCCCATTTTCTCAAACACTGACTATGGTAAAGATGAGGATACTAGCAAGGGTATGGTACGGAGAAACACCGCCCTCACCGCAGAATTAAATTCCCACGCTACCAAAGTGAAGGATTTGCTGGACGAGGGAAACAGGTACTGTGTGATCCTTTATATCGTAACATGCTGTGTTCATCTTGTCTGGGGGGGGGGGTCGGCCAATTAGAAGGCCGCAAGGATAAAAAGGAACCACATTCACTAAACGGCAACTAACCCGATTGTTACTCCCATCCTATGCTCGTAAAGTTCAAAACTCTCTGCAGGTGTAAGCAACGCAACGTTATCCTCGGAAAGGGGAAAAAGAAGCCAAAAGTACAAGCCCTCTACGACTACGTTGAGAAGACAAACAGGGAGATCAGTGTGAAGAAGGGAGATGAGATGTTGCTGCTTCAAAGTAGTAACAAGGAGTGGTGGAAGGTAGATCATAATGGGAGGATTGGATTTGTGCCAGCTAATTATCTCAAGACACTTCCACCTGATAATGAGGTATGTTAATTAGTAAGTTAATTAGTTAATTAACTTGTTTTGTTGTAATATTTGATGTGTCTAAGTTTTGTTGTCCCCTAGCAAAAGTACATTGAAATTGCGCAACTTGAACTTGACGAACAGGTAACAGCCGTAGCTGGGACACATGACACTAAACCTCACAGTGCTGGATCACATCACACTAAACCTCGCAGTACTGGGTCACATCACACTAAACCTCGCAGTGCTGGGTCACATCACACTAAACCTCGCAGTGCTGGGTCACATCACACTAAACCTCGCAGTGCTGGGTCACATCGCACTAAACCTCGCAGTGCTGGGTCACATCACACTAAACCTCGCAGTGCTGGGTCACATCACACTAAACCTCGCAGTGCTGGGTCACATCACACTAAACCTCGCAGTGCTGGGTCACATCACACTAAACCTCACAGTGCTGGGTCACATCACACTAAACCTCACAGTGCTGGGTCACATCACACTAAACCTCACAGTGCTGGGTCACATCACACTAAACCTCACAGTGCTGGGTCACATCACACTAAACCTCACAGTGCTGGGTCACATCACACTAAACCTCGCAGTGCTGGGTCACATCACACTAAACCTCGCAGTGCTGGGTCACATCACACTAAACCTCGCAGTGCTGGGTCACATCACACTAAACCTCACAGTGCTGGGTCACATCACACTAAACCTCGCAGTGCTGGGTCGCATCACACTGGTTCTCACAATCTCATTCAATCTCATTATTCGGGCGCTACAATGTGGGCTGCTACCCCTGCGTTTAATCTACTGAACCTAACCTAGCACTCCCTGTAAAACTAGAAGCAATGTTGAATGTAGGCTTATGTGTGTGTCGAAATACAAGAAGCTGTCACCGTTACCTCAGCCTCCAATGTGACGTGGGGTACTTTATCTCTATCTAATATCGTACAACATCCCACCTTCTAACTACTACAGCAAAGCTGGAAAGTTGCCAAATCTTGTCACGTGTACTTTCTATGTGCAATGTCCTCATTAAACCCCAGTGGTGCTCGATTGAAAATCTTAACTCTATCGAAATATTTTGAACGGCAAAATTTGAAGAAAATAGCTCATCTGAACGGCAAAATTCACAACAACCAAAACCAAACCCAATTTGTGACTAAGTGTGGTCTAATGAACAGTATAGAACTGTAGATAGGTGGTAGATCGGTAAGATAGAGTCAATTGATTTCATAGGCCTAGTGAGACTTAGTCAAAATTTGAGAAAATGGCTTATTAGATGAGTTAAAATTCAAAACAACCAAAACCAAACCCCATTTGTGACTAAGTGTGGTCTAATGAACAGTTTAGAACCGTAGATAGGCGGTAGATCGGTAAGATAGAGTCAATTGATTTCATAGGTCTACTAGTGAGACTTAGTCAAAATTTGAGAAAATGGCTTATTTGATGAGTTAAAATTCAAAACAACCATAACCAAACCCCATTTGTGACTAAGTGTGGTCTAATGAACAGTTTAGAACCGTAGATAGGCGGTAGATCGGTAATATAGAGTCAATTGATTTCATAGATGTAGTGAGTATTAGTGACACAAATAAGGTATAAAGCCGTTAAAAAACGTCAATCTACATCTCCGATGTGGCCGAGTGGCTAAGGCGCCATACTTATCACACGCAAGGTCCCGGGTTCGAACTGAAATTTTCCAACGGCAACGCTTTTTTGAACGGCCAATTCAATTTGAACGTTAAGCAATCGAGCACCACTGGGCATTAAACAATCCGTGTATGGCGTGTACCATGTCTCTCCTCTTAACCCTCCTAATACCCCTCACTAGATCGCTGCATCAGTGGCAGTTCCTGAGAAGATGGTGGTGGTAAAGGCTTCATACGATTCACTGTGTGAGGCTGCAGAAACTAGACGACTGAAATTGGAGGAAACTGTCACTTACCATACTCTAATGGGCGAGGTATGATTTCCTTGTCTTGTCTTTATTCTACCATGTCACATCTCACTCTGTTTTGTTTCCATTTCCTTTCATTCAGTTTCATTCAGCAATTGTAACAACTAACTATTCCCCCTTTACCACCCCCCCCGCCCCTACCAGGTAAACGAGATAGAAGCCTGGGTAACGGAACAAGAGAAGATGGTCACTCAGAACAATATCGGAACGGAACTACCCTTTGTCCATCACCAGTTGGCCAAGTTTGGGGAGTTCAAGAGAGAACTAGCAGCCATGGAGCCTTTGTTGGGTGGGGTCAATGAAAGGGCTGGAGATATCATTGAGAAGGGTCATTCTAGAGAGGTAACTATAGCAACCAAATAATGCATCCTCCTAGTTACCTATCATTGAGAAGGGTCATTCTAGAGAGGTAACAAGATCATGTCTCTAGTTATCGGATAGATCAATAGAGAAACAGTAAACTCATAATATTTCACACAAATTGAGAGTCAGTTTGAAATAGTTTTATAACACCTCTAATCTCTATTAATTGCCAGGTTGAGATCCAGAGTGCAGTTGAGAACCTAAACAGACGATACAATAACCTGGAGAGGTTGGCTGAGAGGAGGAAGGCCAACCTGAATGACAGGCTGAAACTCCTCACCTTCAGTAATGATGTTGATATGTGTTTAGAGTGGATTGAGGAGAAGAAGAAGCCCCTTCTTGCAGGTAGTTATTATAGGCTGTCGTGTAATTAAAGATTGACTGTAGTTGGGCAACTGGGTTTGCTACGCCGGTCCCCCTCACTCAGTGCTCAGTGCTGTGTCTTGTTCTGTGGATAATTGGTAGAAATTACACGGGATTGGAAAAGTTAGCCTAGAAACAGAAATAACTAAACTGATTCCCCTCCCTTCAGCTGAGACGGATGGAGATGTAGAGGTGGTTAGAGCGATGCAGCGGAAGCACGTTGGTGTAGTGCGGGAGTTGAACACTATTAAAGACAATGTGAAGGGGCTACATGATAGGGGTGATGAGATAGTGAGAGAACAGCCCCCTGCTGGTGAGAGAGTGAAGGAGAAGTTAAAGGAACTGGATGAGAGGTAATTGTTAGGGGAGCTAGATATATGTTTGTACTTCTTTCTGATATACATGGGTGCGGGTCTAGTAATTATACACCGAAGTACCCCCTCCCTTGCAACTTACTCCACCCCTACTATAACCAATCCCCTATACTTCACCGCCACCACTCTAACCACCTCCCCCTTCCTCTAGATGGAGTGAGGTAGAGGAGGCTAATGAGGTGCACACAGAGTGGCTTGGAAAGTGTAACGAACTAGCCGAGTTCAATAAAAACATCAATGACCTAAACGATCGAATTGAGTGCCTTGTTACCGAGGTAATATATACTACCTGAGTATTTAGTTCTATGCCAGACTTGTTCAGAATATATCTCGTGCCAATGAATAGAAACCCTTTACTGATGTTTCCCAACAAGAAGAACACTCTTACAACAATGCCCCCAGATAATAACACCAAATCCTCAGATTGACGGTTCAGCGGGTGATCTGGGTTCTGATGTTGGGAGCACAGAAGCCCTTCTTGCTACACACAGAGAGCTCAAGGAGGCAGTTGATGGGGAGAGGGAGGAAGTTGATAAGTTTGTTGGAATTGGTCGGGGACTTATTGAGGAGGAGAACTGTGATAAGGAAGAGGTAAGGGATCATCATGGCCCATTATTAATGGTATTGGGTAGTGGTTATTTCACCCCCACCCTTTAGTACCATGACACCATCCTAGCGTCCAGCTAAATTAGCCTCTAACCCCCCCCCCTAAGATGGAGGAGGATATCAAGGTGGTACAAGGTAAAATGGAGAACCTGGAGAAGTCCTGGCAGGATAGAGATGATGCACTGACTAGTGAGCTGGAGCTGAAGGCATGTGATCTTGATGGACATGTTATGCAGGTAATGTTACAAGCCATTACATTGCAGTTTACCATGCCATCTTACCAGTAAACACAGTCAGTAATGGATTAACTCCAACTCACCCTCTGGGCTCTCGGTCAATTTAATGTATATAATCCTCTCCATTTGGTTTTAGGACCGTGTAGAGGCTGCAGTAGCCAATATGGATAATATGACGGCTACAGATTGTGAACAGCTAGAACAGATGTTAGCACTGGAACAGGAGAAGATTGAACAGCTCCAAGCGGTCAAGGAGAAGATATCTTCCTCTCAAGCTGATGTAAGAACTGTCCCCTCCTCCCCATTCCCCCTTCGTCCCCCGAGTGCTGTTTTTAGAAACTGTTACTGGTTTACAGTGACTATCCTTCCCCTCTCCTCCCATCCGATCCCGTAATTCAGTGACTAAACCAGTTTTAAACCTCCCTCCTCCTTCCCTCCGGCCCGGCCCCCTTTATTCAGTGACTAATATTCCCTCAGCTGCTGGATGAGAGGGCTGATGCGATGGCAGCCAAGTTTGCAGAGCTACGCAAGCTCCAAGAGGAGAGGAAGAGGGAGCTGCAAAACAAGAAATGTGTAGACAGCTTCCTGGGAGATAGTGGTGATGTAATTGGGTGGATAGAGGAGCGGTTACAGCAGTGTAGAGATGTAAACCCATCAACAATGTGTAACTTGCAGGTAACTAATTAGTAACACCATGTATTAGTCAAATGTTCTCTGTTTGGACCAGATAGGGTGTAGGGAGTACACCAGGTGGCTTTAGTTCCTTCTGTGTAGATGTGTGTGTATACACCAGCCCTGTGAGTTGGTATGTATTCAGCACCTCATTGAATAGAGGCATAAAAGGATGGGGATAATGACTTTGTGTGTTCGTGTGTCCGTTTGTTTGTCTAACTCAAGAACTAAGGAGTAAGGAGAGAGTCCCTGAAAGATCGCATTTCACTTTATTTCGTTTACTCGCACAATCGTATTATAACCTTCGCTTACCAGCCACATCTCATTGCCCACAGTTCTAGAGCTCTCTAGGCAGAAACTCCTTGCCTTGCTCGACCCTGTTTCGCCACAGCTCCCCGCATGGGAAACAGGGTGTACAAATGTAAAGGAGGGTTAGAACATAACAAGAAAGTCTCATTGTTACCCACATCTCTCCAGGCAGCAAATTTCTCTGAAACACTCATACATCCAGATATACTAAATAAACACAGTAGAAACCCCCAAATAAATACCCATGAAACCCCTAAATAAGTACCCCCGAAATACAGTCCTTGAACCCTCAGGAGGAGACCCAGCGACAGCAGCTGTTTGAAGCAGAGATTGGATCATCCCAGGAGCGTATTGCAGCAGTGGTTGGGGAGGGTAACCAACTGGTCCAGGAGGGTAGATGTGGGGAGAGGGAGGGGGATGTTATGGAGAGGGTTAACCTTGTTGGAGATAAGTGGGATGAGTTAGCCGTTAGTGCTGATAAGAGGTTAACCATGTTGAGAGATGTGAAGACACTCAACCAATACAACAGTCTCTGTCAGGATATGGTGAGTTGACATTTGATTATTTGCTTTGCTTTATGGAGAAATGGGTCACAAAATAATTGTGTTTTATTCTAATCAGTTCCCATGTATTTGTTTTGTGAGTTAGTTATTTTTGTTTTTCACCGAGCACCCCTTCCCAGTCAATGTGGCTGAGCGCTCTTGAGACGCAACTTGGGCACGAGGTAACCCTGAAAGATCTTCCCAATCTTCAAAACCTTATCAAAACCAACCAGGTAAAAACTTCCCCCTATCTCTCTCTCTCTCTCTCTCTCTCTCTCTCTCTCTCTCTCTCTCTCTCTCTCTCTCTCTCTCTCTCTCTCTCTCTCTCTCTCTCTCTCTCTCTCACACACACACACACTTCCTGATTCCTCTCTCACTTCCTGATTCCTCTCTCTGTCTACATTCCTCTATCATGTTTGCTATTCCGTTTTTCGCAACAATTGTAGCTAGACGGAATCTTGAGACAATACCAAAGAAATTACACCCAATAGTAAATACCGGCCCAGCATGCTTAGTGGAGTCTTTCTATCTCTAACAAAACCTTAAACCCGACATCCCATCCTCCAGATGTTAGGACACGATATACAATCCCATGATCGTCATGTCTTGGATATTCTTGTTCTCGCTGAAGAGATGCTGTCACTAGACCACTTTGATACAGAGGCCATCGCTAAGAAAAAGGTTCGTTCAGATTTCTTACCTTTGTTCGCCTTTGTGGTAAACAATAAAACTGGTGGGAAATTCAAGAGAGTGGGGCCGGAAAACCAACCCATTGGTTACCGCGCACTGGCCCCCACTCAGTTGCGCGCGCGAACGGCAATGTGAGGAAAGTGCGCAATGTCAGCATTTGCTTTTTGCTTGAAATTGAGACCGTGGGAAAACATTGACTTGTTTGTAATTGTTTGAATTGTTGTACAAAGTTTCAACAAACTTCATCCCTGTAGGAGCAGATTTCACGACGGTATGAGGAGGTTAAGGTACAACAGGAGAATCGACACGAGTATCTTTCCTACTGCCAAGAGGTATACTAATTATTCCTTTTATGGTCTAATTATGCAACACACCATATTTACACTTTTGCCACATAAGTAAAACTAGCTTCAGATTGTGGTAGAGATGTGGTTGTAAAACATACTCTTTTTGGTTTAAAAACAAAATGGGACACAGTAATCTACAAAAACTACTCGAGTCATAGTGACGGCACTAGAATATCTTTATACATACACATTTTAATAAGTTACTAATTAACTCAAATACATAATACAGTGGGAATTGGATGCAAACATTCTCTCAGTAGTACCCAACAGGTAAAGGAAAGTTAGGGTCTGTAAAGTTGCTGTAGTTCAACAGCATGAAGTCTATCTTGTAAATCTTGTAAAACTCTTCCACAAGTTCCAATGACAGTGAGCTTAGCAACTCCCGTGCTTTGACCACTGAACTCTGGTTTCTTGGGTCAGAAGTGTGGTCATATGACCCCTCTAAGTTTTTTCTATCTATGGCCAGTTCAGCAAACAGTGGACCGACCATTTGTGCTGCAAGTTCCAGAGGTATCACGTGATCATATCTTATCAGATCATGGGAAAGATACTTCCATTGTGGCCTAAAATGTCTATCACCAATGGCATTTTCTTTTATAGAATACTGGATAAACTCTTTAAACGTTGGAGCATCTTCCTTTGAATGCCATGCCCCTTCTCCCCTCATATCTTCCACAATAATCCTTTTTCATACCCCACAATACCCCACCCGTCCGCTGTTCACTACTCAGTTTCTGTCTGTACGCTGATACAGCCCGGACCCAGGGATTTCTAAGAACTAGAACACTCTGAACAGATTTAATACGCTCATCATAGGTCGTGTTCCAACTCCTCTTATAGGAGCTCATCCTGTATTTCTCACACATAGGACCATGAACATTCTCAGCATACACAGCTAACAGCTTCTCCTGATGATCCGTTAGGGCACCCTCCGCCCGGAGCATTGCAATCTTCCAGTTGGTGCACCCTGCTTTTGGAATTCCAGTTAGCATAACATTGTGTAGAGGGAAGTAGTAGGTTTGGGCTCTTGTGATCTCAGTATACTTGTTGGGAGGGGTGTAGCTGCTGTTTAGTGCCCGATATGCTACCTCCATTTGTTGTGCAATCCACTTCTTACTGGGAGTGGGGAGACTTCCTGGAAACACCTCGAGAGGGCTGGTGCGGGTGGCGGGGAGGGTTCCTGGGTTTGTGGGACAAAGTTGGAGAACAAGGAGGCATCCAATCATAATAAGCAGGATAAACAAAGTTATCGGTCTCACTGTGGTCATGATGAGGCCCCTTTATACAGACACAAACTGCAATGATAGGGTAATGAATCTTTCTCTCATTAACTAATGATATATACTAAGCTGGGATGACCCACCGATCTGAGGGATGGCTCTTTAGAGGGCTCCCTATCTGCACTGAATCTTACTGATGTTCGCTATAGTAAAATGGAAATTGATACTTGGTTGGGAAGCTTAAGTATTATCAGATGGGGCCTCACAGAGTAGCTATCATTAGTGTGTGCCCCTATGTGTGTCTCCCCTCTCCGTTCCAAGCCACGTGATGCCCCTGTTGCGCTTTAATATTGCTAATTGGGTCTTTGCCAAAAGTCCCTTTCCTTGATACAGACTTTTCCACACTTGGACTCTAAGAGACGGCTTTATGGATCACCATTATCATTACCTTTATATTTTATGGGGGGGGGGGGGGGAATATTACAGTCTAGCTTTATCTGTATTATAAGATGAATTCGCTGAGGACCCGGTGAACTAAATTGTATAAATAGCTTGCATTGATATTTTTATTGCCCGTGGGCCGTGACCAGAAAACTGTGGAGGCCACTAATCACCCACATTTGACATCCCCGTCCGAACAAGGAGCCCGCTCGAGCTCCTGGCATCACATATACATCAACATTGAACCCCGGCAGTTTACAAATGGTAAGTTAGTGGTGGTACAGCGGGATAAAGGGATAGAGTGAGATTGAGAGAGAGGGGGTGGGAAAATTGGAGATAAAGTGAGATTGAGAGAGGGGGTGTTTGTTTGAGCGAGATAGAGGGAGGGATAGTTGTTGTTTTTTTTTATAAATTCGTTCTTTCAGAGCTCGAGACAGGGAGATTAGTTTTGTATCTAGTCAGATCCTGGGCTATGTTTTCATGAGGCTTGAATTATGTTTATAACACGGCCTGTTAATTATTTTCTTTATTAGTGAGAGCCCAGTGAGAGGGGGATGTTTCTTTGAGGGCGCGAGACAGGGAGATTAGAATAGATTTGCAGCAAGCCAGATCTTGGACTATTTTTCCATGAGGCTTGGTTTTTGTTTGTAAGACTGTCCTAATTAGGTTGTATTGTTCGAGGGCGGGTTTTGGGGCGGGTTGCATAATTAGTTGGTCATCTCGCCCTTATTGACTTGCTTGTTGCCCTTGTAATTGTGGCCCATCCACTTGTTTTAATTCTGTATCCCACCAAGTGTTAAAACCTCTCCAATAAGCTTCAGCAAGCACTTCATGGGTTCATAACCCATTTATAATTCCAGATTTAGGAAAGTTTATACTTGCAGCTTACTGTCTATATCATGAACACTTTCAGAATGACTGATAACGGATCATCCCTTCGAGTTGGAATCATCATCTTTTTACTGATGTCTATATTCCTCCTCGCTACACTGAATACCACCATGACACCGGATATCCCCACCACTGCCATTATATCAACCACTGAAACGAGTAACAGAACACACTCTGTACCTAGCAAAGAATGGATTGCACGCCAAATGGACAAAGCTTACCGAGCACTAAAAAGCTCCTATACCCCGCCCTCTAACTACACTGAAGTCACCCAGCCTCAGACTTATTATTGTCCCAATATTAACGTTTTCCTGACAGCCATTCCGAAGAACGGTTGTTCTAATTGGAAAGTTGCCATGCTTCGCGCTGAGGGAGTGTTGAATGAGCAAGCTGAGAAACACGTTGCAAACAATGCAGAATGGATCCATGGCTGGGTATCTCATGCTTATAGAATGCCACAGTATAGAAACAGTTGGAACACGACCTATGATGAACGTATTAAATCTGTTCAGAGTGTTCTAGTTCTTAGAAATCCCTGGGTCCGGGCTGTATCAGCGTACAGACAGAAACTGAGCAGTGAACAGCGGACGGGTGGAGTTCTGTACGGCCTTCAAAAGTGGGTAGTAGAACGGCATGAGAGGGGAGGGATCATGGAAAGGGAAGGATGACTCTCCTTCTTTTATAGAATTTATCAAGTATTCTATTGAAATCGGAGGCATTGGTGATAGACATTTTAGGCCACAATGGAAGTATCTTTCCCATGATTTGATAAGATATGATCACGTGATACCTCTGGAACTTGCAGCACAAATGGTCGGTCCACTGTTTGCTGAACTGGACATAGATAGAAAAAACTTGGAGGGGTCATATGACCACACTTCTGACCCGAGAAACCAGAGTTCAGTGGTCAAAGCACGGGAGTTGCTAAGCTCACTTTCATTGGAACTTGTGGAAGAGTTTTACAAGATTTACAAAATAGACTTCATGTTGTTGAACTACAGCAACTTTACAGACCCTAACTTCCCTTTACCTGTTGGGTACTACTGAGAGAATGTTTGCATCTTATTCCCACTCTTTTTTTTTTACTTTGAATCATGCATTGACTGATCATTTTCTTAAACTCGGCCAAAGAAGTTTGTAATGATTTTGCCACACTAAACAAAACGTCACTATTGGTTATCATCCCACACCACATATACTTTCTATAAAACCCAGCTCGATTATGACGTCATCACTTCACATCAGGTGAACACAGTACTCCGAGAGATATCTGAGAAGGAGGTCTGGGTGGATGATAGGCAGAGGTTCCTAAACCTGGCCACCACACCACGGGACATCTTTGCAGCCGAGGGGCTGAAAAAGAAGCTGACACGTCTTGAGGCTGAGGTAAAATAGTTTTTGTGTTTTTCATAAATTCGCACATCATTTATCCTCATGGGCTATATCAATTATCAAACGTCATTCGATATAACACAAAGAGATAAAGGGAGGTAGATATATGTTCCTCGTGTTACCCCGAAGTAGGCTGTGAACCACATCCCCCCCCCCATGAGGTTCTACAGATCTAGATACATCTCTCTACATCTCCCTTTGTTAGATGGGGGAAATAGAGCCCTTCCCTCACACAGTTTCACCATGTACCTCTCAATTGCCCTTTTCAGAGATTCGCCCCTATATCTCACAGAGTTTATCCCCCCCCCCCCCCCCCCCGGAAACTGTAGAGATGTAACCCTCCCCCCCCCGGAAACTGTAGAGATGTAACCCTCCCCCGGAAACTGTAGAGATGTGACACCTCCCCCCCCCCCTACAGATTGTGATGTACGAAGAGAGTATCGACAAAACAAGGGAGTCCACTGAGAGTTGTTGCGCTACCTCACCCGATGAAACTTCACCCCTTGTAGTTGAGATGAAGACTCAGCTGACAGCCTTTATAACCAAGTAAATATCAAAGTTTCCGGGACGAGGAGCGAGACTCTCTGAGAGAGGCTCGAGCAAGGCAACCAGTTTTCTCTAACAAGGCCAAGTCGACTATAGTCTCTCTATAACCTGAATCCATTACCCCCTCTCTCTCTCACAGATGGGAGGCTCTAAAAGAAGAGTGTGATGGAAAGAATGTTAAGGTAGACCACAGCAAGGCACTCTACACATGGTTACTAGATGTTCACGAACAGGAGACATGGATCACCGAGAGGAGCAAGTCTCTGAACCTAGCTGAGAAGAGAGATACCATTGCTGCTGTCAATCGACTCCTCAAGAAGTGAGTTGTTTCATTATGATAGGTTTCAGTCATCAGTGAGTTGTTGTATTGTGGAGAAGTGAGTTAACTCTCAGTCTCCCCTACCAGCGTAGGGGCTTGGTCAGAGATTGAACCCAGCATGTGTTGTCTGTCTGTCAGATTCATCATCATCATGAGTCTACTGTAATTAGTAAGGATCACTCTCTACCTCATCTAATATTGTGCCTCCCTACACAGGTACTCTCTGTTTGAGCGGGAACTTGATACCCACAGTCAGCACATAGAGCAGGTCATTGTTCCAGCGGGCAACTCTATCGCTGAGAACAACCCAAAACAAGCACCTGAGGTATGTTATAGGAAAGAGGGTTTACCAGCTTAGATTATATTTGATCGGCTGTGGTTGGTGTTTCAAACTTCCAAAGCAAACCTATATAATGGTCCACACTCCTCACATTGACCCCCTGAACAGGTTGAAAGTCAGATAAAGGGGTTAAAGGAGAGTTTAGCGGAGCTATTTAACATCTGTGCAGCTCACAAAGCCTGTTTAACTGACGAATCTGCTCATCTTAACTTCAGCTGGAAGGTAAGTAACATGTCGCACACATCCCCTCATCCGGAACTAAACAATCTAAACAACTAACACGTCTCACTCCGGAGCAGCGATTTCTTAATCCCTCTTTTTCTGTCCATTGTTCAATTCAATCCATGAACCACACCATCCTTCAGGCTGAAGTAGTTGAGGTATTCATCACCCAGAAAGAAAACCAAATCCTGGGTTCAGCTACAGAGGTGGGAGGAGATCTGACTTCCTGCGAGGTTCTAATTAACCGACATTCCAACTTCCTCGCATCCCTGGCATCATTTAACGACACTATAGATGGGCTGTCTGAGCTGCAGGAGAGATTAACAGCAGCACAACATGCACAGAGCAAGGCAATTAAACAACGCCATACTGATGTCATGCGCCGGTTAGTTTTATTTGTGGTACAACTATAACTTGTTGGGATTTCTTCAAATGTTTAGTTTCTGTCCAAGTACGTGTGCATGTGAGCCGTGTGAAGGAGATGTGTTACTTTTGAATAACACTGTTATACCCCCCCCCCCCCATCAGGTGGGACAAGTTGTGTGCGGAGAGTGAGGCAAAGAAGAAACGTCTGACGACCGCTCATGCACACTTCCTGGAAATCGAGAAGCTATTCCAGGTAATTATTTAATTAGAAAATAAGCTTCTTTATTAATCCTATTACTGGCATTTCTTGTCCCGCCGCGGATACCCAGTAAGGCACCTAAGTCATAACAACACCCTGATATGTTAGGAATAAGGTCACCACTGTTCTCTAATCGAGAACAGTTACCCATAACCTCCTCATATCTTCAGGGGTTCGCAGCCAAGGCTAGTCAGTTCAATGGATGGTACGAGAATGCAGAGGAAGATCTCACTGAGCTGATCTACACCAGTAGTATGGAGGAGTGTAAGCAGCTCAGGGATGGACATAGCGAGTTTGTGGAGACGCTCAGCCAGGTAACAACACCTTGTTGTTTTTAGGTAGAACCTTTTTGGTTTATATTTTATTTAGTTGGATTTAGATTTTAATTATCGAACTCTGTTCTACTTCCCAGGTGAAGAGGGAGGAGTTTAGAGGGTTGTTGGAGTTGGATAAGCAGATCAGGTCATATCACGTCAGTGTTAACCCATACACCTGGTTCACTATGGATGCAATTGAGGATAGCTGGCAGAACTTGCTCAGGTAATTTCAGGGTGTCCCATATTAACATGTACTACAACTGTTTACTGTGAACATGGGACTTGTCACCCAAAATATGTGTGTTTACAGCATTCGACTCATACAGTTCACGGTCATCCTCAATAAATAGTTTTACGTTGTGAAAGTTTGAAACTCTATTATATGGTGTGTGGTTCATGTGATGCCCATATATGGTGCTATATACCATCACATCCACAGGACGGTGAAGGAACGTGATTTGAGGATTGAAAAGGAGACCCTGCGACAAGCACAGAACGAGGAACTAAGAAGGGCATATGCGACCCAAGCTAATAAGTTCCACGAATGGCTCCAGTTAACCAAGAGTCAATTGACAAATACAAAGTTGGGTCTCGAAGAGCAGAGAGATCTTATCAGTAGGAAACATGATGAGATAAAGAAGAGACGAGCCGTACTGAAGGAGATAGAGGTATGTAGTAGTAGTCCTGTGATATCTTTATTGTTAGACTTTGCCACTACTACAGTCGGACCCCGATTTAGTGGCATCCTCGGGGGAGAAAAATCCTGCCACTATGTGCCACTAAATCGGGGTCAAATAATGTTAATTTCCTATATCGGGGGAAAAAATCCGACTGTATATCAGCCGCGTGGCCATCACCTGCCCAGTTGTTTCTGGTTTCAACACCCCCCCTTTACAGGAGTTATCCAGTCACCTGGAGCAGGCCATGGTGTTTGATAACAAATACACGACACACAGCGCCCTGACTCTCGCACAGCAGTGGGATCAACTCAATGAGTTTACACGTCGCATGCACCACACTGTACAGGACCAGGTATGAATTGTATTTCTTTTACAATACGATGCATTACGATATTATGAGATTATGTTTTTTTTTCATGCCAGACGTGATGTCTAATTTAATCTTTATTTACATTTGTCAGTTCAATTGACCACACATCCTCTCTCCCAGATTGAAGCACTAAGTAGGACTGGTGTGGATGAAGATGAACTAAAGGAATTCACACTGATGTTCAAACACTTCGACAAAGACAGGTATATTGTCAGCTAACTTAAGCAAAACTGGCCCAGCAAGAGGAGTCACATTATTTTCTCATTCGACTTATCACTTCAGACTGCATGCAGTAATGCACATCCCTTATTGTTGTTATCCTAACCCCACACAACCCCCACTGTAGGTCAGGACGACTGGATCACCCTGAGTTTAAGGCGTGTCTCCGGTCCCTTGGTTTTGATCTCCCTGTGCCGGTGGAAGGGGAACCAGATGTAGCGTTCGAGGCGATATTGGACTATGTGGATAGAGATAGAGATGGATTTGTGCGCCTTGAGGAGTATATGCAGGTACACAAATAATTGGTACCACAAACTCAGCACTGTTGTTATTTTATTCCTAATGTTAGCTCAGTGGTAACCATGGTAACACAATGCCACACGATGGTAACCATGGTAATATAATCTCCTCACATGTAATGGTAACCATGGTAACACCCCCACAGTTCATGATATCCCGGACAACGGAGAATGTCGCCGGTACAGATGAGTTGACGGAAGCATTCAGGGCCCTTACAGAGGGAGGGGACAAACCGTACATCACCGCGACCGAACTTTACTCAGCCATGCCCTCGGATCAGGTACGAATTCAGGGGAGGGGCATTTTGTCTTTCTCGGCCTCTCTTGAAGTTCAAGTTGATTGTGAAGGATTTGACGGGTTCGGGTATCTATTCCAGAAACTATTTAACACAATTCATTCCTCCCTCAACAGGCGAAGTATTGTATCGACCGAATGGATAAATACCCGGATGTTCCTGGCGCCCTGGATTACACAAACTTCACCAAGGCCATTTTTCAGCTGAACACCTCTGTTAATTCAGGGTAGCACACTGGGAGTGTTTCGGACAATATTTTAATCGTTTAGAGCTTATATTTTGATGTTCATCATGATATTATCATCATTGATAATGTCCGTGACAATTGACCAAATGTTATTCATTTTTCAAGAGTTATTCATATCGTTATTCCTTTTATCCTGTAGTTATATTGTCCTTACATACATTTATTTTATGTTTCAAGCATTAAATTGACTGTATCATGTGTTTGAAACAAGATAAAATACAGTCGGACCCCGATTTAGGGCCCCCGATTTAGTGGCACCCCGATTTAGGGACAGATTTTTTCCCCCCGATATAGGAAATTAACCTTATTTGACCCCGATTTAGTGGACACCACGATTTAGTGGACAAGAGCCTTTCCCCCGAGGGTGTCCCTAAATTGGGGTCCGACTGTATTAAAAACTGGCCGGTGTTTGAACGACCAAGGGGACCGTTATACTCTTCGTGAGGCCGTACTCTTCGTGTGCTCCGAGGTGTACAGTTGTGTCTGACAACTGAGGTCTATGTTACGTGAAAATGACACTGTCACTGACAGACGTGTCAAGAAAACCTGCTGTGCGGCCGCGGCGGTTTAAAATTAAATTCATTGCAAAATGTGGCGCGCTAATTTTGGTTCGCGCGCGCGTTGTTAAATTTTAAAATTCAACGAAATTAAATGAGGCCCCTCGGAAATGTTCAAGTCATGCACAATCAAGTCACGCCCACCAATCACAGCTCAGAACGCGCGAAGCCCTCTGCGCGTTCTGAGCTGTGATTGGTGGGCGTGACTTGATTGTGCATGACTTGAACATTTCCGAGGGGCCTCATTCGTTCGCGTTTTGTGAATTTTTCCAAAATGTTGGAATGCGCTGCAGCCCCCTCATATATTATACTAGAAAGCCCATTGTTAAGTCCTACAACAGCCCCCCCCCCCACCCGTCTCTATGTCCCCCCCTCTCACTCTTTGTCTCTCCTCTCTCCATTTCGGGGTAAAGAATACGGAGTAGTGGTAGAGCGTTGGTGATAAACATCAAGGGAAATCCCGCTGAATAACATGTAGAATCAGGTGATAAAGATCCGTAGAATTGTAGCTGTGTAGAGAATCAACGGGGTACGTAGGTAGAAAGGCTTTGGCAATCATGGCGGCTCCAGCAGTAGATCCCGAAACACCACAGGAACAACACAGGAACACGCAACAAACAACCAACAACATGCACGTGCAGTATCCCCTCACAACTACCCATACCCCTCCCAAGCCACCTCCTTGGCAACCCCCACCATTTGCACGTGTGGATAGGTCACCATCATCACGACGTTCATTTGCAAATTATAATAAGGATTATAAGGGGCCTGCAACGTATGCCAAGCCGAAATGGACAGAGCGATAAAGAAGGCAGCCACACATATTGAAAATAAACACGGAGAAATCTAAAGTCGGATTTTTTGAAGTTGTCACCCCCTTTTTCGTGCGCGGAATGTTTTTGCGTGTCACATCACATGTTAACGTATGGTGTGCGCGTCAAAATTGATAAATTTCACACGCGCGGTCATTTTGGGGTGACAACTTCAAAAAATCCGACTTTATAGCGAGGCTTTGGCGGCAATCAGAAGGCGGCTCAGATTCTGTCTACTGTGTGAAATTTGTTAATTTTTGTTTGTAATTATAATGGTTGTACGTGGTTATAATTGAGAATAGAGTGTGAAGTGTGTGTGTGTGTGTGTGTGTTTTTAATTAACTTATTATTTAACTTATTATTTAACTAACTAAATGAAGATCATGACTCTAATAGTTGCAGGAAATGTATCTGTACAGGACATTATTGACAACAGACATTTCATATTTATAGTAGTTTCTTGAGTTGTAGGTATTGGAGCCTCCTTCGAATGGCTTGGACCCATACACAATTTGTGTGTGATCTCGGGTGATTCGAAGTAGGCTCCACCGCTTTTGAAAGCCGTTAGTTTAGTCTGTGTGTTTTCTAGCATATGTAAGAACTTTTCTGACAAGTAAAAGCTATAAAGCGGAATATTAAGTATTTTGTGATGATGATGATGATGATGATAGCCACCCTGAGGTCGCTGAGAGGATGCCGTACAAAATACACCCCAACAGGATTAGGAAATATAGACATCAATATTTAAAGCCTGCGTGAGATTTTATGTATAGTAATATTTGAGTGATTTTAAGATTTATTTATTACTAACCCCAACACCGGGGGCAAATGATCGAACCCAATGTGAATGAGACTCATCGGGATTAACTCTTCATACGGTTACCCCCTTTCTCTCTTCGGCAGCTTCTCTTCGGCTGTTGGAAAGTGATGCCAATCGGTGTTGGCCGTTGGGGTTAGTGAATTTTCAAAAAAAAAAAACTTCAAACTTTGAAAATTTTTAACAACTCCAGTCAACTCTCATCTTGTCAATCGGTTTCCTGGGAACCCCTGGCCAAGGGACATCAAGATGCACATACTGACCAAGTTTCATATCGATTAGAATTTGGATAAGATTTGAGGTGGCTACGGTGAAAAATGTCGTATTTTTTTACAGTCTTGTAAACAGATTTAATAATAATTACAGTCTTATCTTTTCCGACACGATTCAGGACCCTTGAACATTGAGTTACGGGAAATCGTGATATAGTAAAGTGAAGTTCAAACGATTCTCTAACTTCCCCATTATGAAGTTTTTTGGTTTAGAGCCGTCTTCAGGGTCTTAGAAGCGTTTAAAAAAATTTAGTCTATCACCCCGTGATGTCACTGCTGATAAGGATCGGATCCGCCTTGGTCCAAAGTACCAGTGTACTAATTTTCAGGGGTCTAGCTCAAAAACTGTGGGTGGAGTTTGAAAAAAAAACATTTTGGGACACACTAACATTTGGGAAATTATTATATGGATTAATATCAATGTTTTTATTAATCATCTCACCAGTTAACCAAGTATAACTACTTTTCTATAATTTATTAATTCATATTTATTTTCATATGCGAAAATTGTCTTTTTCGGCGCTAAATTTTTGCTAACGTTTCGCTCATATCTTCTGTTCCTGATAAGATAAAGACTCGATCTTGGTTGCGTTGAAAAGGTCTTAAAATTATCTTTCCAACGCTTCCGGGTTCAAGTCTTAAGATTGCCAGGAACTTGATCTCGATTATCACGCGCAAATACAAAGCCGCGCGACCCCTCTGAACGCGCGGCCCCCTGTCCCTTGATTAAAAAATTCGACTTTATATAGATGTGAGATCGATCTCGGTCGCTGCGCGACCTCGATCTCACTCAGGCATCAATGTGGCCAAGTTGGTCTCATACCCAGAATATCATCATCTCTAGGGACCAGTTCCTGTAAATACTCCGGAGCTGTTCCACGTACAATTTTGTACGCTAACAGGCAGGCCTTGAAGGTTAGTCTCTGCTGTATTGGGAGGATATGAGCTTCCTTGAAATACTCATCATAGCTATCCTGATGTCCTCGTAAGTTATAGATGAACCGTACACAGGAGTTCAGAACCTTTTGAAGGTTGTTCAGAATCCGTTTAGGGAGTCCAAAGTACAGGATATTACAGTAGTCTATCTTTGATATGACTAATTGCTTCACAAGAAGAACCCGTGTGCTATTATCCAAACACTTATTGAGTTGCCATAGGTTCTTGAGTTGCAATCCACATTGTTTCTTAACATTGTTCACCTGCCTCTCCAGGGTGAGATGCTCATCCAGAAGTATTCCTAGAGTCTTCCCTGTGCTACCTTTGCATTCCATAGGCTGCAACACTGTGTCACCAAACCTAATTTCCGGATCAAATACCAGCTTCTCAAGAGAGCTTGATTTTCCAAGAAGAAACAAAATAAAATATTAAAAACTGGCCGGTGTTTGAACGATCAAGGGGAGACTGAGAGAGGGATTGTAGAGAGATAGTTTTGAGACAAGAGATATGAATTGAGCCTGAGGTTTTGTCTTATAAGACCGTATGGTGCGGCGTACTCTTCGTGTGCTCCGAGGTTGCGCGGTGTACAGTTGTGTCTGACAACTGAGGTCTATGTTACGTGAAAATGACTGGTGCAGTGACACTGTCACTGACAGACGTGTCAAGAAGACCTGCTGTGCGGCCGCGGCGGTTTAAAATTAAATTCACTGCAAAATGTGGCGCGCTAATTTTGGTTCGCGCGCACGTTGTTAAATTTTAAAATTCAACGAAATTCGTTCGCGTTTTGTGAATTTTTCCAAAATCGCCGAAAAACTTCAAACTTCGAAAAATTTTAAGAACTCCAATCAACTCTCATCTGGTCAATCGGTTTACTGGATGCACATACTGACCAAGTTTCATATCGATTAGAATTTGGATTAGATTTGGGGTGGCTACGGTGAAAAATGTCGTATTTTTTTACAGTCTTGTAAACAGATTACAGATTATAGATTTACAGATTACAGATTTATCTTGGCAGCTACCGCCCGATCAGTAATCTACCATTTGTGTCAAAGATCATTGAGAAATGTGTATCTTTACAGTTGACCGAGCATTTAGAGAGCCATCAGTTGCTATCGGGAGTTCAATCTGCTTACCGCAAACACCATAGTTGTGAGACTGCAACACTAAAAGTTGTTAACGATCTTCTGCTACTGCTTGATAAGAAGTCAAAGGCTGTGCTACTACTGCTGGACCTATCTGCAGCATTTGACACAGTTCAACACAGCAAACTACTAAAGAAGATGCGGACGGACTACGGAATAGAAGATACTGCTCTCGCCTGGTTCAAATCATATCTCACAGGTCGGTCCACCTCGGTACAAATTGGAGATGCACGATCAAGATCGATAGAGGTGGATATTGGTGTGCCGCAGGGTAGCATCCTAGGGCCTATTCTCTTCATTATGTATACCAAAGAGCTCCAGTCGATTGCGGAAAAGCATGGTCTTAACATTCACCTCTTCGCTGACGACACCCAGATCTATACTAGTTTTAGGCCGGAAACCTTTGACTTTGTTGTGGATAAATTACAAAATTGTATCAGTGACATCAAGCAATGGATGAAGCAAAACTACCTCAAGCTAAATGCCAGTAAAACGGAAATTCTGATACTCAACCACAAAGCCGACCGCACTCCTGGGCCAACTGGATTAGTGATTGAAAAAGACGAAAGTCCAATTGTACAGTCTACGGAAATCGAATCAACGACAAGTGCCCGTAATCTCGGTATTTGGCTCGATCCCACCCTCTCAATGGCAAGCCATATCTCGAAAATTGTCCAAGCATGTAATATGCAACTTCTGAATCTGTGGAGGATAGCTAGAAAACTTCCCAGGCAACTGAAAATCAAGCTAGTGCATTCGTTAATACACTCTCGCCTAGACTATGGAAATGCCCTACTCTATGGTGCCACAGAATCTGATTTAAACCGCCTCCAAAAGGTCCAAAACAGTGCTGTACGGTTCGTCTATGGAACAAGAAAGAGGAGAGGAGTGACCCAGATGCGGAAAGACCTACACTTCCTTCCGATCAAAAGCAGAATCATCTTCAAAATCTGCTTACTAACATACAAATCCATCAATGGAATGGCTCCCCCCTACATCTCCAACCTCATCCCCCTCCGGAAGCCAAAGGTCAAGGTAGTCAGGGCAGACGAGGATAGCACACTCCTCCACAAACCATACACACACAAGTACACATCCACTAGTAGAGCCTTTAGTATTAGTGCACCTAAATTGTGGAATGAGTTGCCGAAAACCCTGCGAGAAAGTGAATCTGTCGATGTGTTTAAACAGCAACTTAAAACTTACCTCTTTAAGAAAGCTTATTGCTAAGTGTCTCTCATTATCGGTGATATTTTACACAGTGATCACTACCAGGGTCAGTGAACATCTGAATTTTAATTATTAACTGTTTTTTTTACTATCACTAATATTTTTATCACTCTTGTACACTGTTATCCATGTAAACTGTTCTCCCTGTAAACTGTTTACTTCTGTATGCTGTTTCTATGCATGACTCATGTATTGATTCTGTATACTGTTTCTGTAACAATGTGCACGTATTTTTTATTATATATACAGACTATATATTTTATATGATACATTAAATCGTACTTACCTCAGTTCTATACCAACACCCACATCTCAACTACCCATACATGTCCATCACTCACCAACACATTCACTTACTCACCTATACTTAATAATAGTCTATAACAATTAACTTATCTCTCTTAATATGAATAGTATTATATTATGTCTTTATTACTTATTCAATTAATAAATATGATTGCACTCTTTTTAATCGAATTCTATCAATCAAATTAATTTATTTACTTAATTTATAAATAATCATCATAGCATATTCTCTTACTAATACATAGTATTTTGATGTTATCTTGACTGAGCGTTAAAAATATGTTATTGGCTCTCCTTTACCACTGGCCCTTTCTTGGACCGCTTTAGAAAGTGGTAAATGGTGTAGCATCGATCTGATTGAATCAGTAGCAAGCCATTTATTTTAAACACTATTAAGCGGTATATTAAATGTCATGAATTATTATTATTATTATTATTTAATAATAATTACAGTCTTATCTTTTCCGACACGATTCAGGACCCTTGAACATTGAGTTACGGGAAATCGTGATATAGTAAAGTGAAGTTCAAACGATTCTCTAACTTCCCCATTATGAAGTTAGTTTTTTGATTTAGAGCCGTCTTCAGGGTCTTAGAAGCCAGGGGCGAAGCAAGGCTGGGTCCATTGGGTCCAGGACCCACTTTTTGGACGAGAGAGGAGAAGAAAATGGGAAAACTTGCTAAAAAGTGAAAAAATCAACAAAAAGAAACAAAAAAAAGTGAAAAAATGAGCCGATTTTCAATTGAAAAAACCAATGCGCGCAAGAAAAAGCTTATGCGGCAGCGCTATTGACCAATAGGGTCCAGACCCACCTCGCGTGTTACATTTTCTGCAGCGCTGGACCCAAAAATTTTTTCGTGAATGAACGCCGCGCACCGCCCCTGTTAGAAGCGTTTAAAAAAATTTAGTCTGTCACCCCGTGATGTCACTGCTGATAAGGATCGGATCCGCCTTGGTCCAAAGTACCAGTGTACTAATTTTCAGGGGTCTAGCTCAAAAACTGTGGGTGGAGTTTGAAAAAAAACATTTTGGGACACACTAACATTTGGGAAATTATTATATGGATTAATATCACCGTTTTTATTAATCATCTCACCAGTTAACCAAGTATAATTACTTTTCTATAATTTATTAATTCATATTTATTTTCATATCATTATCTAATATCGACTATCGACGTTACTTATTAGATCCTATAATAATAGGAGCCTTTTTATAGTTAATACTGGGAGGACGCTGTTCCGATCAGCTGATTAGTGTTAGCATTTATTTAGCCCCAAAGCGGAATATAAACGTTAATTGTATTTGTATTTGTACTCACGACTTTATTAGGCAAAAGCTATGTCGGAGGCCACAGTGCGTGGTGTGCTGGTGGTGAACATTAAAGGAGCCATTGACATTCCCGATACTGATGGACTGTTTGCTGGAGCTACCGATGCATATGTGAAGGTCAAACTGGATGGAGCTAAGATCGCTAAGACATTCGTTGTTCAAGACAGGTAAGAGTGCTATAGTAGGCAAAACCTAAATTAGGATGTCGCGACCCCTAAATTACATCCGATTCGCTTCAAACTTCACAGTTGTGTTTATTTTATCAAGTGGCATGCCCAAAAAAGTCTGCAGAAAATTGGATAATTTTTAGAATTTCATGGGGCGTTTGTCACACCCTAAGCTACATGCATGATAGGATAAGAATTAGCATAACAGGACGAATATTACATCTCGTTTCGAATAGATCAAGCTCCTGGTAATACTGTCGAACACTTTCGCCACCATCTCTTCACAGATCAAAGATACATATCACGTAATTTTGTTATATTTTCCAGTTTGAATCCCGTTTGGAACCAGAGATTCTACACCCTTATCAACCATATTGGGTCCTCCCTGACTTTTGAAGTGATCGATGATGACTTAGGGAAAAATGACGCCGTAGGGACACATGAGGTATTGAATTTTATTTCGTGTTTGATACAATTTCTATCGATTGTTATAAGTTGCGATGAAATTCGGTTGCAAGAAGTGCTCCCCATTGAAACGTTCTATACTGACATTCATTTCAGATAAACTTTAGAGAGTTTGTTGAGAACGGAGAGGCGTTCTCTGGGGAGTTACCTCTTACTCTTGATGGGGATGATCGGGGTTCACTTGATATAGAGATGCACTACCAGCCATTTAACAGGGATAGCAGAGTGGAACAGACACCATCGGTAAATATTGATTTGAATCAGAGAGGATGGTTATCACAGTCTCATTTCATGATACCCGAGTCTCGAGCTAGTCTTAGGAATTAACTTGTCTTCCGCGGCAGTCTGTACACACTTGTTAATAATAGGGTACTGTCTAGTTCATACAGTCCCATAATACATAACAGGGTACGAACGGTTCACAGTCATCCTGCATAACCCCAATGTTACATATCCTATATTATTTTATGATACATGCATTATTCAACTTCCTCTAGCTAGCCTACCTAGCTGTTAGCATGGGCCGGAATATAGTCATAATATTTAGACAAGGCCAATATTGGGTCTCTGAGGAGTTTCTGTTTACATTCTTCTTTCACACCTCGTATACCTCGTAAACCCGGTGAGACAGGGTCGAGGAAGACAAGTATACCATTGTCTGGTGTGTGTCAGACCATTCAATTCATTTCCCTCTGAGTGAGAAATAAACAATACACAAGACTATCTAACCCACACTTAATTTGTCTAAACCTGGGGTGCAGATAGAGGGTCGAGCAAGACAAACCCACAGCACCTAACATTTTCACTGTTTTAGATTCCTGGGTGTTATTTCAAGGTGAGAGAGGGGTGCAAGGTGACATTATATCAGGATGCAGAACACACAACCCAACCTGGTCATGAGAACTTTTGCAATGGTGAGGTGTCTCTCTTTTTTCTACCTTCTATCTCTCTCTCTCTCTCTCTCTCTCTCTCTCTCTCTCCTGACTCTCTCTCTATCTTCCTTCCATAGTTGCATAGCATGCATTCATTAGGATATTAAACATACGTTGAGTTTTCCGGCCTGCTGGCTGAATATCGAGGGAGAGAGAGAGAGTGAGAGATAGAGACAGAGAGAGCGAGTGTCACTGAGGGACACACTCTCACTCTGATCAAACACTTAACTTATTATTTACCCTTACTCATCATTAATCAAATATATGTTGCCTCACTTTTCAACCCCCCCCCCCCCTTCCCCGCAGCTCTGGGAGATCCCTATGAACCCAGTGGATGCTGGAGGAGAGTTCACGAGGCCCTGGTCACTGCTACCAAGTTCATATTCATTACAGGTAAATATAGCTGGGGAGAACAACATACAAACGGTAAAGGGGGGTTGGATAGGTTTGTTTTGTTCCAACCTCGGGCCCGGAGAGAGAGGGTTGAACAAGGCAAGGATAAGCTGGAGTGTAGATCTTTTGTTTTCTTTAGAGGTGCCCGGTCTTTGGTGTAATATCATACCCTAGAGTGTAGCTACACTTTGTATACTTGCATATTGTACAGTACACACTGCATTGTGTTGATATGTGGTGTGGTGTTCTGCCTAAAAACATACTTGTATAGGAATATGTGACTCACTGAAGTAAATTGCTCATATATTATGTGAGCAATTTACCTCAGCTTTACCTAGTGGAAATATATCATACTCTACATAACAGTTTTTTCTCTTCAATTAAATAAAGATTGATGATTGAAGTAATACTATGCCAGGAACATTATCAATTATATGGTCGAATAAAAGGAACACGTTATTTAGGGAATCGAGAAATCATCGATTGAGTAGAGAAAAGAAGGAAGAAGAATTGACAGAGTTATGTTTTTTAGTAGTCACATGACATGAGGGAGGGTGTGGGAAGGAATGAAAAGAATGCCGGGGAATAACAATGATATCACAGAGAAGGAAGATACTTCTTTGAAATTGTATTGGCAAGAACTCGATAACATCTTTCTTTTGTCCATTGTGTACTGTGGGTTGGAAAGAAATGGTTATTATTGTTGCATTTCAAATAACTGGCTACCTCTGCAGGGTGGTCTGTGTTCACTGAAATAACTCTGGTAAGGGGTGATGATGTGGAGGATACCCGAACCTTGGGAGAGATTCTCAAAGACAAAGCTGCGGAAGGTGTATCAGTCAATATCATGGTATGGATACTGATATGCCCATATATGGAGATTTGATATAACCATATATGGGGATAATGTCATTTCATTGGAATTGAGTTACCGCATGGCCCCATTCTGAGAGTGTATAAAAAGTGTCAGATAGGAATTCGAGTAGAGTGGATCAAGTTTCACGAGCGCGGCCGACACGCGCCCTCATTCTATGAGAGTTCACTATCGTCATTGCTTGTTTTTCGCGCGCACGAGGTCCAGAGTCCATCCCGGCCCCTATAATTGCGCTGACAAGCGCCTGCTTTGTTCTTTTACCACTCAACACCACACTTCCTTTTGTAGATCTGGGATGAATATGATGACTTGATCCCATCTCTGGTTGGTACACATGATACAGCGACTGCAGAGTATTTTGAGGAGAGTGAGGTGATAGTTAAAAGGTGCAAGAGGGGTGCAACTAAGGAGGGGGTAGCGGGGGATTCATTTGCCAGACTCTGTTATACCCACCATCAAAAGAGCATCATTGTTGATGCCCCTGCTGTGAGTGAGGAGGACGAGAGGTGAGATACATAGAACTTTTTTAGTAGAGCTTTTAGAACAGACGACTATCTGTTTTTGTATTGGTTGGTTACCCGCCCTGTTATTGGTCAGTACAGTCGGACCCCGATTTACCGGGATGCTCGGGGGAAAGGGTTTTGCCCGGTAAATCGGGGTGCCCGGTATATCGGGGTCAAATACCGTTAATTTCCTATGTCGGGGGAAGTTTATCCCCCCGGTAAATCGGGGTACCGGTAAATCGGGGTCCGACTGTACTACATTTTCCTTTCAACATCCAGGTTGAGGATTATTGCATTTGTGGGTGGTTTGGACCTGACCAATGGCCGATATGACACCCCCGAACACCCTATCTTCTCGACACTGTGCGATAAACACGTTGCTGACTTCTATCAGAATTGTGCTGCTGTTAGACCGGAATGTGGTCCTAGGGAACCCTGGCACGATATCCACTGGTAAGAGGGGGGTAGTAGTCTGGTGGGTGTTTCTCTATCTCGGTCTCTCTAAACCCCACCTCTCCCCCAGTCTAGTTGAGGGTGTTTCTCTCTCTAAACCCCACCTCTCCCCAGTCTAGTTGAGGGTGTTGTTTCTCTCTCTCTAACTCCACCTCTCCCCCAGTCTAGTTGAGGGTGTAGTTGCTCACGATGTACTGAGGAACTTCCAGGAGAGATGGAGCAAGGAGGACGATGGGGGACAGGATCTACCTTCTTTTGATGACGAGGAATTTAACTTGGGTGAGTCTTGGGGAGTTCCAGTCAAACTCAGGGATAAGAATTAAGAGCTAGTTGAAAACAATGCCTTTTATCTTGTCTCAAAAAGACTGTCCCTCTTTAAACCTAAAAGCTGGCCGCGTGATGTTACAATAAAGTAGCTTGACTGCTATTTCCCTTGGTGACATATAGACACCTGGCGCGACCCCCGCTCAATCTTGGTCGCGCTAGGTGTCTATGTCACCAACTATTTCCCTTATAATAACAGAAGGTGACGTGTATGAGGGAGATGATAGCTGGAACGTCCAATTTCTCCGCTCCATCACCAATCACAGCTGCAACTTTACCCTCGTGGATAGGATGCATAAACTGAAGTGTGAGAGAAAAGAGAAGATAGAGGATAGTATTCACACTGGGTATATTCATCAAGTTAGAAGGAGTCAGAACTTCTTGTACATCGAGAACCAGTACTTTCTGGGTGAGTAGCTGAGTTATCTCTGGATATTGGTTAAATTTGATAGTTGACTGAACGTTTTTTGAATCTCAGAGTCTATGTATAGATCTACTTAGTACTTGACCACCATTTGATTGGAGTGGCGACCACTTTGAGATAAAAACCAGTACTATCGTCATGACTCTCCTGACTCCTCTCTCTCTCTCTCTCTCTTGACAGGTTCTGCACACGTGTGGGAGGACGACAGTAAACCAATGAAGGCAGTTAACTTGGTTGCCATTGAGTTGGTAAAGAATATTGTAGAAGCTATCAGGGAGGGAGCCCACCACTCCATCTACGTTATTATACCCATGTACCCAGAGGGGGATCCTGCATCCATGGCGGTAAGTGAATACAGGACACATTATATTTCACTATAAGAACTGAATTAAGGGTTGTCAGTGAGGATTCGAGAGGAACAGGGTTACTAGTTAGATAAGTAGTGAGTTGTAGTGAATGCTCCTTCATCAGGTACAAGAGATCCTGCACTGGCAGACCTGTACAATGAGGATGATGTACAAACTAATAGCTCGAGAGATAGAGGAGGCATGTTTAGAGGACACCCATCCAACAGACTTCCTGTCCTTCTACTGCATTGGTAAGAACAGACCATTGGGGTTCTGTACATGAGAGTCGATAGAATTCCAAATCAAGCCAATATTCAGATTCTAATGACTACTAAATCACTGAATAGTTTATCTTTAGCGACTCGAGGTGACGAGTTCCCTGAAGATCTCGCTGAGCCTGAATCAGATGTAGAGATATTGCTGAGGGAAAAAGCTCGATTCCCTATCTACGTGCACTCAAAGGTAATATTATAATAGCTCAACATTTTAACTGTCCAGTTACGCGACTACAGGAAGTCGTATCTGAGATACACCAGACGGCCTCAGCTCTCACCTCACTCTACCAGCTCCTTCGTTTCTCAGATGATGATATGTGATGACGAGTATATAATAGTGGGCAGTGCTAACATCAACCAGAGGAGTATGTCCGGGAGAAGGGATACTGAGATGGCAGTGGGCTGCTACCAACCTAACTTCCTATGGACCGAGGAGGATGGTCTACCTAAAGGAGATGTAAGGGCGATGTGGGTTTAGTTATCAGGGTAGTATGTCCTACTCTTACACACAGCTTGTTTTGTTCCACGAGCCTCTCAGAACGATAGAACAGTTCTTTGTGGAGAACTGGGGTGGTATAGTAACTACAAGACCCTACAAGATAACTCCATAATATTACCCCCCTCTTGGTAGGTTGGTGCCTTTAGGAAGTCCCTCTGGTTGGAACACATGGGAGAATGGTGTGAGGAATATGATAATCCTGGGTCTATCGAGTGCATGCGAAAGGTAAGAAGTTGTGGGAACTGAGTGTGAACAGTGAAGATAGATACATTATACAACCTCACGCCAGGCAATGAACTGTTAATGCCGCAACAGCTATATAGCAGTTTCGGGTGCATGTCCTATCTCCCTTGTGTTCTAATAAACATGTCCCGTATCAGGTGAACGAGGTAGCACGTGCAAACTGGGAGAAGTTTGTGGCTGAAGAGATGGAGGAACCAATGTGTGGACACCTGGTATCCTACCCTGTCACAGTGGAACAGGATGGAACGGTAATTACTTATAGTTCTAGTCGGTCATTATAGGGGTTCCGACCCGATCTTAGAATGGAAACGGGGTCTGGCGGCCCCAGACTGAGATGGGCTCTAGTTTAGTTGGGAACTGGTGGATCTAGTTTAATCGGGGACTAATTTTAAACCAACTATCCTGCAGGTGGGACCGTTGGAAGGTTTCGAGAATTTCCCTGACACTGAGGCGCCAGTACTGGGTGGGAAATCGGCCATGTTGGTCGAAAAACTGACAACATAACTTTTGAACAATTGAAATAACGGGTTACTTTATTTTTTGAGAGAATATTGTGTGTAGAAGCAGAGTTTTATTTTGAGTCATCATGGATTGTGTAAACTTGTGTGAATTTGAATTGAGTGAAAGTTTTAAAATGATATCCTTTTTCTTTTCCAACCCGATCACGGCTCATTGGTTCACCGCATTCTGCCATTCTAGGATTTCCATGATTCCCGCCCCTGTCGGTCCGAAACATATAAAGGCGTTTATTTATCCATTTCAACAAATACAAATATAGTACAGAAATGGTGAGCCAGCGCCTTTGTTTTCAAACTACAATATAGAAACCAGACGTGTTGAGTAGCCAACATATACTATGACATGAGCCACACCTTTCTCTCTGGTCAAAAAAGTTTCTTACTCTTGGGCTGGAAATCCCCAAAACAGATTCATATTACCCACACACACGCACACAATGCCAGTGTCTCTTTCTCTCTGTCAGTGTCTCTCTCCCTCTCTAGATAGTGATCACGCGGCTGAGTTTCTGGATCCTGTTAAGAAGGATATCTCCCTGTTTGATCACCGACTGGTACTGAGCATTCTTCTTGTCGGGCTTGTTGGCCTGAACAATTCCCCCAACTTTGTCAATCTTGGCGTTAAGAGCACCGGTAGCGATAAATCGAGACAGTTCCCTGGGGAGAGAGTGAATGTTAGAAAAAGCAAATCTAGAACGTGATTTGTTTAAAATATCGTTAAAACCAAATCTGAAAGTAAAGCGTTGCTCATCTACTCACTTGTCAATGAATTTCTCAGACACCCCAAAGCTGTTGGCCATGTAGTTCACAGTCAAGTTACTGTAACTCTCTAGAAGCTGGGAGTAAGATCTCACTCTCATCTCACGAACATAGTACGAGGCGTGCTTGGCCAACATTCGGTCCTTCTTCAGGAACTGCTCAATCTCGGCTGTGGGGAGAATATTGGAGTTTTATTGAGATAAGTGAGGGTAAAAGGAAAATTCGTTGACAGTTAGATCATCACATCGTCTTACCTAGGGCCACAAAGAATTCAGCATATTGTGCGTTGTAGAGAGAGTCAATATACTTTCTGAACAGAGGCAGGTCGTGGAGAACTTCATTAATATCAGATCCGTTAACAACCTGACGAGATACAATTAATTTAGGAAACAGGTTCTCAAGTCTGCACAAAGATTCAGTTCTGAGTACGTGCGCGTTCTGCTGACAATGATTGCTCTTCCCACAATTTCCCTACCGCGCGTACCTTTTTAGTGAGCTCCTGACGATCAAGAGTCAACATCGCTGAGACGATGGTGTACTTGATGAAGGTGTGATAAGTCATCAATTCGTAGGAGGTGAATGTAGAAACTGTGTCCAGGAAGTTTGTAGCGGCATCCTTGAAATTCCGAATTGACATGGCATAGAAACCGGTGTAAACTTTGAGCCTGTTTCTTCTGTCCCAGTCTCCACCTAGTTCAATCAACCTGAGAGGGAAATATACTGTCATTTCATTGTTTGATAGGGAAACTGCAGTTCAGGTGTTTCATACTCACTCTTTGGCCTTATCCAAGTTGACTGTTATCAGCTTGTTATCAGAGCAGAACAATCCCAATCGAATCATATGGAAATGAAGATCAAGTTTGTGTCCAGTTGTAGTAGTCCTATCAAGAGTCTCCTTCAACATCTTCAGAGAGGCTTCTTTATCACCAATACTGGTCAGGTACTCACACTTCTTTACCATTGCTTCCCGTACCTCACTCTCTCCCTCGTTCTTCTCGGCATTAGCAATCTCCTCTGTGGGAGAGGGGGATGTAAGCGTGGCATGATATATGTGTGTACAGAAGGGGAGTATAGTGGTATTGTATTGAGAGAGAAAATGATAGAAACTAAAAATTGTATTTCTCAAACATACCAGCGATCTTGTCCAGTTGTTCTTTGTTTTTCTGCTCCATTTCCTCCAACACAGAATTGTTAAGGGTCCTGGGGTTTTGAAGCTCTAGTACCCCGGGAAGTGTGTTTTTGGCATCAAAACTACCAGAAGGAATTTTTTGCTGATTCTGAGACTTTGCTAAAATGTTTTTTGGGTATTTTCTATGTCAATCCTAGAGTTTCATGGAGATTGGATGTGTTTTTCGGACTCAAAATTTCGTAAAAAGTGGCTGGAAAGACTCAATTTTTGCCGTTTTTGAGCCGTTTTCGAGCTTTTCCAGCCACTTTTATCGAAATTTTGAGTCCGAAAAACACATCCAATCTCCATGAAACTCTAGGATTGACATAGAAAATACCCAAAAAACATTTTAGCAAAGTCTCAGCATCAGCAAACAATTCCTTCTGGTATTTTTGATGCCAAAAACACATTTCCCGGGGTGCTAGAGCTTCAAAACCCCCAGGAACCTTGAATGAGGGTATAGAATAGTCCAAGTATGAAGTTTCATGACCTAATCTTGTCAACTTTTTTCTGGGTGAAGCCCAACGCTTGTAAAGATCCAAAATGAACACCCTGTATTTCTCAAACATACCAGCAATCTTGTCCAGTTGTTCTTTGTTTTTCTGCTCCATTTCCTCCAACACAGAGTTGTTAAGGGGCATCTTTAGTTCCGCACTAACTTCCTTGTACAGTTTGGCCATATATCCAGTCTTGATCTTGTCCATTAGATTTCGTTTTACCTAAGAGATCTCAGTCAGTGGTGGAACCAGGACAATAAATGAGAGGAAACTTTTGAAACAAAAACTACAAAACATTGTATTCACCTCAGCCTGGTCAATTCCCAGTTCCTTCGCCTCGGTGGGGGACAGACTAATCTCAAATCGCATCTGAGCGATGGACAGGTCTGGGATCTTTTCCAGACTTGCCTCTTCAAGACCTTCGAGAGTTGGCATGTTGTCTTGCTACTATAAAGTAGTGAATGGTTAGTTTGAACAAGTTTTAATAAAACGAGATTGTATATACGATGTACGGTGTACATTTCCAAAAGGCACGAATACAAAACTCTACAATAATTTAATAGTGTGCAATGTGAGATTCTCTTTCTCCCTCTCTCTCTCAAAGTCTCAAAGTTATATTCTCCCAGTTCCTTTCACTCCATCCAGAAGTATTCCTTCTTCGGTTCAAGTGGGTCGTATGTGTGTGGGTTGTGGTCAGGGAACATCTCCCTTCTGTTAACGTACAACATTCCTTCCTTTTGGTCGGGGAACAAATCGACCAGGACACCATTAGCAAGACGTTCTTCAGCAACTTGGATGTGCAGTGCAGCATTGCTGTGGAATATAATAGGGTGTTAGATTAGATGAAACATCGACAAAATGAGACAGACAAAAACTTTTAGGTGTCTTGTCATTGAAACTGAAATTTGTTTTTAAAATGTCGTGTACAAGTTAAAACTTACGCATCAAATTTACGGTTAGGGAAAAACAGGACATAGAACCACATTGCTATACTGCCCATGAACATTGCTTGGAAATATCTTTCAAACTCTCCAGAACCCCCCTGTCGCTCCCAAAAGTGTTCTTTGTGGGGTACTGCTCCGTCTTGGAAACCTGGAGACATTTTGAGAACTTTCAACGTTCAATTTCTAGTACATTAGAGCATCTATACTTGCATGTAACAATGCTCGCTGAAATCCATTCATTTGTTAATTTCAGCTACTGATTTGTGTCAAATATAGTTTTTCATCTGTCTAGTTAACTAACCGTCGGGCCTATCCCATAGATATAGATCGTAGTTTTCCATATCACCTCCTGCAACAGTGGCCGTCGTCTTTAGGGACCGGGCCTGGGGAGTGGGATGTTAGATAGTCAACAAGAAATCTCTAGTTCTCTAAACCTACCTAAAAACCTTAGAAGTTGCTGTAAAATTGTTTAGTACTAAACCTCCCCGTTATTTCCTACACGGTACCTGTTATAGTACACCTGTAGTACAGTACCTGTAGAGTTGGAGTACGAAGCAGGGTCCTACCAAGACACCTAGCAAGGTGAGACATGATCTCCTAGAAATGAAGTTGTGTGTGGTTACTTGGTACAACAGGGCCCAGGAGGGTTTTCTAAAATGAACAGGTGCAGACTACTACCAAGTACCAGTACCAAGGAGGTGCTAGAACAAGGGTCCTGTTTTTAAATAACAGGAAGGTGCTATTTCATACCAAATGTAGTAGACAAAAATAAACGAAAATGAATCCATAGAATATTGAAAGCATGAAATAAATACAGATGATAAAGACAGACAAACAAACAGCCCAACAAAATACAATCGACAGTGGGAAACTAAATTAAACTATATGGGGCTATAAAAAATAAACAAATGTATTTATTCATCTTTCTTTAATGTAGGGTCTTTTTCTTCATTCACTATTTCCTCCTCTCCTTCTTCTTCTTTTTCCTTTTCATCTTCCTCGCCATCTTCTACTGGTTCAGGCCTGGAAACAATCAGTCAGTTAAATAATACCTCAATCGGAAAAAACTGTAAATTATTAATTTTCTATAATCACTACATTCATTATGACGTGATAGTAAAACGGGAGAGGCAGCTATCTTGTAGTGATTATATATGAAAAGGGCCTTACTTTTCAATATCCTCTTCCTCATCATCCCAAAGAACATTCATCTGACTCCTGTCTGTTCTTATCTGTCTAATTGGGTCGTTCTTACTTTTCGTCTCGTTGCAGCAACACATCAATATCAGACCTGATAGAGAGGAATCAAATCAACGCTTCATACTTCCCTTTCCATTTGCTACAAACGGTGGTAGGTGTAGTTTAATGTACATTCTTTACAAGCACTGTGTACGACTACGACTCTACACTTTCTCCATCTCAAAAAGGAAAGATTTACTAAAAGTTAATGAAATGAAAGAAATAGCAGCTCACGAGAGCTGTTCTCTCTTTGTCTCTCCCACTCTCCTCTCAGTTTTTAATGAAAGTGGTCTACTAACCTATGGGTATAACAATCACTAGACCCATTATAAAGGGGTGATCGAAAAAGAGAGGAGCAACATTAGAGTAGATCCTGTAAAACACTTTCCGAGATGAAGCGAGTACACCAGTACCACCATATCTAGGTGCTGTGATCCACTCTTGGAGGGATGAGGAGAGAGAGGAACCAGGGAAGTAGGAATACTGTTCAGTAGCCGGATTAAATATAACAATCGTCTCAGGCTGTAAAGGGGGATGTTAATGGTTGGTTCTAGATCTATAGAAAATATATATTGTCATATTACGGCACTGTGTTTGGTTTTAAATCTGGGACTCAGGAATTCTGCACTATCTCACCTCTACAGAAGCACTTATCAAGTTCTCTATGTACTCTGCCTTGTCCACGTGTATCAGATAGGTCTCAGCTAGCACACGAGCCATACCCTTCATATCTTGGATCTTTCCCTCGTTATCACCATAATAAAACACTGCCGGGGGGGGGGGATGATTAGTGATCCTTACAGTGCAGTGTTGGTTAGTTTTGTACTGTTTCTGATTTGTTGCTGTTATTTATTTGTGTACTGTTACTAAAAACTGCAGGAACTGATAGAATTCTCACCAGTCACCTAGTAGTTTGTATGGTTTATGGCAGCATGCTGACTCACCTAGTTTGTATTTAAGGAAGAGAAGTGGATGTATGGTAGGGTAGGAGCCCTTTACAAATGTATTGAATCGCTCAGTCATTACCCACGCATTGAGCCCCTCACAATCATCAGTATTCTCGATATACTCCATGACCAAACCATCTTTTAGAGCAACTAAACTAGGACTCCGCGATACTGACAAGTCTCCCCGCACTACTGCTATGGGACTGTTTTTAGGTGATACTAGGGGAGGATCCTGTGAGACGGGAATTAGTGCCTCATTCGTGATATGACCCAGGACACATTCGTTCACAACAACAGAGGCAATGCGATCAAGACATTGTTTTGATTCTTCTCCGATTGACAGAAAGACCACATCTCCGGATCGTCTGATGTCATTTAGTTTCCCCTGACTGGCAACTGTTGAAATTAGAGGTCGGGATCCCTTTGTTGCGAAATTCATCAGAGCATCCTGGTGGAAAAAGGGCATTAGAGTTCCATGTTAAAAGCAATTACAAACGAATTACATTTTTATTTTCTTTTGATGGAAACATTAAACGCAGATGTTACGACTTTGCCAATCATGGCCACACCATCCCTGCTCATTCTAATTTTAGCCCAAAGTTCGACCTACCACAGTTCGTTCACCATTATATTCCAGGACCCTGTCCTTGCTGATCAGTCTGATTGTCGGGAATCCTCTCACTCCGTATTTCTCAGCAGCTGAGCGGTACACTGTTGCGTCCAACTTGGCTACTGTTATTGCCTGCCTCGATAACCTGTTACCTAACTCATACCTGAATTAATAATGTTTATAGATTTGCTGTGACTATAGTCCACAGAAAATGAATATTAGGTAGTTTCAGGAGTCTCCTGCTATCATCAATTTTCTACTAACATAATCCGTTATTGGTTACTCAACTGATAATTGATAAAACTCAACTATCATCTAACTAACCATGTTGGATGAAGTGTTCTGCAGTGTCCACACCAGGGTGCATAAAACATCACCAAGTGTGGTTGAACAAGATCTTCTTTATCAGAAAAGGAGGGCCCCAACTCCAACACATCCCCCAAACATTGAGAAATGAACAGTAGGAATATAACGAACATGCTAAAATGATCAGTTATAAACAGAGTGTTGAGTTTTTATATCATGTCAACTGTGAAATGTGAACTGGCACAAATTGTCCTTAATAGAGTTTGCAGCTACTGGCAAAATATTACATGGATGAAAAGCTCTCACATAAATGCATTATGTTTCATAATGCTATGTTTCCCCGCCAACCTTTCATTTCTAACACGAAGGCGGGACAGACATTTCGGATCATTTATAAATCAAGCAAACAGTATAGAACAAATCCTTGTGTTTTAGTAGCACTAAATTGTGCGCCACATTGCGGAATTGCACGGCACACAATTCCTGAAAACGTGTTAATGAAGTGGTTTATGAAGGAGCAGGTTGTTGTTGTGTGCGAGGCTCTAGTTGCTACATGTTGCCCCTCGCAACCTGAAACGGGACAAGAGAGCTGACTTGCTACACATAGTCACTATATCCGTTTAGATTTCTAAACCCCTATGCCTTTTTGCAAAAGGCATCCGGGTGAAGGCCTTCGGCCTTCACCCGGGCGGGGAAATAAGAGTGGTTTGCTCAGGTCTCAGTCCCGATATGGAAATGCCGGAAACTGAAGGAAGTACATCCCGTCAGTCCACATATGGGCTTTATCCTGAAGTACAACAGCAGTTCCTGCACTACCAGTAAACCGGAGATGAAAGCCCGTCGAGAGAAGTTGCTGCTGACGTACTCGCTCATGTGAGGGTGGCCCGAGGGGACAATGTACGATGTTAACCGCCATTCTGCGTCATCAGACCACGCAGTTTTAGAAGGAGTTCTTCAGTCTTCTTTGCCATGGTGTGAGCGGCACGTGAATGGTCTACAGAGGTCAGAGGGGGAAGATGTAAGGAAGGATGTTTTGTTGTTGGCATACGCTGGATGAGGGGGTATACACGCATAAGGGGGATGCAGCGCATTCCAAGATGTTTTGTGAAAGGAAAAAACTGACTGAGCTGGATTTGCATCCGAAATTTCGGGCGCCGTTACGATCTGGGTGTTTCGTGGCCTGCAGGTGCGCCCTGCCAAAAAAGTTGATTCACTAGAATGGCTCTAACCGCCAAACCACTCAACCGTTTTGGGTAATTCAAAGTTTATCTGGTAGGGAATGTCAAGGCCTAAAGTCCGTTTCAAGCGACTTGACCCGTAATTCTTGGAATTCGGCGCATTGCGTGTGTATTTACAAAGGGGAAATCCTGAATTTCCAGGAAACTCAGGTCAAGTCGTTTGAAACGCACTTTAACCCCAACCCTAACCCTAACGGTTAGGGATAAAGTAGGGCAGCGCTTTTCAAGGCACTCACGAAACACCCAAATTTTAACGCTGGTCCGAAATTTCGGGCGCCGTTACGATCTGGGTGTTTGGAGGCCTGTTTACAGGTGCGCGCTGCCAAAAAAGTTGATTCACTAAAATGGCTCTAACCGCCAAACCACTCAACCGTTTTGGCTGATTCAAAGTTTATCTGGTAGGGAATGTCAAGGCCTAACCCCAACCCAAAACCCAACCCTAACCCTACTTTAGCCCTAACCCTAAAAAACCGTTTGTCAGCACTCCCAAAACACCCAGATTTTATTGGCCTATGCTACAGGCCGTGGAAAACGCGCGCACTTGGGGTCTGCAGCGCATGCCAACAGATTTTAACGCTGGCCCGAAATTTCTCCGAAAAATATCTTTACTTCAGCTTTTTAGAATTTGAGCGCGCGCGTGCGGATTTAGTGTAACGCGCAATGTGCGCGTCAATTGATAACAACGCGCGGCGCGATCTTTTAATTCTAGAATTTTTAGAAATTTTGAAGTTTTGAATTTCGTTTTTACCCAAAATTTTAAAAAAATCTTTTAAAGTCCGCAAAGAAAGCTAAAATCAGGGAGCAAAGAGGCGAATAATCCCTGAGATGCAAGTAAAACCTCCAATTTGAAATGTTTTATATAATAAGAATACCTATTACTTTTAAATAAAGCCAACTATGAGCTAAAGTTTCAAACTTTCATCAACTACAACGTAAAACTATTTATTGAGTTTCAGCAAATGTCTATGTAAGAGCCCAAGAGGGCAGCAAGAAAATGGGAAGCTCCGATAATGAAGAAGAAACGCGGATCTACCTGCAAGGAACAGACGTAGAAGAGGAAAACATCCGATACTGTCAAGAACGAACCGTGGAGTGGGTAAGCGAGATACTAACGCTGACCGGTGGGTTCGGTGAAATTGACCCGAGCCGAGTGAAGTATGGACAGCAGACAGAGGACGTATGGGATGATCTGAAAGTTCCCTCCAGGAACAAACTGAATGCATTGAACAAGCCAGTGCTTCTAGACCTGGTGGAGGGTGCATGCCGTATTCTGATAGAACAGAGCTTCCCAGTTACTGAACAGTTGTCTACGGTGGGTTACGAAACCCTGAAGATTGAACAGTTAGAGAAAGAGCTCAAATTGCAGAGTAAAGAGCTAATCAAAACCCAAAGAGACCTTGTAGCGGCACAAGAGGAACTACTGAAGATCCAGAGGCAGTTACTTGAGAAGAGGGAGGTTGAGATAACAGCTGTGCAGTTAACGGCACAGGACGAAATGAAGAGCTTCGCATCCATTTTGGAGAAGGAGTGTGCTTCGGCCCTGGCTCCAAAGAAGATTCAATCGGCTATCGTGGCAGCCTCGGAGGACCGTGGGTGTAACATCATAATTCATGGATTGGAAGAGTTGAAAGACAATGTAAATGGTGTTGAGCTTGAAACTCAGATTAAGTCTCTTTTCAGTGAGCTTGAAGAGGCTCCGAAAGTGAAATCCGCCGAGCGCTTAGGAAAGCAGTCTTCATCTGCAAGACCTGTAAAAGTCGTACTGAGGAGTAGAGACGCTCAAATGTCAATAATGTCGAAGAAATCCCTGCTGAAAGGGAACGACAAGTTTGGAAAAGTATTTCTTTCTCCTGATCGAACTGTTGAAGAACGGAGAGAACGGAAACAGCTAGTAAGTGAACTGAAGGAGAAGGTGAAACAGTCCCCTGGAACCCACTATATAATCCGTGGAAAGAGGGTTTTAGTAGCACCAAGGGACAACTAATCATATAAACACTTGATCTAGCAATATATACAGCTCATGTATACTGATAAACCGCTTTTGAAAGCAGTGAGGTAGCCATAAAGTTTTTCTTTTTTAAGTGTTATCTTACAAATATATGCTATAAAGCGGGATAATAAATATTGTTGATGATGATGATGATGATGACAAAAATTCGTCAATAAAATGAGCATAATGGACAGAAATCGTGCAAAATTGGGCGTGGACAAGTATTTTAAATTGTTATATAGTACCTCAGTCACTTGAAATGTCCCTTATGTGCGTTGATAACTTCTGTCCTGTGGACTGTGCTTTGCTTTGTCACTATTCCCGGTCTAAAATATAGTGGCTCATGGCTGTTTGGATTGAAGTGTTTACTTTAATCCAGGCCGTATCCAAATCATTTAGCAGAATGGCAGATTTAAACGACTTGATCGAGGATTTGGATACCCCCTGCGATGACAAAGACATAGCAGAACATGAAACGTTAGTGACCTGTGTTATTGAAACAATCTTCACAGGTCAAACAAATACCAATCGCACCTTCTAAAACATGCGTTTTATCAGGCGCTACAACGAGGAACTATCTTCAAAACCAGTGGTTTCAACCCAGACACAATTCGGGTACGCCTACGTTTTGGTGAAGTCTCGGTACGATAACGACATCAGAAAGGGAATACGACTTTTGGAGGAGCTGTGCCAAAGTGGAGTTGATCAGAGGGATTTCGTATATTTTCTGGCTGTCGGTTATTACAGGTAATTTCCTTTTCAAACTTTTCCAGCCCCTCGCCTGACGCCAAATATTGATGTTAAATCCTGTTATCGTAGGCTGGGGGACTCGAGGGTGGCTATAAAGTACTGTGAGAGGATTCTAGAGATGGAGCCAGGCAACTCGCAAGCAAGACAGCTGATAGAGGTCATCAAGAAGAAGAGGAAGAAAGACGCTATGATTGGAGCAGCTGTACTGGGTGAGTAGAAATGTGAGATAACAGTTGTTATTTCTCTGATAGTACTTGGCAGGATTAGAAACTAAACGTTGACTATATAATGACAGGCGTTTGTTAGACAATAGTAATTTAATCCATTGCACATACCGGTATTAGGAAACATTGATGACTTCATTTCTTCGTTACTATGCACTTACAGATAATTTGATAATCGCCCTGTTCACTAGGTATAACAATTGTTAAGACAATGTTGGTCCTAAATGCAGTCCTACATCCCCCTAATATTTACTCAGGTGGTGGAGCGGTGGCGGTTACAGGAGGGCTCCTTGTTGCTGGTGCTGTTATTGGGGCAGGTATTGCAGCTCTCAGAAGACGATAGAACTCTCTCTTTTTGTGTTTTAAAACTTTTTGTAATGCTAATTTGAAATTATTTCCCCTTTCTCTATCAAAATAGCTCATGAGAAACATATCACAGTTTTCTTTTTTTGACTGCAATAATAGTCTCTTTATTTGATACAAACTAAACCCCCCCCCTCTCTAACGACCCTCCCCTCCAAACAAGTTACCCTCCCCCTCTAAACAAGTCACTGTCAGTCCCCAAACAAGTCACCCTCCCCCTCTAAACAAGTCACTGTCAGTCCCCAAACAAGTCACCCTCCCCCTCTAAACAAGTCACTGTCAGTCCCCAAACAAGTCACCCTCAGCCCCCTAACAAGCACCCCTCAGCCCCCTCTAAACAACCCCGTTCTAAATACCTCCCTCCTCTCTGTAGCAATGTCACATCAGTAGAAGGGATCCCACCACTATGCCGGGATGTTCTATAGTTGAGAGGGGAACACCCTGTACTAACACTGGAACCATCAGTGTGTAAGTAACAACCCTTAGTAACATTGTATGACTACTGCAGCCCAATAGCCCATCTTGTTGAAACAAGAAACTAAACATCGGGCCTTTTTGCAGCCAGAGTCATCAAGATAATATTACTTCTCCATTCGTTAGGTCCTGGCATTATATTTGTGCAGTGTTACTAATTATGACCTGCATGTTTATATACACTGTTCTACACATTCAATCAGAAACACTTTAGATTGCTAATCAACAATCAGTAATTAGTTGCTAATTAGTAACCGGACTAATCACTCTTCAGGACAAGTAAAAGGTTGACACGAGCTACAAATCAGGATGAGGATCTGACATTCAAATGGCTCCCTCCCACACAGCAATACCTCGTCTGTAACAAACACAAGGTACAGATATTATAGGGATGTAGGAGGGGATGTATCATGATATTTCGGTCTAGTCGAGGATGACCTTTTGATAGTCTGAGTCCATCTCTCTCTCTCTCTGGCTCTTTCTCTGTCACTCTCTCTGTCTCTCTCTGTCTCTCTCTCTGTCTCTCTCTGTCACTCTTTCTCTCTCTCTCTCTCTCTCTCTCTCTCTCTCTCTCTCTCTATCTTTCTTTCTCTCTCTTTCTCTCTCTCTCTCTCTCTCTCTCTCTCTTTTCTCTCTCTCTCTCTCTCTCTCTTTTCTCTCTCTCTCTCTCTCTCTCTCTCTCTCTCTCTCTCTCTCTCCTCTCTCTCACTCCCTCTTCTTCCTTATAACTCCCTCTTCTTCTGTTTTGCCCACATCGTGATCCCTTGCTAGTTGTTGGTAACGAAGTTACCCCTCCCTTGCCGGCGCGCAAAGCGCACCAAACGAAGGCCGCGATGCGTGTGAGGTGTCTTCGATACCAATGCTAGTTGCATGTACGTAGAACACGTGAAAAACAGTCTAAGCACAACCCCTGATTTTTACTGTCAAACCAGTATTTCGCTTTTTGTTAGTTTACAATTTGCTTCTTTTCAATTTTGTGTCTTCTCCCAAGTAAAGTTGAGGAAAGGAAAGTGTAGAAAGACAGCTAGTTCCAATCATGTATCTTATTGCTACTAGTGTTGAACAAAATCCTAGTCAGTTTGTCTTTCGGTCGGAGTTTCCAATACACACAGCTGGAAGTTATGAGGTGGCTGTAAAAAGTGTTAGTCACGCTCCTTCATCTACGTTTAATGTAATGGAGGGAAACAATTGCTTCTTGGTATCCAAAACAGGACAGGATTGTGGTTTCCGATATTACTCAATTCCACCTGGGTGTTATCGAAACGGACCACAGTTGCTGCTAGCAATGCAGCAGGCGATAAACACTAACGAAATGGAAAACCTGGTGAATGGTTCTGAACATTGGCCTACTCCAGAGTACACTACAGATGAAGCAACAAACGTCTGTTCCTTGGCGTATAATGATTCTAGTAAAGGGTTTGCGACGAGTGAAAATAGTCTACTGAGGTTCTTTAAGACTTACATAAAAGTCAGTCCACGGCAAACTTTACCATCAAAAATTTCGGCTAAAATAGAAGACTTTCCAAGAAATGCTAAGCTTGGACATATATATTCAAGCATTGCAGCATCACATATAACTCGCACAGACTATAGACAAAAAGAGCACTCGGGATTTTTTGCTATGTTCCCATTCGAGCAAAAATTGGGATACAATCATTATGAATTTGTAAACCCTTCTTATTTCTGTGTGACATCTAAATGTTTGAGTGAAATACGGTTTGAAATTTGTGATAATATGGGCAAGCTTTTTGAGTTTTCAGAAGATGATGCGAAAGATTTCCCTACGTCGATGCTTTTAAATCTTCGTCGGACTTCATAGAACAGTTTTTGGATGATTGTAGATATTTTTAATTTCTTTTGGAATAACATAAATTGGTGTGTTTCATTTTTACTTCTTAGACAATCACAAATTGCAATCGATACCTCTCTATATTCCAGGTGTTCATCCAGGCACTTATTCCTAACAAGCTTCCCCGAATCATATATCCCGTATCGTGTCACAAATCCATCCCCCTCATTATAAATTAGAATTTGTTAGTCCCGGTTAATTAGTCAAAACACAGAACTTGAAAAATACTGAATACAGTTACACGAAGTTGTTTATGTTTTGTGATCTGCTACTCGTTGCTATTACTTGAAACTTAACAAAGAAAAACATTGAAAATCGATTGTGAGTTATTGATCTGAATTTTATTAAAGAATGAGACAAGAAGGGTTTAGTTATTGGGTTACATAATATTCAGAAATTAATCTCATACTCGGCCTACTGTTGTTATGTTGAAACTCAATATCCTAATCGGTCTTTTTCACTCTCTCTCTCTCTCTCTCTCTCTCTCTCTCTCTCTCTCTCTCTCTCTCCTCTCTCTCCTCTCTCTCTCTCTCTCTCTCTCTCTCTCTCTCTCTCTCTCTCTCTCTCTCTCTCTCTCTCTCTTGTTTATAGATTTTCATAGCCGTGTGTACTATCCATTTTATTGAGTTTTCACTGTCAACCCATCATTTTCTATTTTGCCAGTTAACAATTTGCGTCTCTTCAGTTTCCTTTTAAGGTACTTACTATAGTTGCCAAAAATAAGAGAAATCCTTTGTGCTTGACGCTTGTATACTTTGTGCTTTTTATATCCCCCCTGTAACCTCTTGTTTTCTCTCTCCTTCTTACCATCCTCTAGTTCTCTCCTTCTCAGCCCCTCTCTCTCCTCCTCTCCACTTGACCCTCTCTCTCCTGTCCCAACCTTGTAGGGCTGGTATCACCGTCCGCGGCATCATAGTGCTTGGATTGGGGGCCACTGTTGGACCTCCGAACTGGTCTCGCGTGTGTTAGCGTGTGTTCAGGCATTCATGAAAAAAGACGTTGATTCAGGTGTTCAAAATCAAATAGCTATTATAACAAACGTTTCGACATAAGAATGTCCTCTTCAGTGTTAAGCTTAACACTGAAGAGGACATTCTTATCCAAGCACCTCTCTCTCCTCCTCTCTACTTGACCCCCTCCCTCCTGCAGGATATCCTGCAGACAACATCACGAGCATCACGAAGGAAAAGGAGGGCCCCCTCTGACATCCATCCCCCAGTACCTGTGATGCAGCAGAGCCGACATCACCAACCACCCCCATCACCTGTTGATGATGTAAGTGATGACGTAATAGCTTCTAACAACTGTGTGGGCTTCTGTCTGACACTGTTGCACTGAACGTATTATAGGTCTAAAGACATCACTTTACACATTCCCTCATTCCTTGAGTCGCTTGACACTGTTTCCGTGCTCCGTTCATAAAATGAAAGTATGAACAATTCCCCCTCTCCCTCCTAGGTGAGTATAATGGATAACTTGGAACTGGAATTAGGACATCTTCCCCTGACTACTCTTAGGAAGTGTAGGAAGTACTTCAAACTACAGGTAACACCGCTGCCATACTGGGTTTAGATGGGGGGGCTTAGTTCACTATCCACTCAGGGGGTTGCTAAGTTGAATTTTTTGAATACTCAATTTTAAAGTCTTGCACATGTATTGGGATGTTCTATGAACTAATTTCCGTGTTTTGAAATTTTAAAATTTAAAAATTTTTTTTCGATTTTTCCCCGATTTTTCACCAAAAACAATGGTCACAAAAGTGGCTTGCGACCCTTAGTGGCTCAACCGTTTGGGCTGAAACTCCGGATATCTGTAGATAATTACCCAATCAATAACAGGAAATATGATTCATAGCGCTATTTGACTATAAAGACCCAATTTTATACTATACAACCGTATGTGCACGAATACAACCCATGCGCACTGCAATAAACAGCAAAAACAAGGGTCACAAAAGTGGCTTGCGACCCTTAGTGGCTCAACCGTTTGGGCTGAAACTCCGGATATCAGTAGATAATTACCCAATGAATAACAGGAAATATGATTCATGGCGATTCATTCCGACTTAGCAACCCCTACTATCCAGTACCTCTTCGTGATGCATTGTTCAGTTTCTAGCTCTCACTCAGATTTACTTCCCAGATTTCTCAAGTGAAAGCGGGGACAAACAGACAGCAACTGGCTGAAACCATCATTAAACACTTCAGGAACATGCCCGTACAGGAAAAAGAGGTAATTTTGGGGATGATGTCATCAATCACGAGTTTTACAAATCAAATTTTGTTAGCTGTTCTTTATTGTTTATATCGATATATCTAACTGTCGTCATTTTCCCTTATCAGGTGATAGACAGTTTCATTCAAGCTGTTGCAAAACGACGGAAAGATACCGAGGCAGAAAACGAATCATTTGCTGAAACGTAGCTCAGAGACACTTGGCAGAAAAAACATAATGTGGGAGTGTGAACTGTGAGAACCGTATCTATTGCTGTAACACTGCTTACAACAACTAGACTAGAGCAACTGTATTAAACTTTTATTTCCCCTATTATTTACCACTAAAAAAGGTTTTGTTCATTTCTCATGTTGCCCCACTCGTGGAATTGTGTCACATCATGGACTGAAGAGGGTCTACCAAGGAGTTGAAAATAGGGTCCTTCGCGCGCACGTACTGCCGCGCGCCGAAACAGTTGAGCGTGGGAAAATAACAACACACAAGGGAGGTCACGAGGGGAACAACACAGCCTGTGTGACCTGTGTGACCAATACATTGCCTCAGGGGCGTGTGTCTCCCCACATGACTGGCTGTTCTGTGTTGGGTTCAAACTGGTTTGAACCATTAGAACATCATATCATTTCCCTTCCTATCACTCTCTTTCTCTTGAACACTGGCAAAAACATGGTTAAATGAAAATGAATATAAAATTAGCGGATTAGAAAATATAAAATCAATGCTGGTAATGAGCTGCCGAATCATAAAAGAATATATAGTCGTCAAGCCAACACCTAACAAATATCTGATCACATCATTCTACTTCCTCATCATAATCACTCTGTCTCAAGTCCAGTTCAAATCCAGTCTCCCTCCTCTGATGGACAGTTCCCTAAATTCCAATATTGGTGGGGTCCATGATATCCTTCCTCACTCTGGATAGCCCAAACTTGCTATTTAACCGTGACAGTTTCCCGGCCAGTAGTTTCCCAGGGGTGTCGTATCTGGTGTACAGTTCCTGCTGGTCATCGTCATCACTATCTTCATCCTGCCAGGCAAACCCCTTCTGTGAGGGGTGGAGAGAAGGGGTTACATAGAGAATGTGAGGGGTGGAGAGAAGGGGTTACATAGAGAATGTGAGGGGTGGAGAGAAGGGGTTACAATAGGGGACATAGTGGGAGGGAGGGGTGGAGAGAAGGGGTTACAAGAGGGGACATAGTGGGAGGGAGGGGTGGAGAGAAGGGGTTACAAGAGGGGACATAGTGGGAGGGAGGGGTGGAGAGAAGGGGTTACAGGGGGAACATAGTGGGAGGGAGGGGTGGAGAGAAGGGGTAACAGGGGGAACAGAGAGCTAACGAGGGGTGGAGAGAAGGGGTTACAAGAGGGAACATAGTGGGAGGGAGGGGTGGAGAGAAGGGGTTACAAGAGGGGACATAGTGGGAGGGAGGGGTGGAGAGAAGGGGTAACAGGGGGAACAGAGAGCTAACGAGGGGTGGAGAGAAGGGGTTACAATAGGGGACATAGTGGGAGGGAGGGGTGGAGAGAAGGGGTTACAAGAGGGGACATAGTGGGAGGGAGGGGTGGAGAGAAGGGGTTACAAGAGGGAACATAGTGGGAGGGAGGGGTGGAGAGAAGGGGTTACAAGAGGGGACATAGTGGGAGGGAGGGGTGGAGAGAAGGGGTTACAAGAGGGAACATAGTGGGAGGGAGGGGTGGAGAGAAGGGGTAACAGGGGGAACAGAGAGCTAACGAGGGGTGGAGAGAAGGGGTTACAAGAGGGGACATAGTGGGAGGGAGGGGTGGAGAGAAGGGGTTACAGGGGGGAACAGAGAGATAGAGTGAATTAGTGAAACGGGAGTGAAACTCAGGACATATGGGCTTGTCTGAATTTGTTCCAGACAAACCTTGACAACCAAGAGATGAGACACTACGTACCATATTAAATGTATTATCACTGCCACATCCAGGGGGAGCTAGTCGGCTGTATCCGTCGAGTTGATGTTTTAGAGTGCTGCTATACCAGCACAACACACACATACTCAGTAGCAGTAGGACCACAGTTACCCCGCCAGATATCACATACACCTAGTGGGGAGTGTCGGGTGGAATGAATAGTGGGGAGATGTGTGAGGGGGGGGGGGGCACTGGGCAGTGGCCAGTAGTGAGGGACTGAGTGTAACGAGTAACATTGGGGAGGAACGGTGTTAAGACGAGGACTAATGCTGCAGATCAAATGCTATAACCTACTCATGTGTATGGGCTGTATGGACCCATTTGGTGTACCTTAAATTTGCGGATAGAGTCGGCCAGTGTTGCCTGGTATGGTTCACATTGCTCTGTTCCTTGTGTCTGGTACCCCTCCTACACACTTGTCACCCTGATCCTCTTTAGCCACAAACCTGTGGGAGTCGTTAGATTTCATGAAGTATGTTTATCGGGTACTCAAGTCTTATCCGGTCTTATCCTTCAATTGCTCACTGTTACCCTGGCCCCTCCCCCATATATTTAGGTGATACTACTACAGTCCAGCCTGTATCGGGGTACTATACTCACGTTATGTTCCTGGTGGAAGTGGCAGGATCACATTCAGATATTACTGGTTTGAAGTCAGATCCCTGACACTGTCCTGCAACCAGCACGGCCTGTATATGTGAAACTGTGCCTGCATAGTTAGACTGGTGATATCAAAAGGGTATCAAAACACAATGGGGAAAGTTATGTGAAGCGTGGGGTGGGCCCCGTGGGTTTTCTTTATCGGTTTGCAAGGGTAGTGATGTTGTAGGGTCTGACGGTCATCAACGCCGAAATAGGGAACAACGTGTTTCTGAATGTGCTTTACAATACAAATCCAACGCAACCAGAATTAGCTTTCTATCTTGTCGGGAAGCATCGCCCCCTGATACCCCCAAAAACCTCAATTTCATGCGTGCGAGCCTATCCTTACCTGTAATTATAGGCAAATTGGCTCGTGCGCAGCCCTTTTACCTACCGGTTTTTGGGGGCGATACTTCCCGACAAGATAGAAACATCACTGATGTTGCCATGCTAACTATTATATGATTAGATGACTGGTTAAAATGGTCTATTACTTTTTAGTGCACGAGGCCGAAGGCCGAGTGTTCTAAATACAACAATAATGAACCGAGACCGACAGGTCGAGGTAGATCCTTTTACTTAGCTGCCGAGCCTGCGAGGCACGCTAAGTGTAACTACCGAGCGAGCCTGCGAGCTCTGTAGTTGTACTTTTGGGCCGAGCCTGCGAGGCCTAAAAGTGAAAGAATCTTTAACATTATTGTTGTGTAATAGAGCATGTAAAAGCAGTCATCTAATTTTATTAGATGATTTTGGAAACAAACTGAGTGAAAGAGATAAAGATTGAGTGAGAGAGAGAGAGAGAAAGAGAAAGAGAATGTGTGAGAGAGAGAGAGAGAGAGAGAGAGAGAGAGAGAGAGAGAGAGGCGTGTGCAGTAGTCACTACTGCATAGTGCACACGCCCTAACCCTTATCTTTTCTCCCCCTCTGCAACTATAGGTCACGTGATCGTCACGTGATGGCACCACGCCAATGAGCGTCCTGCATCTGCTTTCCCTCTCTGCCTTCGATTCTCTCTTTTCCTATCTCTCTCTCTCACACACACACATTCTCTTTCTCTCTCTCTCTCTCTCTCTCTCTCTCTCTCTCTCTCTCTCTCTCTCTCTCTCTCTCTCTCTCCCTCTCTATCTCTCTCACTTAATCTTTATCTCGTTCACTCAGTTTGTAATGTTTGTAATGCTCACACTGTGTGCGTGTGACTAGAAAGTGTCTAATTTTTCACATACCACTGCAACGGTATTTTACTTTATAATTACTAGTGTTTTTGCAGTGGTCTAAGTTTTCACAGTACACTGTAACCGGTGGTCACGGTGTACTGTGAAAACTTAGATAACCGGTTAAAATTGTCTAATCTTGCATAATAACAAGAATAAGAGGCATAACAGGAGGAGCAGCAGTTACAATAAAATTCTTACCTGCACTCTGACTCTCCCTCCATCTTGACCACTCCCTCCCCGTCCCGGTTACAGACAAATGTAACGACAGTTGTGACATTAGTACAATCTACAGTTCCTCCCAGTGTAGTATAGGTCACCTCCAGCTGCCCTTTTATATTCTCTGATACTACTGATACTGTCTCCCCAACGCTATAACAAGTAACAAGGGGTCAACACTGTGACAAGGGGGGTGGATGAATTGATTGGTTGTCAGGCATTGTCCGACAAGTGACAAGGATGAAATGAGATAAATCATAAAACATAATTTATCACAATATGATATAATTTTATACCTAACTGGGTGTGTTTCATCTGGTTCTGCATCTGTCTCTGCTCGTGTTGCTACACTAACTTGACACACCCTCGTATCCCCGGACTTGTGTTCCTCACACTGCAACACAGGTGTGTTAGAGATTTAATTTTAAGGTGTAGGGTTCATTTCACTATTCCAAAGTACGCTGTTCTCTCACAAATCTAACACAAAACCCTGTGTGATGATACCTCTCGTTGTTGTACACTGGTCACTAACCTTATCAAGGGGTTCACCACACAACTTCATCCTGTATCTAAAGTGGAAACTGTTTCCCTTCTGGTCAGGGCAAGTACTGGTTGAGTCGAATATCAGTTCAGTGTCTAGTGGACTCATATCGTAGGTATGGTTGGAGATGGAGAGAGTGGAAGCAGGGGATGTGACATGTTGTAGAACCTGGGAAGAGGAAATCAGGATTCAAAGACTCTTCGAAACCCCATAGTTCATCATTCAACAACTCCTGGCCAATGGAGATACACCTCACAGAAAGGAGATACCGGCTACCCAAAGGACAAGGCTATTTCCACTTTACTTTAGAGGGCATATCCATGGCATCCGCTCTTATCAAATCAAAATGGCAGTCATAATGTTGGTACCTGGAAGGGAGGTTGTGTGGGCAGGGCATGTCTCACATGTGGAATGGAACATGTCCTCATCTACAGATGTTCCACTAACTACCACATTCTTTGTATCAACTGGACATGCAACACACGTCCCGTTCTCAACCACCATACCTGCACGAGAGGGAGGGGGTGTTACTGTAGGTGTCACTTGGACACCACTAGCAAGTTGGTTCTTAGAGGGTCTGGCGAGGCTAATAATATAATCTGATCTGGTCGTGACTGAGAATCAATATTATTACACCGTCTTACCAGGTGCACAAGCGGTACAATCATCCTCTTTACAGGCCTGACACCAGTAACTCCCTCCCTCCGCCGTGTTAGTATAGTTAACATTGCTCAGCTGCAGGTAGGTTCCAGGACCCCCCTCTAGGAGGAGAGAGTAGGTTGCCGAGGGTAGGACGTGCTCGTATCTGTAGATGGTGTCAGTAGAGGACCTGGTGAACTGTTTCACAACCTCACGAAGAGTGGCCCCTGATGACTCTTGTTGGTGCTCCTGGGAGGGAAGAAGATGTCATTATAACTTGTCATTACTTGTCATAGTTCGAAGCCCCTGCTGTTCTTTTGGTATCGAAGACACCTCACACTCTGTCGCCGGGCGACCTTCGCGCGCGCTGGCAAGGGGTAACTTCGTAACCAAGCTGTTCTTGTGAGTTGTACCTACTATTCAAACTGCTGCGGGTCCGGGGTTTGGAAAAGACAACTTGTGAGAGGGGGTACGTACCAGAATGACGAATAGAGAGCAATGTCCAACACAATTCAAATTGAACTTTAGAGTGAAGAACCCGTATACGCTCTGAGTTAACTTCCTCTCAGCGAATGTTACTTCTAAACAAGAAAAGTGTGATCAGTTCAACGACAATAATTATCGGAGCTAACCTGCAGCTATACCTATTCAAGGATTTCACATTATGTCAAGCATCGTGATGACCCTTTCTCCGGCACTTCACTGTGAGCAGAGCGATGAGAGTGGTCGGGCATGGCGGTAACTTTTATATTAATCTGAGCAATTAATACTTACTGCCGAACAAGATACTGATTGGCATGCCATTATGGGGTCGTCCCAGAAGGAAGGAACCAGCAGGCTGCCAACAGTGAGGGTCGGATACAGTCCAATCCTTGGGGATGTTATCCCACCATACCTGGTACAAACCTGTAGGGGGTGGCAGGGGGTGATACCGGGGGTGATACAGGGGGTGGCAGGAGCTGGGGTGATACTGGGAGAAAGTCGAAGTGGGACCTGTAGTAGTGGGAGGTGGGGGACCTGCAAGGGGTGGCAGGGGGTGATACTGGAAGAAAGGAAGTGGGACCTGTTGTGGGAGGTGGGGGACCTGCAAGGGGTGGCAGGGGGTGATACTGGGAGAACGGAAGTGGGACCTGTTGTAGGAGGTGGGGGACCTGCAAGGGGTGGCAGGGGGTGATACTGGAAGAAAGGAAGTGGGACCTGTAGTAGTGGGAGGTGGGGGACCTGCTGCAAGGGGTAAATCACTGCAGACACTGGTATGAGACAAGTGCATCATGTGAGGACTGTTCAATAACATGTTACATTAGTTTAAACTAATTAGAAGATGATGCATCATGATGTATAATTACGGTAGTTTAATTAATCACACGTCGGGTTTCATGGTTTTCGAAATTCATTTGAAAAACACAAAAAACACAACAAAAAACAAACAAAAAACACACACGCGACGTACATATTACAAATCATCATTGACCATGTAAATGTAAAGGTTTAATTCTGCGTTCCTTATAGTAGAGTCTCCCTATCTCTATTACTTGGTTACGAAGTCACCCCTATAGAGGCTACAACAAAACGATGTGCTGTCGCACCGTACCATTGTTGCCATGGTGACGAAAGGGGTTTTACAGGATAATGAGATGATGATAATCACCGCGGTGCGACAGCACATCATAGTATGAAACCCGATAGTTGATTTATCAGTCGTTTGAACATTTTACGCGCACACGTTAACTGCGAGATGGGGGATTTAACACCCTGCTCGCTCTTTATCAGACCAGTGCCCATTTTCACGCGTTTCTCTTCATTTCCATAACATGCGTGTAAATTTCCAAGTAATGAAAATGTGTGTAAACACACAGTTCTGTCAATAACAGAGAGGGGAACACATCTGCAACACTTTTCAATGTTATCTCTCTCATCAAGAGGCAAAATAGTCGCATTCCATTCGTTTCTCTCTCTCATTCTCTCTTTTACTGTTCAATATCTCTCACTGTGTGTTTTGCCCCTAATCTTTCTCTCTCTTTCTCAAACATGTTAGGAACAGTAGACACTAAGTCTACACACATTTTGAGAGTGTCTGTTGACTATTTGCCAGTAGTCCTTGTGTGTTACCCCTTGTGTTGTGTCTCTTATTTGTGTGTAATTACTATCGGGTTTCATAAACTATGAACGTTTGTTAGCCTATCGCGTTATAGGTTTAAATCACCTCCCCCTCACCCTCGGCTGGCGCCTCGGGATCGGCGTCGGGATTTAAACCAGTTTAATCGCCCTGCTGGGCGATTAAACTCCAGTTGGCTGTCCCCAGCTCGCGCTGGGAACAGCCAACTTGATAACGCGCCAGTCTACAAACGTTCATAGTTCATTTAAAAACATTCCCATACGGTTTTAACCAATGACAGGATCTTTAAACGAAGCCATAGCAATACTATTGTGTAACAGTACGCCCCTTAATTAGATGTGCTGTCGCACCGCGGTGATTATCATCATCTCATTATCCTGTAAAACCCCTTTCGTCACCATGGCAACAATGGTACGGTGCGACAGCACATCGTTTTGTTGTAGCCTCTATTACGCTCGGTACGGCCTCTACTACTTTCGGGCAGGTCATCCTCCATTTCCTCAGCATACCACAGAGCAGACTGTAGACATACCGGCCAAATCTTTTGTTGGTGAGGGTGTAGAGAAAGGGGTTACCAAAGGCATTTAGGAGGAGCAAATGGAAAGCCGCTAGGACGAAATGGTGGGGGACCTTGTCTATCTTGAGCATGACAAATGTGTAGACAAGGTAGGGACCCCAGCTTGCCATAAACAGACCAGACAGAGCAAGAATAACCAAAATGGCTTTGAAGTTGATTCCGCGACTTGGACCGTTATTTCTGGAGCTTGTAAGCCGAAGAGCGACCCCTAAAAGCACGAAATTGGTAGCAATAATACCAAAAAGGGGTAGGAACACGATGACTACAATCAATATCATAAAAAACCGAGCGTCATCGTGTTGGTAAAAATCATTCAGAATACACCTCGCAATGTATGGTACAAAGGTAATCTCCAGCTGGTACACCTCCACTACTGCAATGGGAGTTAACGCAAGGAGCCAGATGAACCCAATTAGAATCCGGGCTGTTCGCAGTGAGATGTGATGGAAGGGCGAGATGACTACTTTTAGTCGGTATGCCGATATAGCGAACACGGTGAGTGTGTTCACAGACCCGAGTATTAGACCAATCTCACCCTGTATAATACAGTAGACCGGACCCATGACCCAACGGCGTGAGGCAAAGGTGACAAACTGGGGCAAAGAAACACAAACAGTATAGAGAATGTCCGCGAGAGCTAGGTTTCTCAGGAACTCCACAGAAACTTCATCCATTTGGATGGCATCGTAGCGTATAGAGGAATATAGGACAAGTCCGTTACCAGTGAGGCCAAAGAATGCAGCGATGAAACTGTAGATCGCAAGAGGGATGGATTGTGCTGGACTCCCATAGATTTCAGTTGTGCCATTCATATTCCTATTAAAATTCGATTTCAAAATTTGAATTTATTCTCGGAAAACCCCAAATAAAAAGAATTCCGTTCATATGAATATACACCTAACCGAACGAAGAAAAACAAACAAATTCTTATTCAGCGGAAGCTTGGTCTAACCATTCGGCAGTGAATGTTGTGTTGACTCAGTCATCATATTCAGATCTGTTTTCCTGATATATGTGCTGTTGCTACTATCGACGTTCTATTGCACCAGGTTCATTCCAATTTCTGATGTCATAGTGATAGCAAGAATAAACTTTTGGCCAATCCAATCTCTCTTGACTTCTACACCTTATTTATTTGCCAGTTAGCATTGGATCAGCAGCGCTACTCATCAGTTTGTATCATTCTTTTGAGTGATAGTGTGTTTGTATCCCCCAATTCCTTATACATATAAATGTTATCATAGCGCTGGCAAGCGCCCGGGGCCCAATCCTCCCTTCCCCTCATCCATCCTTCCCCTAAAAATGTCCATTTTCCAAGCATTCTTGCTTCCAGTGAATCGAAATTGCGAAAAAAAAATTTTTGAATTTTTTGAAAATTTTTGAAAATTTTGACAGCGCTACTATACTTATTGTCTGAAATCGGCAATTTCAACTTTGTTTTAGACAACCTTCCCGTTGTCCTACGAACTTGCCGCTTGGTAGTTCGTGTTGCCTTGACACCTAGAGCACACGTTCAAAATTTCATGCAAATCGGAGTTACGGTTTTTACGTTACAGAGGGTCGTATTTTAGACAAAATGTCCGTTTTTCGCGTCACGAACCACCGTAAAATAACCACTTTTTTGCGTACACAATAGAGGCCACAGTTTTAAAGCTATCACCATGAAACTTTGGGAGTCGGTAGGTCTAGTGGTTTACCTTGTATTAAAGCTTGGACAGAGAAAACGGACAGTCATAACAAAAGTTATGACTGTCTTAAGTTTTCTTTGGCGTTTAAGACGGCCTTCCCGTAGTTCTACGAATACGCCGCTTGGTACGTGGTGTTGCCTTGCCATCTTGAACACACGTTCAAAATTTCAAGCAAATCCGAGTTACGGTTTTTCAGTTACGGTCATCTGACTGTATTAAGATTTAAGACGATTTTCAAAAAAACCTAGAAAAGAGCAAATTAAACTATACATGATGATTTTATCATATATATTTTGCAAACGTAGGTCAACTGCTGTATTTTCAGATATAATTGGTAGTCTTATCTAGATTTATGACTGTCTTAAATTTAAGACGATTTTAAAAACACCTACAAAGAAGCGATTCAGGGTCTAAATTAACATTGAATCAGATTTATTTTATATAATTAGGTTTACTGCCGCATTTTCAGTTATAATTGGTAGTCATATCTAGAGTTATGACTGTCTTAAATATAAGACGATTTCAAAAACCACCGATAAAAGATTGAATTAGCATCTAGAACCTGATTGTATCAGATATTATATATCTGATTATCAATGCTTATCTGTGATCATTATTCGTGACTCATAATTATAATCAGAGAACCAATCGCGGAGAACAACATGCATATTGCATGTCATAGTATAACAAAATTCCTGATACTAGATCCAAAAACCAAACAAGTTTGGTGGATAGCCGGGGCCGCATAAATTAAAAAACGTGCGAAAGTTTTGATACATGAACTTTCGGGGCCTGGGGTGCTGTTAATTCGCGTTTCCATGATAGTCAGCCGTTCTTTCAAAACACACTATTGTCTATTATTCTGTAAAACAGACTCTGAAACGACCCACTGTGCAAACTGCACACTGCACTATATATGACATGTGTGGATCTGTATGAATGATACTTTGGAATAAAAATTAATGATAATTTGATCAGTGGGATAGTTTTCCTGGCGTATAGTTGCTGGTTATAATCATGGAAACGCGAATTTAACAGCACCCCAGGCCCCGAAAGTTCATGTATCAAAACTTTCGCACGTTTTTTAATTTATGCGGCCCCGGCTATCCACCAAACTTGTTTGGTTTTTGGATCTAGTAAAACATAAATGATTATTAAATATGTGTTAAATAAAACTCTCGCTCAAGTCATCCCCCCCCCCCCCCGTCATCGCATAGCGTAGTCACGATAATCTCCTTGTGCTGTCATCCCTCTCTATCATCCCTCTCTATCATCCCTCTCTATCCTCCCTCTCTATCCTCCCTCTCTATCCTCCCTCTGTCTCTCTATCCTCCCTCTCTATCCTCCCTCTCTATCATCCCTCTGTCTCTCTACCCCATCTTGATGATGCATGTGTTGATGGTTTTGTTCTTTACCCTCAAGCATTCAATCCACAACAAACGTCTCTAGTGTGTTTAGTTTAAACATATTATGTTTTACCTCCTGATATGTGGTCCTATTGGCAATTTAGCGATCGGTGCATTGTTAGGTAAGTGTTGTTGAATAATTAAGAAGTTTGTCTAAAAGAGTACCATGTTGCTAATTAAAGGATGAATAATTAATTCTAAAAGAGTACTATGACAACCAATCACCATTTTGATTCCTAGGTCCAAAGCTGTCCTTGAGTACTGGTCAGATATCTCCTATAAAGGTGTCAACTGTCTCTAAGATATACGATCCAGTAGGCTGGCCTATTGCATTGTTCATAGATCAGGATGTATCGACAACTAGTTCTGTCCATGCCGGGTCCGATGGTTCGACCGTGGTACATATGGACCTAGACGGTCTGTATCATATCCACAGAGTCACTATTTACTACATCTTTTACACTGATTGGTGGCCAGATTCTAAAATGACATGGTGCCAGGATGTCCAATTGGAATGCTTGTAAAGAAGGTCATAACAATCAGATGGTATCTGTTTTTGCAAATGGAACCAGTCAGAAGTTGTGTGGAACCCTCCAGATCTCCTCAGGTCTCACCCAGAGAGACCAAATTTACATATTTTTGTGTCACAGTAAAGGGGATGCAGTGAGGTTACACAAAGCCTCGGGCCATAGCATAACTATCGCTGATATTATAGTGGATACAAACAACGGCTAGTACACAACTATACAAAGACAGACACAAAGACACAAATACCATCAGAAGATGAAACCTTTTGACTTACTTGACTTAGGGCGGATTCCACGAGTGGTATTTCCGAACTCCATGAATAACACTTCTCCACCCGACACGATCAGTCATAACAGTAGCCAATTCGGAGGTTTCCCTGAGTCCCGTGTCCCGCCTGAGTACATCCACAAAGGTCTGCTTTGGTCGCCCTCGCCTGGAATTTCCGTGGAGAGGCTCCCAGAGTATGACCTTGTTGAGCGTAAGTTCAGGGTGACGCACAGCGTGACCGGCTAGTCGGAGTCTCCTTTCCGCTATTTTGGTGCTAAGGATAGGTAGATTTCCGATACCATACAACGTGGCATTGCTCATTTTAAGGAGGTACTGGTTTTTATTTAGTGCCATCCGTAGCATCCTCGTGTAGGTACCGTCAAGACTCCTTTCCATGTCCTTGGTGAGCGTCCAGCTTTCGCACCCATACAACAGAACTGTTTCAACCGTTGCTACAAAAAGTCTGGCCTTGATCTTATCGTTTAGTTTCGAATTCCAAACAGTCCTAAGCCCGTGACACGCGTTCCATGCTTTCGCCTTCCTAACCTTAATGTCCCTCTTAGAGTCCCTTACCCACGATCCGAGATATTTGAAGTCCTCACTCAACTTTATCCTAGTGCCATCGATACTGTGGAGAGGACCGGGGTCTGGTATACCCTCAACCATGAACTCTGTTTTCGCCCGGTTTATCTCGAGACCCACCTCCTTACAGACACTCTCTACCTCCCGCATGATAACGCCAAGATCCTCCACTGAGTCTGTTAGGAGAGCTACATCATCAGCAAAGTCTGTGTCAGTAACCCTCTCCGCTCGTACTCTTCTACTCCGGGCTGGTTTCAGTGTGAATCCGATATCAGGGTGCCTCTCCAGTGCTGTTCGCATACAGTAATCGAGCACAATAATAAACAGGTAGGGCGCTAGAGTATCCCCTTGCAACACCCCGGCGACTATTTCAAATATATCCGTGAGGCCGTCTGGGGTGAGGACCTGAGCTCTTGTATTACTGTACATCCACTGGATGAGGTCGACGATCTTCCCTGGGATGCCATAAGCCCTGAGAACTTTGATCATGCGCTTCCGGTTAATGGAGTCGAAGGCCTTAACGAAATCCAAAAAGGCTACTGCCAGTGGTAGTTGTTTGGCAGTAGCTCCTTCGATGAGTCTCCTAAGCGTGAGGATGTGGCTGACTGTGGACCGTTCCTCTCTAAAACCGTTCTGGAAATCGAGTAACACAGTTTCGATGTAAGGCCGTATCCGTTGAAGTAGCATACGGTTCAGGGTTTTCGCAACTATAGAGGTAAGTGAGATGCCTCTATAGTTTCCGGGTTGAGAGAGGTCGCCCTTTTTCGGCACAGGGACAATATTACTCAGAGTCCACTGTTCCGGAATTCCCTTTCCGCACAAGGCATCGTTGCAAAAGGTCAGCACGAGGTCATCAATGTCGCATCGCTTCAAAATCTCGGGTGCGATGGCATCATTTCCGTAGGCCTTATCCTCCTTTATCCGATCCTTCGCCTTCTTAAATTCCTCTTCAGTAAAGGGACCATCGTAGATATCTGCTCGGGGAAACACTTCCGGGATGTCTTGATCTACTTCATCCGGAGGTTCTGTCCCGAGGAGCAACTGGAAGTGGCTGCACGGCGTGCCTGGTGAAATTTTAACACGACCTAGCATGCAACGGGAAACCACCACTTGTACATGGTAGCTGAGGGTCTACAGAATGGCGCTACGGTGCGGGAAAAAACATTCCATTCCCTAAAATCGTTTTTTTTACTTTTATTTGATTTGGGTCAAAATTGGCTATATTAAACGTGGTCCCGAAAAATCCATAATGACTTAGCACACGAAATATGTCACCCCCACTTATTTTTGCACGTAGAATCGATTGCCGTTGAAGTCGAATCTCTAAAATGACTGTAAAATGGTCAAAAGTTTATTTTTTACCATTTTTGGGAGGTTTTTGGCCCCTAAACCATTGAAAACGTTGAGATAGGAATTTGAAACTAGTGCCAATCGTTAAAATGGTCATTTTTCTACCAAGAACCAAGTTTTCGTGTATATCCGATTTATGGTTAGATTTGGGTAAATTGTTGAAATCTGCCAACTAGGAGAACCGTAACTTGATTTTCTTGTTTTTTGGATTTTGGCATTTTTGACAAACTTCTGATTGAAATGGTCAATCGGGACCATGCTTAAGTTGTTTATGGGACAATTTTCGACTAAAATCCAAGATTTCATACCAATCCAATAACAGATCGTTGATTTATAGAAAATTTAAGTAGGCAAAACGGTGAAAATAAGCAAGAAAAGTTGTCATTTTGACCGTTTTGCCTACTTAAATTTTCTATAAATCAACGATCTGTTATTGGATTGGTATGAAATCTTGGATTTTAGTCGAAAATTGTCCCATAAACAACTTAAGCATGGTCCCGATTGACCATTTCAATCAGAAGTTTGTCAAAAATGCCAAAATCCAAAAAACAAGAAAATCAAGTTACGGTTCTCCTAGTTGGCAGATTTCAACAATTTACCCAAATCTAACCATAAATCGGATATACACGAAAACTTGGTTCTTGGTAGAAAAATGACCATTTTAACGATTGGCACTAGTTTCAAATTCCTATCTCAACGTTTTCAATGGTTTAGGGGCCAAAAACCTCCCAAAAATGGTAAAAAATAAACTTTTGACCATTTTACAGTCATTTTAGAGATTCGACTTCAACGGCAATCGATTCTACGTGCAAAAATAAGTGGGGGTGACATATTTCGTGTGCTAAGTCATTATGGATTTTTCGGGACCACGTTTAATATAGCCAATTTTGACCCAAATCAAATAAAAGTAAAAAAAACGATTTTAGGGAATGGAATGTTTTTTCCCGCACCGTAGCGCCATTCTGTAGACCCTCAGCTACCATGTACAAGTGGTGGTTTCCCGTTGCATGCTAGGTCGTGTTAAAATTTCACCAGGCACGCCGTGGCTGAACCATTTGGCTTTCCGATCGTCTGGGGACGTTCCTTCAATTTGGATGGGGTGTTTGTCCTTCCTCCCAGAGATTTCGTTTACTAGCCTCCATGATTCCTTCGTCTTCGCGTTCCGAGTGGCTCTCTCTACACTCTTGATTTTCCTATCGAGATGCTCTTCCTCGACGGCTAGGTACGCTTCAGTGAGTGCCTCTTTGCCTTCTTTCACAGTTGAACGTGTTTCTTCTGAAGGTGAGGTGTGGTACCTAGCAGTGGCAGATTCAAGATCCTCTCTTGCCCTCTTCACCCGGAAGTCCTCAGCTACAGTATCCTTAAGCCTCTTCCTCTTCTTTCCCAGTAGTTTCTTGCTAGTTTCTTCAACCGAAGATGAAACCACCTCATGTCATACCCCGAACTTCCGAAATTACCAAACCAAGATATATCTATCTCTAACTTAGAGAGACAGTCAGGATGGGGGGATGGGGGCATGTAGAGTTGGAAGCATTGGATGGTGCTAAACCGGAGACTAGAGACAACTCTACTACTATAGACCCCGCTGGCTCAAATAGACGCCCGCCCCGCGCGAACAATTTGCACTGGTCTATTGCGCCGTGCACTGCCGTGAGTTTGTGTCTCGATAGACGCACGCCCTCGAACAGATTTGTATAAAGATCACAAAGAATCACTGGAAACACGATAAAAATGAATTGAAAACACAAGAGGGAGTGTGTGTACTGCAACCTAAAACTTTCTCTGCCAAGAACTGACGCCAGCCAGTCTGTCGCTCATGACTACAATTCATTGGTACCTCTCTCTGCATTCCACCCTTTTAAACTGTTACAACGATTGTTATGAGTGTGTAGGAATGTAGAGAGACACTCTGTAGCTTCATTTCCAATTGTTTGACCCTTTTTATGCGAGATCTCTCTGTCTTGTCTGTGTGAACCACCTAAATTGTGCTTGTTTTGCTTCTAGGTGCCCGCCAGCGGGGTCTATAGAACATAACTCTCTCCCTTGCGTGCAGATATACCTGTAAACCCCTCGCTAACGCTCGGGATTTACAGGGCTGTAATGCACGGTCCCTTCGGGACCCGTGCATTACAGCTCAATAGACGCACTGCTCCGCAGTGCGTCTATTAGGGTTATCTATTTGCGCAACGAAAGTCATACTGGAATGTTCGGGCGTCCAGCATGATGACCAGGGGACTTAAGGGGTTCAGAGAATCACTTGCGCGTAGGCAGCAACCCTATGGGCGAGGCGTACGGGCCGATAGTTAATAAAAGTTTTTAAAAGTTAATAAAAGTTATAAAAAGTTAAAAATGCGCGGCACCCTGAAAAGCCGAAAAAAATTAACTTTTTCAGGGTTCCGCGCATTTTTAACTTTTTATAACTTTTATTAACTTTTAAAAACTTTAAAAAACTTTTATTAACTATCGGCCCGTACGGCTCGCCCACAGGGTTGCTGCCTGCGCGCATATGATTCTCTGAATCCATTTAGACCCCCGGTCCTCATGCCCGAAGTCTCGAAAAGCCAATTCCAAAGATCGATAACCCTAGCGTCTATTGATTATACGCCCGCGCGGGAGGGAGTTATGTACTACCTTATTACCGCTATATAACGGAACCTCCTATTAGCGTCGCGTACCTTTAATTAACGTACCTTTAATTAACGAAATTCGGTTTGGGTTAGCAAATTTTGACAAAAAGCACAAATACTGGATTAAAATGGGGTTAAAATGGTAATTATGTTCCTATTGAGATATCAAGAATAATATTCTTTGCAATTGAGAACGGTTGTGAATTTGAGGCAGTTGTTCATTTCAGTCACCATTGGTTCATATTCAGGGAGGGTTGGAAATTAAGGTCCTTTTTACTGTAAATGGACAGAACATGGGCTTGCCTCATTACAAACTATAATTACTGAAAAGTATTGTTTTAAGACCCGTATGGTCGAAAATTTTGAATATCTTCTTAGAGACTAGAGAGATTCAAGATTCTTTGCGATTTGCCCACGAATGACTCTGATTCAGATAATGAACTGATATCTCAATTTGAAAATGTTGAAGTTATTGATGCAATGATGAATAGGAAGAGAACTAGAAGTAGAAATGTTAACATTATATTCGATGACTTGGTTTTGTTTTTTTGCTACCCTAAAAAAGCAATTTTTAATTAAAAGAACATTAATTTAGCGGAACCCTAAATTAACGATACCTAAAATTAACGAAATTTTTACTGATTTCGTTAATTAAAGGTTCCGTTATATATCGGTAATAAGGTATATGTTATCATACCTTTAAGAGATAGAGTGTTTGGAGGACAGCTCTTACAATTTCCTCGCCCTTTGGTGTGCATCCCCACCTTGCAGTAGACACATTTCCCTCCCCTCCTCTCAGAACCAGGAGGGCACAACTGAGAATGTAATGGAATTGCAAAGAACGTTTTTAGAGGTCTAGAAACCGGTACAAAAGAGTAGAGAGAGAGAGAGATACAACCAGACAATCTGAACTGCAGACTCACCAAGCAGTCCAGTTTTTCAGTTTTACGGTTGTTGGAGCACTTTCCTGCGAATATCTCCTTTCCTGTCACAACACTTTTAACTGGAAGTTATTGCTGTTAGATTCTCTAAACAGAGCTGTCTGGCGGGGTGTGCGGACTCTAGTGCTACACTCTAAGTCTAAAGAGGACTCTATATCTAAATTTAGATTTAGATAAAGAGTCCAAATAATTCTAAACTCTAGGAGGACTCTTTATCTAAAAAGTCTACACAGGGCGGACTCTTTATCTAAAAAGTCTAAACAAAGTGGACTCTATATCTACATAAATCTAAATTAGATATAGAGTCCGCCTTTCGCCGCGAACTCGAGATTTCGGCCGTTAGGCCGGAAACGAGAGTTTGCTCTACCCCTATACTAATTTAGAAGTGTTAGGGCCGTTATTTGGGTTCGAGGTTAGGGTTAGGGTTAGTGTTAGGGTTAGGTTTTGGGTTGGGTTAGGATTTTAGACATAGAGTCCGGGTTGGAGGATTTGGCGCCAAAATGTACTAGAGGACTCTATATCTAAAAATTCTACACAGGGCGGACTCTTTATCTAAAAAGTCTACACAGGGAGGACTCTTTATCTAAACTTTTTTCAAAATCTAACTGTAGATAAAGAGTCCGTTTTTAGATATAGAGTCCGCCTAGGATTTAGATAAAGAGTCCGTTAGCACTAGAGTCCGCCCACCGTCTGGCGGCGCCAAACCCCATTTCAATATCAACGATCAGATGGGGCGCCAGAATTTAGAGAGGTACAAAATGTATTACTTACAGGTTGCACTACTACAGGTCCCCACTACAGGATTATAGTCCTCCATCCTGCACACCTCCTTCTCCCTGCACTCCTCTGAACCAGGGGGAGACCACTGCCCCTCCCCACACGGGACACACTTCATGGCAATGGCGTCAGGGACGGTATTAGCTGGACACTCTGTACAAGAGGGTGATCCAGGGTGGGTAGAGATGGATCCAGGTGGGCAGGGGGTACACGATGTAGCTGCCTCAACACCTATAACAGGATTAATATTATTATATTTACAATTATCGAGATACCAATAAGGTGGAGTGATCATATTATAGGACTGTTACCAATGGTTTTATGTGACAGAAAACAGTAAAGATATAATTCATCAGGTGGGCGGACTCTAGTGCTAACGGACTCTTTATCTAAATCCAAGGCGGACTCTATATCTAAAAACGGACTCTTTATCTACAGTTAGATTTTGAAAAAAGTTTAGATAAAGAGTCCTCCCTGTGTAGACTTTTTAGATAAAGAGTCCGCCCTGTGTAGAATTTTTAGATATAGAGTCCTCTAGTACATTTTGGCGCCAAATCCTCCAACCCGGACTCTATGTCTAAAATCCTAACCCAACCCAAAACCTAACCCTAACACTAACCCTAACCCTAACCTCGAACCCAAATAACGGCCCTAACACTTCTAAATTAGTATAGGGGTAGAGCAAACTCTCGTTTCCGGCCTAACGGCCGAAATCTCGAGTTCGCGGCGAAAGGCGGACTCTATATCTAATTTAGATTTATGTAGATATAGAGTCCACTTTGTTTAGACTTTTTAGATAAGGAGTCCGCCCTGTGTAGACTTTTTAGATATAGAGTCCTCCTAGAGTTTAGACTTATTTGGACTCTTTATCTAAATCTAAATTTAGATATAGAGTCCACTGTAGACTTAGAGTGTAGCACTACAGTCCGCACACCAATTCATCACACAGCAAACAGTTTGACCCGTGTATTTACCTGTCACGATGACTGTGTTAATGATGACATCAGCGAAAGGAACATGTTTAGTTGAGAATGGTTCAGGAGACAGGAATGCTGTGGACTTGATTTGTAGCAGGTAGGAGTTCTCCTTGTGCAGATCGAACTGAAAACCATGGTGAAGTTAGATTGGACTTGGAATATTCGAAACCAGGGATTGATCACCAGGGACAGTCCGTCATACACATGTTTCATCTTGTCACACTATGTTCTAATGTTTGTTTACTTACATGTTACATTCTGTAGCCCAGGAGCAGCTGTAGCATCAATACTAGCATCAGTAGCAGCACCATTGCACCTTTTTAACTAAAGAATATGAAAAATTGTATCAGAGAAATGGGAATTCGACACTTTTCAGTGTCCCTTGTCAGCGCAAAACAGCGGCGCGCTCACTCCCTCCTCCAAGTTTGATCAGGGTTCGTTTGAGAACAACTTTGTCACCGCGCGTTACTGCAAGTACTATCAGGGTCGGGCTGTCATGGTACATTGGCACTGCATTGATTGTGATAGGACTTGTGTGTTTTGATGCAGATGATAGTGTGTCAAATATTTGCATTTTTGGATATTTGTCACGATCCACTGGATACCTTGAAGGTTAGTTCCACCCTGGGGTCTGTAAAGAGGAAGTTAACAGTCACATTTCCAGAGGTAGCAACCTCAATAGGGAGGTTCACATACTGGTAACAGAGATCTGACGGTACCACCAGCCCAACATTAGATACAACCCTGTGGGGGGTGGGGATAGTCAAACATTCATCAATTCGTAAATCAGGGGGTGCCATGTAGCTGGGTTTTGTTGTTCCAACCCCGCCCCTAACTGCACCATGTTTTATAGTTAACCCAAATTCTTGTAGTTGTACCCAGCAACCTGAAAAGTGAAAGCTCTACTGCTCATTTAACAAGTCTTCCTGAAATAAGAAACTAGAGTCTACCTAATGATGATGATGATGATGCGCTATGAATAATTGATGAGCTTGTGACGTCACGCTGGGATTGGGATTTTCTGGGAAACCAACGTCACAATACCACGTGATTTAAGAAGAGAGAGAGAGAGAGAGAGAGAGAGAGAGAGAGAGAGAGAGAGAGAGAGAGAAAGTTTAAAAGTTAATTGAACCTCGTGAACAACCCGTGTAGAGGGTATGTGATGGCCAACGTCACTACTTCGTAATAACTTTGAAAAGCGAAGTAGTAGTGAATTTAAAATGAGGCCACTGGGAGAAACATTTCAGATACTTGTATATTAGGGAGATAAAACCAAATTTGGGTTCTGAATAGGAAATATATCGACCTGGCGTCAAGTGATTCATTGGCCGTTAATTATCTTTGTCCTTTGATAAAGTAGCAGACGGAGTAGTACACTCAGATCCTGAAACCATCGATTTTATATTCAATACCAGCTATTGTTACACTGTCATATTTTGTCATTGAGTCGATAATCTCTTACACACACACCCCGGACACCCCCCAGCCGTGGTTGTAACTTGAGACGGGATCCACGAGGCGAGATTAGGGCCTTTTACACTGATACACGTCACACATAAAGAGGGGCTGGCGACCAAGCCTATTTACCTTTTGAACATAAAGATTCGTTATTTAGGTACAGGATTGCATTTTATCCATTCTTTTTACCTGATTTCTTGGCAGGTCCCAGAGCTACCCTGATCGAGGGTCTCTGAGTTATAGGAAATATCAGGGTAGATCGATCTATCTAGAACCTCGTACACTTTCTCTGATCCTGAGGATTGTGTAAAACTAAACCGTTGGCTACATGGGGAAACCATCTCTCTGTGCCTCGCGGGTTGTAATAAAACAAGGTGCCACCAGTCCATTAACCCTGGTACATTGCAAATCTAATTAACTAAGAAATTATGAGTAATTCGGTGAAAGACTTAGAGAGGGTTGGTGAAAGAAAGGGTTGTAATCAAAAGTATACCTGAGCTGTATGTTCCACTTTGGCATTTTTCGCATTTTGAAAAATCCTTCAAAAACTGGCCTTTTCCACAAGTCATACCTAGAAAGAGGGTTTTGAAGTTTTCCAGCAGTAAAAAAGAAAATACAGCGCCAATTAGGCTTGCCTGGCTAGACTGTGTTTCGGGCGCCCCGCACCCTACCTTTATAAATGTAAAGGGAGGGTTAGAACATAACAAAAATTAGGCTAGGATCAACTAAATGGGAAGATACTCACCGCAACTTGATATTTTGGTTGTTGTGGAATTACAATTGGGATCGTCAGAAACCTGAACCTTATATCTGTCCATCGCATCTTCAGTGCATTCAGTGTAGAATGTTTGCTGGGGGGGGGGGGGTGAAATGGAAAGGTTAATCAATAATTGAAATAATAAACTCAGATTAATAAATAATTAAATTGGAAACTGACTTATCTAACTTACATATGTACATAGGTTGGAAGGTATATCGGGTGTGTCGATTCGAGCTGGTTTATCATCGACACCCTGACCCAATACACGAGCAGAGTGAAGCAGCAACAATAGTAGTGTTACTATCATCACTAATGTAGTTGTTGAGTAAGGGGTTACAAGGAGGACCTAAGTGTGAAAATTGTTTGTAATCGGTAAACAATTCAACAAATTAGACATCGTCGTCACCAATGACCAAGTGCAGGGGTGGATCTACCGGCGGGGTGTGGTGAAATGGGGGTCCACACTGCACACCCCTGACCCCACTTCCCTGAAAACGACACCTCTGTCCGCACTTGTTGAGAATTGCAGTTTGCACTCCACTTTATTAGCAAAAAATGCCTGAAAACTCCTAAAAGTATCTCGGCAAGCATTTCATTCTTTTGTTTCTGAAAAATCAAATCAATTTACAATCATACTACTTACTAAGCAAATTGTGTGACACATGTCACCTAGCAACTACACTTGCACGTGCAATTATTAGAGGGACTTGGAGATCTCTCTCCCGGTTGCAGTTGGGTACCAAGGGGAAATTCAATTCTGCACGTGCATTCTTTTACTTCTGTCCTGATGTCTAGCTCTTCCACCCTAAGCGCTATTCAGCAACGTTTATCTAGGTCTGCAGCTGTGAACTGCTGCTGTCAGGGAGCAGGCTAGAGAATATGACAGATTACGCCAACGTGTTCAAGCGAGCTAATCAACGACTACTGATAGCTTTACCCAACGTCGCCCAACGGCGATTACTCAAGTCGAATATAGAAATCTCCGAATCGGCTACATAGCGGCCAAGTTTTCACGTGATGAGTTTCTGGAACAGTATTGCACCTCCCTTGATCTCTTAAATTCGCACCTTGACATTGTCAGGAAGCCCAGAGCGTACACCAACATGGGTAGGGACGAATGGTGCAGGTGATGTCAGCGTTCCCTAATCCAGCTACCATTTCCCCGAAATTCGCCCGTAGGGCGAACGGGCCTACTAGTTGTTTCTATTGAAATAGAAGAACACTCCAATGGTTATACTTCAATCGATAAGTTAATCTCACTCTAATGTTTGACTTTTCATATGCTAATCACTTTAGTCTTTAATGAATTCACTTTCAGACCACTTAATAATTCGCTGATCACAGTGTGCTAAAGTCGATTTTTTATTTAAGCGACAGGCCGCCGCGCATTAAAATGCAGCGCTTGAAATCGATTTCCGGTTCCTGATAAGCTAGCGACTTTTTCTTGATGCCATTGGAAAGATAAAATTTTTATCTTTCCAACGCAACCAGGATCAAGTCTTTGGCATACGTTGCAGGCCCCTTATAATATAGATATAAGGGGCCTGGAGGGAATACCGCGCTAGGGGGGAATACATAATCAATCATATCTCCGGTTCCAGATAAGGTACAGAAATCGTTTTGGTAGCGTTGGAAAGAGGAAGATAACAGCTTTCAAATGCAACCGGTTTCAGGTCTCTATCTTATCAGGAACAGGAGATATGAACCAAACTCCGCAAAATCGAGTGCGGTAAAATCAAAATTTGAATGAAATTTAAAAAAAGGTGTCCCTGCAAGAATCTGTGACGTCACTTTTTGAAAACAACCCATCTTTCAAAGGCTATTGCTCAGCCTCCTTAAGTCCAATTAACTTCTCTCAAAAACAGCAAGGTAGATAATCGTCAGATCTATACTCCATTTTTTTTCAACTGTTCACCCCCCAAAGTCGTGCGCGGAATTGTTTTGCGTGTCTATCACATGTTAACGTGTAGCGCGCGCAGCGTAAATTAAAATATCGCACGCGCACGAGTTGGAGGGTGAACAGTTGAATAAAAATGGACTTTAACAACTGGTGAAAGAATCAAGTCAAACGGACTTCAGGAGCCAAAGTTATAAGCACCGCCGTTTTTTCGACCGCAAAGTTATCTTCGACCCAGCCGGGATCGGGCCAAACGCGCGCGCGGCATTCCCTCCAGTCCCCTCGTTGCGGGGGTGCGCGCATGAGGGGGCTGCAGCGCATTCCAAATCAAGTCTTTAAAGTCCATTTTAATTAATTTATCCTGTTTTTTTCATTTTTACAAACATCCTAAATGGAAAGGGTGGCTTTCACATCGGTAAGCGGTAAATGTTAGGCCCTAACTTGGTATAGGGCGTTCTGGTACATTTAATATGGTAAACCTCAACCCAACCCAATCGACAACCGGCCTAACAGAGGTCAGGGACATACAAAAGATAGAGAGGGAGAGAGAGAGAGAGAGAGAGAGAGAGAGAGAGAGAGAGAGAGAGAGAGAGAGAGAGAGAGAGACAGAGAGAGAGAGAGACAGAGAGAGAGAGAGAGAGAGAGAGAGAGAGAGAGAGAGAGAGAGACAGAGAGAGAGAGACAGAGAGAGAGAGACAGAGAGAGACAGAGAGAGGTCATTGGTCAAGCACGAGATCAAGCACGAGGTCGAGCACGAGGTCGAGCACAAGGTCAGCACAAGGTCTGGACACGGTCGTGGAGAAGGTCTGCGATGAAATGAACAGATTCCAGACATTTTAATCTATTTTTCAAACTCGCGCGGCTCATCAATGTGACTTACCTGATTTTGATTTGCGCGTGACTGTGCACTACCTGTGTTCTCGACCTGTGCACTACCTGAACATTTCCGAGTATGCTCATTCAACTGTTCACCCCTCAACTCGTGCGTGTGCGATATTTTAATTTACGCTGCGCGCGCTACACGTTAACATGTGATAAACGCGCAAAACAATTCCGCGCACGACTTTGGGGGGTGAACAGTTGAAAAAAAATGGAGTATATCTTATCAGGAACCTGAGATATGACCAATTAACCAATTGAGTGCACGGCGGCCTGTCGCTTAAATAAAAAATTCGAATTTAAGTGGGGTGAGATACTAAATTGAGGGGGTACCGGGTAAACACTAAACATTTCAAAAAAGGACTTTGGCATACGTTGCAGGCCCCTTATCTATATTATAAAGTACAAATGAACGTCGTGAGGAGGAGTATGTCCTATCATCACGTGCAAATAGAGGGGGTTGCCCTGGGAGGTGGCTTGGGAGGGGTATTGGAGGTTTTGGGGGATACTGCACGTGCATGTTATTGGTTGTTTGTTGCGTGTTCCTGTGTGGTGTTTTGGGATCTCTGCTGGAGCCGCCATGATTGCCAAAGCCTTTCTACCTACGTACCCTGTTGATTCTCTACACAGCTACAATTCTACGGATGTTTATCACCTGATTCTACATGTTATTCAGCGGGATTTCCCTTGATGTTTATCACCAGCGCTTTACAAGTGAGGGGGGGGGGCATAGAGACGGGTGGGGGGGGGGCTGTTGTAGGATCTCAATGGGCTTTCTAGTCCTTATTATAATAAGCAAATGAACGTCGTGATGATGGTGACCTATCCACACGTGCAAATAGAGGGGGTTGCCAAGGAGGTGGCTTTGGATGGGTATGGGAGGGGGATACTGCACGTGCATGTTGTTTGTTGTTTATTGCGTGTTCCTGTGTGGTGTTTCGTGGTGTTTTGGGATCTACTGCTGGGGCCGCCATGATTGCCAAAGCCTTTCTACCTACGTACCCCGTTGATTCTCTACACAGCTACAATTCTACGGATCATTATCACCTGATTCTACATGTCAATCGGCGGGATTTCCCTTGATGTTTATCACCAGCGCTCTACCACTCTACCAACCTCCGCATTCTTTACCCCGACATGGAGAGATGAAGAGTAAGAGGGGGGGGAGAGAGACATAGAGACGGGTGGGGGGGGGGCTGTTGTAGGACTTGACAATGGGCTTTCTAGTAATATAATACAGGGTGTCCCACTGTCTTTGCATCACCTGTGATTTTGGGTCATGACCGGGCTCCATTAAACTAACCAAAACTCATCGAAAAATTGGTCAAAATGGTTCTAACAAAAACCAGTGTTCTAGAGAATTGTCTGGCGAACATTTTGGTGGCAAGATTGACGTTCCAAGTCTTACCAATCGTCAGATATATCGTCGTAAAGTCAAAAATACATGTTCATGAAATCCGACCGGGGTTCACGTTTTGAAAAATTCACAAATGCAAAGTTGCTCGGATCACATTGCATCCCTCATAAGAGTTGTAGGAAATTGTCTGGCGGTGATTTTGGTACCCGGGTTTTTATCCTAGCTCAATGTTTAGAGTGTCTTATGACTGTCTAAAGACGAAATTCAACCAGCATTTTTGAGGGGATCACGTGTCATCAACAAATGGGTAAAATGAATTGAAATTTACAAGAGCTTCATTGGAATCGTCTAAGGTTCATTTTGATACCATGATTTTTTCCATAGCTCTATGTTTTAGTTGCGTTATGACTGTAGGAACATGAAAATTGTTCTATGCTGAGTCTTAGTTGGTATCGGCTCACAACCCCTAATTAGGTGGCTCGGTGTCGTGTGTAATCCCATGATAATCAGCACATATCGTCTCAATTTCATCTAGACACTTGACAGGGTTGTTATGACGATTTGGCAAGGCCCCTGTTAATGTGTAGGATACGCAAGTGGTCTATCTCAACCCTATCATGCACTAACATGTTATTCAAGCAGCAATGAGCTTCATAACAGGGCAAAATGCAATGCGATACCTAAGACCAATTTTGGAAAAACTCCAGTTCTGACAGTCATAAGACACTCTAAACATTGAGCTAGGACAAAAACCCGGGTACCAAAATCACCGCCAGACAATTTCCTACAACTCTTATGAGGGATGCAATGTGATCCGAGCAACTTTGCATTTGTGAATTTTTCAAAACGTGAACCCCGGTCGGATTTCATGAACATGTATTTTTGACTTTACGACGATATATCTGACGATTGGTAAGACTTGGAACGTCAATCTTGCCACCAAAATGTTCGCCAGACAATTCTCTAGAACACTGGTTTTTGTTAGAACCATTTTGACCAATTTTTCGATGAGTTTTGGTTAGTTTAATGGAGCCCGGTCATGACCCAAAATCACAGGTGATGCAAAGACAGTGGGACACCCTGTATAAGGGGCCTGGAGGGAATACCGCGCTAGGGGGGAATACATAATCAATCATACCTCCGGTTCCAGATAAGGTACAGAAATCGTTTTGGTAGCGTTGGAAACAGGAAGATAACAGCTTTCAAATGCAACCGGTTTCAGGTCTCTATCTTATCAGGAACAGGAGATATGAACCAAACTCCGCAAAATCGAGTGCGGTAAAATAAAAAAATTCGAGATTTTAATTCAAATTTGAAACAAAGTGTCCCTGCAAGAATCTGTGACGTCACTTTTTGAAAACAACCCATCTTTGAACGGTTATTGCTCAGCCTCCTGAAGTCCAATTTACTTCTCTCAAAAACAGCAAGGTAGATAATTGTCAGATCTAACAGCTAGTGAAAGAATCAAGTCAAACGGACTTCAGGGGCCAAAGTTATAAGCACCGCCGTTTTTTCGCTCGCAAAGTTATCTTCGACCCAGCCGGGCCCGTCCTGAGCTCAGGCCAAACGCGCGCGCGGCATTCCCTTCAGTCCCCTCGTTGCGGGGGTGCGCGAATGAGGGGGCTGCAGCGCATTCCAAAAAAGGACTTTAAAATTTCGAAAAATCAAAAAAGGACTTAAAAATTTCCAAAAAAGGACTTTAAAATTTCAAAAACTTTTAAAATTTCAATTTTCAATCGCGCGCAATGATACGCGCAAAACTGATCACGCGCACATTGTTTTTCGATTTGGGCACTTGTCGCCAAATACTTCGAAAGAGAGACAGTCTCCCGGGCAATTCGGGAAGATCTACGGGGACTTGTACGTTCCGAAAACCGCCTGTCTGGGCGTCTGGCGGTACCAAGCTGATCTGAGCGTGATAGGATACTATAGGTAGCATTTTGTTTGGCCACATTGATGCCTGAGTGAGATCGAGGTCGCGCAGCGACCGAGATCGATCTCACATCTAGGCCTCCGGCGCGTTATTGATTTTAGAGCAAACTTTTTCAAAGACCTGGCTGCAAGGAACTACTGAACCGATTTGCATCTCGTTTGTTGCTCCTGGCAGACAATTGTCTCTAGTTTCACGGAAAATACCCGCGAGTATCAGCATTTGAGGAATAGTGGGTCAAAATTGACGCTAAACATGAGCAATTCTTTAAAGACCTGGCTGCAAGCTCCTACTCGGTCCTGGGACAATCTGCGGGTACTGGGGGAATCGTAATGGCCTTGTGAGTATGGGAAAATACCCGCCGATTCATCACGATGCGAAATGAGGCCATAATTGACCTTTGAGTAGTGCTAGGTCAGCTAAAAAGGTCTCCAAAAACGGTCTATCACGCGCGATCTGCTGAAAACGTGCTTTATATCGCGCGCACGTGAGTTCTTGCTCTCAACGGGCCGGGATCCTATTATTCGCGGAGCGAGAATAGGATGCGATGGATCCAAGCATTTTGTATTATCATCCCAATTTTATTTTTATGTACAGTGCAGTTTACTCAAGGATCCCGGAACACCTGTGTCCTGAACCATGAAATGAATGCTTGATGTGGCCTTTGCTCAAATCAGACATTGAATCTCATTTTTTTTCGAGTACAAATTCATACGACAAATTGGTTGGAAAATTGGAAAACAATTATTTTTTACCTACTACAGTTTACACATTCAAAAACCTCCGCCAGTAATTCGTAGTTGACTATTAGTAGAGCTAAATACAGACAATGATTGAGTAAGGGGTTTGGTATAGATGAATGATCGAGTAGAATCATGTTTAATTCTGAAACTACCCAGGTACTTTTTGTAAGTTAGTACCTGAGGCCTGATGGTTACATACAGTACTTGAACTTTCCCGGCGTGTACAATAATACAAACTATCTCTCACTCGCCCCCATCCCTAACTAAACGTAGCGCGCGCGATAACATGACACTGAGAGAGACAGCGCAGGAGGATAGAAGAAAGAGGGGATATCATACCCAAAGGGTGATTCAACTCATATTTGTACACGGTCTGCACTGCATCACCTTACAGCTGCATGAAACTGAAACTCAACGCAACAACTCACTTTGTTCACTCAACAACTAGATTTTACAAACAATTCACAGTTTATCTTTTCGCATTTCTAATTCTTTACACTTTAAAATGTTATATTATATCAAAATCGTGTTTTGTTCAAACCCTTTTTCGAACAAGGCAATCAAAATCCCATGTTAAATTTTTATATTTGTTAAACTTTTATATTTACTCTACAACCGCCCATCCTATCACAGTTTGTAAGTCACATTACAACACACGACCTCTTTCGTTCCCTTTCTCTTGGTGGACTGGGCTGTCTTTGTTGCTGTTCCAGTTGCCTGACTGGTGCTGCTGATGGGGCCGCCTGAAAGCAGAGAGGAGAAGTTAATTAAACTGGGGATGTTTGCATTTGTGGAAGCTTCCGGAAGGCCATGGCCGGGTTTAAAAAAGCCGGACAAAAACTGGGAACAAAATAAGAAAAACAGGGCGCATTTTCCACAGGTAGTGTGGGAAAAAGTGCGCGTCGCTGCGCGAAGTTCATAGTGCGTCCGCCGTAAAAACTAGCGATACAAGACGGCGGACGCGGCTGAGTGGGCGACAGTGTAAAAGCAGCGGCGTGTTAGATCATGCCTTCTCTCCGTGAGAGGAAGCTTCTATAATTTTTATCTCTCTGTCTCTCTCTGTCTCTCTCTGTCTCTCTGTCTCTCTGTCTCTGTCCCTCTCTCTATCTCTCTCACTCTCTCTCTCACCTTGGCCTGCTCCCATAGTTTCTGCTGTTCCGCCACCTCCTCAGGGGTCCACTGTGGGGTGTTAGTTCGACTTGTTCCCTGATCCTCTGATGTTCCTCCCTCTTCTGATACTGCAAACTTGCCGTTACAAAATGTGGAACTGTTACAGGTTGAATCCAGGGTCTCCCATACCACTTGGGGGTGATTTAGCCAACCAACATCTGTAACTAGTAGAAATAACCTGGGGGAGGGAATGGGATGACTCGTGCTGTAGACCTTGACTTCTGAGAAGGTGTTAGTAAATGATTCTTGGAAATCTAGGAATAGTAATGAGAATCGAGGAAATGAATTATTAAAGGTTGCATGTGCGTCAGAGAGAAATGCGTCAGCGTGATTTTCACGTAGTTGCACAAATGAAGGATCTCTCTCAGTACAGATAATATGACAGTCAAATTAATGGATTGGAGTTATTAGATAATATAAGTAGATAAAAGTTATATTAGGGTGGCATGTTTCATGTTTTGTGTTTTGTGTTTTTATTGAATATCTGTGCCAGATTTCACAAAGAGAGAGAGATGATAATCACCAGGAAATGTGTGATTTGGCAAACAAAAGAATAGAAATTGCCCTGAATAAAAGTATAATCTTTCTATTGGCTCTTCTCACTCTCTCAAATATGGGCGTACGAATTAGTATTGATAGCAATTACTATTGTACATACACACTATTGTACATACACACAGACAATAAACACACTGTGTGACAGAAAGCGTTACCAATGCAACAAACTAACTAAACCATATAATCTAAGATACATTCAGAGATAACAGAGCACCAGGCAGATCACCCCCCCCCCCTCTCTTACCTGCCATGTTGTTTGGTGATGGTACTGAAGTGATTGTTTCTAAATAACACTACCAAATCACCAGGCTGTAGGTGACTGTTTATCTCACATATCCCATGAACTGTTAGTTGGGAAGATTCCAGGAGATCACGTAACAACAGGGACTCTGATACTTCCTGAGTTGGCAGTCTTTATTGGAACAATTTGACTGTCAGCAATTCATTTCTTTCCTGTCTAGCATGTTTTACCATGTCATGTGGCTATCCCAATATAATAAAACATCGCTTATCCCCCAGCTTCATGTACCTGGGTATCTGCACTGGATGACTTGTCCATTGTCACCTCAACCAGCTGATTGTAGGTCAACTCTCCAGTTAGTTTACTGAGCACTGTGTCCTGGGGGTCTACCACCCAACCATGCAGCAGGCGAACCTAAGGGGGGATAGGGGGTGCTGGGAAATATTAGCTGAGAGGCAGACCATTACCTATATTGAAAAAGAATGACCCAATGGAACAACGGGGAGACAAGAGGGGAGATAAGAGATAAGAGGTATCTTTGAATATCCTTGAACAGAAACACACAATTACCTCAGCAAGATCGAATAAAGACAGCTCGGCAGTGTATTCGAACCCATCCACTCTGCTAAATCTCACATTGACATCTATTCCTGTTTGGATTTGTACAAACTGTTCCAGACAGTCCAGGATGTGCTGTTCAGTGTGGTCGGATGATTCCCTCTTAGCGGCCCTGTCCAGTAGGTAGTTTCCTGAGGGATGCAGTTACTTAGTGGGGTACTAGCATCATAAAATTATCATTTCCTGAACTAGTTGATTGTATCTAGAAATACTATTTAACAGATACTAGATAGGACTGGCTACATGCTAAGTAATCTCAGTTCGGGCTCTATCCAAACAACATATAGGACTGGCTAAGTAATATCAGTTCCAGGTCTATCCAAACAAGGTAGCTCAGTTGGGGCTCTATCCAAACAACTTACCAAGGACAGAACAGAGTGTCTCTGCTGACACATGTTCAGTTTCAGCAGGTAGATCAATCTTCTGTTGTAACAAGAGACAGTTCACGATGGCCAGCAGTGGGCAAGGTCCGTTAACAGATTGCATTACTATGGGTTGTTTGCGGAGTAGTGAATCAAACCACTTGACATGGAACACAGTCTGGGGCAGATTAGAGGAGGAAGAGGGAGCTGCTGCAGTGGAGTTAAAGGCATCTGAGAAGTCGGAGGGTGCTGAGGGGTGTTGTTGTTGTTGGGAGTCTGTAGTTGTTACAGGTTCTGTAGTTGTTACATGTTCTGTAGTTGTTACAGGTTCTGTAGTTGTTACAGTTTCTGTTGTTGTTACAGGTTCTGTAACATGGGGAGGGATATCGCTGGGTTTATCAGGCTGCCCTGTTGTAGTGGCCTCCTCTCCGCTGTTTTCTTGATTACTCCCTATTGGCTGGGATTGGGCTGTTACAGAATCTGTAACTAATGGTTGTTCTGTAGGAACCTCTCTTGTAGGAACCTCTGTTGCTAGGAACCTCTGTTGCTGGAACCTCAGTTGCAGGAACCTTAGTTGCTGGTTCCGTTTCCCTAGGAACCTCTGTTTCTGTTGCTGTTTCTGTAGGTACTTCTGTAGAGAATGTGGGTAATGTTTTTTCTGGTTGATCTGCTATCTCTTGACCATCAGAGGAATTTTCCATCCTAAAACAGGGAAGAGAGAGATGGTAAAGGGGTATCAAGAAATAGAGACCTAAAGGATTAGAGAGGGTGTGTGTGATTTAGGTGCTTCAGGTAAGGAGATTAGGGAAATGAGAGGGTGAGTAGTGTGACATGGGGAATGTAGAACATTCCATCGAGAACATTGAACATTGAGTACTGTCAATAACACCTTCCCTGTCCCCTCCCCCCCACTTCTTCAAGATTACCTCCCCCTCATGTCAATAATCCCGGGTGACAGGTGGCACTCCAATAACCCCCACAATTTACCCTTTTATTGGAACTACTATTATAGAGGTCCAGTACCCCCTTCATTTTGGTACACTTTCATTACTTGGCTCTCCCTGATCTTGGGTGTTATATCGGCGTTGTACAACTGTCTAAAGAAAGTGCAACATCTTTTTTTGTGATTATAGCGTGATTTTATTCTAATCCAATCTCCATTATTTAGTAGGAACATGTCCTTACTTCCCTTCCTGATTCTGGCCCTGTTCCATCGGTCTGCATCCTGGAGGGAGTCCAGCTCCACAACAACTGATTCCTGGCATGACGACACAGATACAACAGCAGCAGGTAGTCACGGTAACAGGGACTACGACACAGCAGCAGGTAGTCATGGTAACGTGGACAGTGAAGGTACAACAGCAGGACCACCCCGGACAACTGAAATCACCAAGATGTGGAAGAGATATCACCATGATCACCAGGATCACCAAGATGAGGACCACCACAAGATGAAGGATGAACACCATCACACGGGGAGAAAGAAGCACAACAAACACCATCAACACCACAAATCGGAGGAAAATCATGGTGACGAAGAGGAGAGGGATGGTGGTTACCATGGTTACCATGACGATGAAATGTGTTTAGAGGAAGAAGATGAGGGGGAACACAATCAGGATTATTGGAGAGGTTTCTATGCTGGGGTGATGAAGCAGTATCATTGGTGGAAATATCATTCTGGATGGTGGGGTGCTCATGGTGACGATGATCACCATGGTGACAAACATAAAGATCACCATGGTGAAAAACACGATGATCACCATGGCGACAAACATGATGATCACCATGGTGACAAGCACGATGATCACCATGTTGACAAACATAAAGATCACCATGAAGACAAACACGATGATCACCATGGTGACAAACATAAAGATTACCATGGTGACAAACATGATGATCACTATGGTGACAACCACGACGATCACCATGGTGACAAGCACGATGATCACCATGGTGACAAACATAAGGATCACCAAGAAGACAAACACGATGATCACAATGGTGACAAACACGACGATCACCATGGTAACAAACACGATGATCACCATGGTGACAAACACGATGATCACCATGGTGACAACCACGATGATCACCATGGTGACAAATACGATGATCACCATGGTGACAAGCACGATGATCATCACACAGATGAAACACATCACCATGGTGACACTTCACAACAACACCACAGTAACCATGGTGAAAAGCTGACCCGATTCCAAGAGCGAGTAAAAAACACCCGGGGATATCGAGAGTGCCCCTGGCTACGTCGCTCCCATCCTCTCCACACCTCCAAGGGTCACCACCTCACATCCCTTAACAACATGTGCTCAGGGGAGCTGGAGTGCCCTAATTTCGGGATTATGGCGAGTAAGGGTTGTGGGTACCAAGTGAGATATACCCCTGCTCTAGCCTGGATTGGAACAGACTACACCCACGTGGATGCGATGTTACCTAGCAACAGAGATGCGTTGAAGCGGTTAGAAGAGTTCAGGAGCTCTACAGGGTTACCCCAAACCCTCCCAGTTATTGAGATACTATGGATGGAGGAAGGGATGGGTGTTGTTGCTGCACAGACCTACTTCCCTCTTCCCAGCACCCACACCACCCTCTCAGACCCCCTACCAGAGGGGATTTATACCCTACACTCTGAACCAATGATAACATTCTCTCGAGCCTTTGTTAATGATGGTGTTGTGGTTGAGGGGTATGAGAGGGAGCTGAGTGATCTGGAAGGGGTTGTGGAGAGGGCGGGGCATGGGTATAGGAAGGATATGGTGGTGCTAGCTACATACGGGGAATATGGTACTACTGCAAGGAGACAAGAGGTAATTCTGGTGGCAAAATAACGAGACAATTGGAATTGGATTGAACTAATCAATATTGTGGTATTTATTATTAAATGCTAACTTATATAAAGACATTGTGTTAATCGTGTGTGTGTGTTAAGAAAGGGGAATCTAGATGGACCGTACAAACAAACGTTTTACATATGCAAATCGTAGAAAGTAAAATTATCAATTCAAAATATATGCTGTAATAAAATTAAACAAACAATTAAGTTTACATCTGTATTATATCAGTATTTTTATTTAGTCTGACATCTCGATGATACTAATAGTACTATCACTATCACTACCACTTATAACAGTAGCAGGTACAGGCCGTTTCCTCCCCCTCTTCAATTCTCTTCCAGGACTATTTGGTGTGACCTTGATAACTCGTCTTGTATCAACCCTTCTTATACCACCCCTCTTTTTCACAGGACCATCAATACTTGTTTGTTGCTGCTCAGTTACAGCAGAAAGAGTATTGCTCAGCTTTATGACTGCTTGGTTGGGTTTCTGTCGTCTCAAACTTCTTCTATCAGCTGAAATAGAGGCATTGTGTACAACTGTGTTAACACCCAGATAACCCAGTTATGCTAAAACTATGATCCCACTACCCTAATATAATCCACTCACTGTGCTGGGAGGGAAGGTCATCAGACACTCTACTGGCAATGGTGTTTCGTCTACTTGATCTTAATAATACCACACTAGCTTTCTTGGGGGTTAGTTTGAGCTTTTTTCTGGGTGACAACCATTGATCTAGTCCACACTTTTTAGGAGAGGCAACAAGGGGTGGCTTCTTAACAGCAGGCTCCCTTTGTTTGACAGGTAGTAGAACAGGTTGTACTTCAGAGTTCTGAGCTACTTCCTCACTTTGCTTCTTCTTCTTCTCAGCAAGTCGTTCTTTTCTCCCTGGTTTTGTTTTCTTGTTTTCTCCCTGCTGCTGCTGGGGTTTATTCGATGGAACCCTCTGATCAGCTAACTCCTCAGTTACACACAGATTACTAGGCTCGACTGGTGTAACGGTTGTTGTTGGAGGGTTGGGTTGTTTTACTGGAGAAAGACCGGTGAATTCAAGCAGTGCCAATCGTTCATTGTAAGGAAGTGAGTTACCAGTAGTCTCAATATCCTGTGGAAATAGAGTTGTATAATTGTTCAAAATTTTGTATTGCAATGGAAAACAAAACAAGAAAAACACAGGAAAAGTATGACATTGGGTAAACACACAAACGCACACAAAACCAAAATCGAAAGATACCGTTTCTGTTGCCATTGCTGTTGATTGTTTTGATGAATGAGCAATAACACTGTTGGTCTTCAGGAGATGTGTTGGGGTTGCTACGGGAGACGTTGAGATATTCCTTATCCTCCTGTTAACCTGTGCACAGGGGATACTGTGTCCTGTAGAGAATGTGGTCCCCTCACTTGAACAGTTTCGAGAGGGTGTCTGGGTCCCTGTAGCGTTAGTGGTACCAGTTTGTAACCAGCTAATGGTCTTGAATGGGGTCTGGGATGCTGCAGTGGATCTGGTGTGGGGTGTCTGGGAGGCTGCAGTGGATCTGGAGTGGGGTGTCTGGGTCCCTGCTGTCAGGAGTGTGATCCTATTCTGGGCTGGTTTGTTGATGAATATTGTGGGAGTTGAGGGGGCTGCTGCAGTTGTGGTAGGTTTAGTAGTACTGCACTGTGGAGATATAACCGTTTCTAGTGGTACCTGCAAAACAATAATTGTAGGATAATTGTTTGTTTGTTTGTTTGTTTGTTTGTTTGTTTGTTTGTTTGTTTGTTTGTTTGTTTGTTTGTTTGTTTGTTTGTTTGTTTGTTTGTTTGTTTGTTTGTTTAAACCCACGTGTTGTGTAAAGGACTCCACCTCCTGCAGCCTAATGGATAGATCAGCCCCAATTATGTATTCCATCTCCTGGCTAGGTCCATGGTACGCAGGGTAACCTCTGAAACTCTCCCACTGCTTTTCAAGCTCCGTCCTGATGGGGGATGGGGCATTATTATGTGGAGGAGAGAGGTAACTGGATTCATGGGAATAACTAATATGCGATAAGATGACTGGGTAGGTATAGTTTGAGGGATTTAGAAGACCTGGATAGTTGAATATCGAACAGGTTCCTATTCTATTCAGTGCATCTAGACAACTTGAAGCTGGGTAATCTACTGGAGACTTTACAAATCATGTCCCCCTTTGTTTTGTTGTTCCTCTGTAGCAGTGTATTTGCCAAGGAGGATTGGAAGGCGATTCTGGGGTATGAGGAGTGTCCGGGTGAGAAAGCAAAGTTAGAATCATGGACTAATGACATTCCCTGGTTTTTTGACGTTCTAGGACTAAATGTAGGTTTATATACAACTTGTATTGTCTAATTTCCCAATCATAAAACACACTTTCATTATAATGGTTTGCTAATCGAGTTCTAATTTCTCTTGATCAGGAAAAGCCCAAACCGCTGAAAGATATATGCAAGGACATTGAATGTCCTAAAGTCGAGGAAAAGGAAAGTAAGAAGTGTGGTTATGCAACTCGAACTATACTCTCAGCAAACTGGGTAGGGACTGACATGAAGAACCTAGATGATGACTGGAGAAGTGACTTCACTGCTGCATTCCGCCGCTTGTTTGAGTACATTAGAGGTGCCAATGAAGAGGAAGAGAAGATTAAGATGACAGTCCCTGTTCTGCATCGTTATGAGATGGAAGATGAAGATGATATAGACGAGGACAAAGTCGGGAAACTATACTTCTACCTCCCTGAAAAGCACCAGAAATCTCCCCCTAAACCAACCAATAAGGAGGTGTATATTGAGAAGTTGAAGGAGATGACAGTGGTCAGTAGAACATTTGGTGAGGTGGGAGCCATGGATAAAAGTGATTACGAGGAGCAGTTTGAGAAGTTGTACGAAGTTGCCGCGGAGAAGGGAGGGGAAGATGTTGAAGAGGATGTGGGATGGGTAGCGAGTTATACGAGACCTAAAATTGGAAGACAGAGACAAGAAGTGATGTTTGTTGTCAAGAAGTGAGATCTCTGATCAGCCAAGTTAATCCAACACAATCTCAATTCTCAACAGTCGACTAAGATATGTTTGTACGTACCTGTATGTTTTGTAACATTTGTTGATTACACTTCGAATATCGTCCAACAAACACTTCTGAACTTGACGAACTTTTTGTGCTACTGTGCCCTGGTTTCGCTGGGGGATAAAACACACATTAGCATCATCAGACATCGGGTCTGTGAGGTAGGGACGGGCGTGGAGCTAGGCATCCCCCATTAAATTATTCGTCAAAGTGTGTAATGAGTAATCACCTTGTTGGGATATTCCAGTATCGCTTTACACTTTTCGAGTTGTTTAAGCGTTGATTTTTCGAAGAATTCTCTGTCTTCTGCTTTCTGAGAAACATAGCAAAATTAAAATGTGTGGTTGACTCTAAGAAAAATACAAACCTTGAAAGGATTAGCTATCAGTTCTTCATCAAAAAGCTCGTTCATTGTTTTCTCCGTACGATCTCTTAGCAAGTACTGAGAAAAATGGTAGTTAAAAAAGAGTATCAAAAGAGTAACCACAATAACAAAGAAATGTATATGCTTACCAATACTTTAAGATTATTAATAACCAGGGAGAATTTGATGGCATTATCTGTGTAGCAAAGAGCAGAAAACCATAGTTTATCCAGTCGTAACTTGGTAACAAACTGTCGTGCAAAAACAATTCTCGTGCTCACAGGAAGATCCAACTCTGAAATATTATCATTTCAAACACTTATATTTCATTAATAAACCACTGTAACAATAGAGTGATTGGTGCGAAACAGAGTCTAGCTAGGCAAGAGATTGGTTGATACCACATGTTGGAATTAATAGCTTAATTCTTTGGCAAACGTTGCTGGCCCCCTGTTCTGCGCCACGCGCAGCGCGGGATAAGGCAGCACTTTACAACTTAATTCTTACCAGTTAGTTTCTCGAAAGAAAGCAAGTGTCGGACTAGCAAGTGCTCTGCTATGCCATGTAAAATCATTTAACAAGCTACAGGAAAACAGTTTTGTAAAATAAATCTCCCAATTTAAGGTATTTCCTTGACTTCAATAAGCTGAATCGTGTCTTTTCACGAATGAATGACATGGTTTCGGCGTAACACTCCTTTTGCCTCTCACAGTGGATAAAAAGAGAAAGGAAGGAACTGTGAACTGTCACAGTTGGAATGCGCTGCAGCCCCCTCATGCACACACCCCTGCAACGAGGGGACTGGAGGGAATGCCGTGCGCGCGTTTGGCCAGAGCTCTGCAGAGTCGAAAATAACTTTGCGGTCGAAAAAACGGCGGTGCTTATAAGTTATAACTTTGGCCCCTGAAGTCCGTTTTGCTTGATTCTTTCACTAGTTGTTAGATCTGACAATTATCTACCTTGCTGTTTTTGAGAGAAGTTAATTGGATTTGAGGAGGCTGAGCAATAGCCGTTCAAAGATTGGTTGTTTTCAAAAAGTGACGTCACAGGTCCCTGCAGGGACACTTTGTTTCAAATTTGAATTAAAATCTCGAATTTTTTTATTTTACCGCACTCGATTTTGCGGAGTTTGGTTCATATCTCCTGTTCCTGATAAGATAGAGACCTGAAACCGGTTGCATTTGAAAGCTGTTATCTTCCTCTTTCCAACGCTTCCAAAACGATTTCTGTACCTTATCTGGAACCGGAGATATGATTGATTATGTATTCCCCCCTAGCGCGGTATTCCCTCCAGGCCCCTTATATTATACAGGGTGGGCCAGAAACATGGAGCCACTTGGAGTTAAGAATTGGAAAAATACAATCCTCTCTCCATTGTACGGATCCACATTTCAACGTGTTACCCTGTCAGTTGATAGGCCGATAATTGTTAGGAAAGGGTTACTCTCTGTCAATCTCAATCCTCAGGGGACACTTTTTCTAGTCAATAGACCGTAAAAATTACACTGTACATTGGAGAGCGAACTGTATTGACACATAAGTTATCTCAAAGTGGCTCCATGTTTCTGGCCCAACCTGTATTATACTCCATTTTTTTTCAACTGTTCACCCCCCAAAGTCGTGCACGGAATTGTTTTGTGCGTTTATCACATGTTAACGTGTAGCGCGTGCCGCGTAAATTAAAATATCGCACGCGCACGAGTTGAGGGGTGAACAGTTGAATAAAAATGGACTTTATAAGGGGCCTGCAACGTGCCAACTGTCACAGTGAACAGTTTTTTCGCGATAAGGAACCATAATAAAGTTCAAGATAATAATAATAATAATATAATATAATAATATACATTTGATATACCGCTTTTATGCGTTATAAATGGAGGAAACAACTAAAGAACCTAATGGCTAGTGTTGTATGAACATCTCTCCACCGCGACTAAAGCCTCCAAGAGCACCCAAGAGCACCCAAGAGCGCACCCAATCGAAGAGAGACCACACCTGAGAGCGCACCCTATCGAAGAGAGACCACACCTGAGAGCGCACCACACCCAAAAGAGACCAAAACCAAGAGCGTACCACATCCAGAAGAGACCACTCCAAGAGCGCACCACATCAAAGAGAGCTCCCCATCCAGAAGATACCACGCGCAGGGGACACCACGCGCAGAAGAGACCAGCGCGGCGTTGTATTTGCGCGTGCGGACTCTTCTGCGCGTGGTATCCCTTGCGCGCGGTCTCTTCTGGATGGGGTGCTCTCCTGGTCCTGGTGTGCTCTTGGACCTGGTGCGCTCTTGGAGGCTCTTGAACTTTATTATGGTTCCTTATTATGGTTCCTTATAGGGATCCCTAAAAAAGTTCAGTATTTACACAGAGTTTACACAGTCTTTACTCAGTCGTTACACCCAGAGCGCCCGCGCCGCTCTGGGTGTAACGACTGCGTCTTTCGCACTCGATTTGCAGCGTTTTCGGAAACTTTTTTCGCCGCAGCGCTCAATTTTGTCAATTGTGCAGCACACAATCCAATATTTTCTTGGAAAAAGCCACTGTGCGCAGCACGCGCCGCTCTGGGTGTAACGACTGAGTAAAGACTGTGTAAACTCTGTGTAAATACTGAACTTTTTTAGGGATCCCTATAAGGAACCATAATAAGGAACCATAATAAAGTTCAAGAGCCTCCAAGAGCGCACCAGGTCCAAGAGCACACCAGGACCAGGAGAGCACCCCATCCAGAAGAGACCGCGCGCAAGGGATACCACGCGCAGAAGAGTCCGCACGCGCAAATACAACGCCGCGCTGGTCTCTTCTGCGCGTGGTGTCCCCTGCGCGTGGTATCTTCTGGATGGGGAGCTCTCTTTGATGTGGTGCGCTCTTGAAGTGGTGTCTTCTGGAGGCGGTGCGCTCTTGGATGTGGTCTCTTTTGGGTGTGGTGCGCTCTCAGGTGTGGTCTCTCTTTGATCGGGTACGCTCTTGGGTGCTCTTGGAGGCTCTTGAACTTTATTATGGTTCCTTATTTGAGATGAAAATTTGTCCGGCCCGGATGAACAAAGCTTACAAATGCGTCGCAATTAATGTAACGCGCGATCTCTTTCCAACAACGCTGCCCAAAATTCACTTTCTGAAGCCGCGCGCTGAAAATTTGTCGCGCGTCGAAAGATTTTTTGTCAGGAATCGCCCAAATTTTCAATTTTTTGACCCCAAAATCATCATTTTCTCCCTTTTCTAACAACATTCAGCGTGTCCTGAACCCACTGGACACAGCCTACCTTCGCCACTGGTAGCATATGCCAATTACGGTTTTTACAACTGTCTGTCTCCATTTACATTTTACAATTTGCATTGGTTGGTTTGCGCTACAGTGCCCCAGTGTGCACGTTTTTAAATTTTACGGCCACTACTTATCTAGAAAGTAGAAGGTCTAGCCGTGCTGTAAGATATAACTCCGTTCCATATTAAGATGACAATATGAACTGAGCTATGAAAGGGAAAAAAGAAAAGGCAACACCGGAGCAGAGGAACTTCAACACGGCCTACTTTTCTCCAAATCCTACTGGTGGGATGCCTTACGGGATGTCTCAAAACATTGTGAGTCCTATCACAGTAGCCCTGGTCTGTGAGATAGGGGGATGAGATATGACTATTTTATTGTTCTAACACATTTTACAAAGTCGTGGTAAGAGACAATGTAACCCTTTCCACCAACCATTGACCCTACCAGAGGATTTACCCTACACTCTGACCAATGTAACTTTTGAGTGTTAGATGGGTGTTGAGGGTATGAGAGGGAGCTGAGTGATCTGGAAGGGGTTGTGGAGAGGGCGGGGCATGGGTATAGGAAGGATATGGTGGTGCTAGCTACATACGGGGAATATGGTACTACTGCAAGGAGACAAGAGGTAATTCTGGTGGCAAAATAACGAGACAATTGGAATTGGATTGAACTAATCAATATTGTGGTATTTATTATTAAATGCTAACTTATATAAAGACATTGTGTTAATCGTGTGTGTGTGAAGAAAGGGGAATCTAGATGGACCTTACAAACAAACGTTTTACATATGCAAATCGTAGAAAGTAAAATTATCAATTCAAAATATAATGCTGTAATAAAATTAAACAAACAATTAAGTTTACATCTGTATTATATCAGTATTTTTATTTAGTCTGACATCTCGATGATACTAATAGTACTATCACTATCACTACCACTTATAATAGTAGCCGGTACAGGCCGTTTCCTCTCCCTCTTCAATTCTCTTCTAGGACTATTTGGTGTGACCTTGATAACTCGTCTTGTATCAACCCTTCTTATACCACCCCTCTTTTTCACGGGACCTTCAATACTTGTTTGTTGCTGCTCAGTTACAGCAGAGAGAGTATTGCTCAGCTTTATGACTGCTGGGTTGGGTTTCTGTCGGCTCAAACTTCTTCTATCAGCTGAAATAGAGGCGCTGTGTAATTTACACGGTGTACAACTGTGTTAAAACCCAGATAACCCAGTTATGCTAAAACTATGATCCCACTAATATTCCACTCACTGTGTTGGGAGGGAAGGTCATCAGACACTCTACTGGCAATGGTGTTTCGTCTACTTGATCTTAATAACACCACACTAGCTTTCTTGGGGGTTAGTTTTAGCTTCTTTCTGGGTGACAGCCACTGATCTAGTCCACACTTTTTGGGAGAGGCAACAAGGGGTGGCTTCTTAGCGGCAGACTCCTTTTGTTTGACAGGTAGTAGAACAGGTTGTACTTCAGAGTTCTGAGCTACTTCCTCACTTTGCTTCTTCTTCTTCTTCTCAGCAAGTCGTTCCTTTCTCCCTGGTTTTGTTTTCTTGTTTTCTCCCTGCTGCTGGGGTTTATTAGATGGAACTGGTACCAACGGTTCATCCAATGGAACCCTCTGATCAGCTAACTCCTCAGTTACACACAGATTACTAGGTTCAACTGGTGTAACGGTTGTTGCTGGAGGGTTGGGTTGTTTTACTGGAGAAAGACCGGTGAATTCAAGCAGTGCTAACCGCTCATTATAAGGAAGTGAGTTACCAGTAGTCTCAATATCCTGTGGAAATAGAGTTGTATTGTTCAAAATTTTACAATGGAAAACAAAACAAGAAAAAAACAGAAAAAGTATTATATGACATTGGTTACGTACACACACAAACACGCACACAAAAACAAAATCGAAAGTTACCGTTTCTGTTGCCATTGCCGTTGATTGTTTTGATGAATGAGCAATGACACTGTTGGTCTTCAAGAGATGTGTTGGGGTTGCTACGGGAGACGTTGATAGGTTCCTCATCCTTCTGTTAACCTGTGCACAGGGGATACTGTGTCCTGTAGAGAATGTGGTCCCCTCACTTGAACAGTTTCGAGAGGGTGTCTGGGTCCCTGTAGCATTAGTGGTACCAGTTTGTAACCAGCTGATGGTCTTGAATGGGGTCTGGGAGGCTGCAGTGGATCTGGTGTGGGGTGTCTGGGAGGCTGCAGTGGATCTGGAGTGGGGTGTCTGGGTCCCTGCTGTCAGGAATGTGGTCCTGTTCTGGGCTGGTTTGTTGATGAATATAGTGGGAGTTGAGGGGGCTACAGTTGTGGTAGGTTTAGTATTGCACTGTGGAGATATAACCGTTTCTAGCGGTACCTGCAAAACAATACTCATAGGATAATTGTTTGTTTGTTTGTTTGTTTTTTTGTGTGTTTGTTTGTTTGTTTGTTTGTTTGTTTGTTTGTTTGTTTGTTTGTTTGTTTGTTTGTTTGTTTGTTTGTTTGTTTGTTTATACCCACGTGTTGTGTAAATGACTCCACCTCCTGTAGTCTGATGGACAGATCAGCCCCTATTATGTATTCCATCTCCTGGCTAGGTCCATGGTATGCAGGGTAACCTCTGAAACTCTCCCACTGCCTTTCAAGCTCCGTCCTGAGGTGGGGGGGGGGGGTGTGTCATTATGTGGAGGAGAAAGGTGACTGGATTCATGGGGATAACTAATTTAGAGATGAGATGACTGGTTAGGTAGTTTGAGGGATTTAGAAGACCTGGATAGTTGAATATCGAACAGGTTCATATTCTATTCAGTGCATCTAGACAACTTGAAGCTGGGTAATCTACTGCTACTGGAGACTTTACAAATCATGTCCCCCTTTGTTTTGTTGTTCCTCTGTAGCAGTGTCTTTGCCAAAGAGGATTGGAGGGCGATTCTGGGGTATGAGGAGTGTCCGGCTGATAAGGCTAAATTAGAATCATGGACTAATGACATTCCCTGGTTTTTTGACGTTCTAGGACTAAATGTAGGTTTATACAACCTTTCTAATTTCCCATACCAATAATAAAACACCCGTTTATAATGATTAGCTAATCGACTTCTAATCTCTTGATCAGGAAAAGCCCAAACCGCTGAAAGATATCTGCGAGGACATTGAATGCCCTAAAGTTAAGGAAAAGGAAAGTAAGAAGTGTGGTTATGCAACTCGAACTATACTCTCAGCGAACTGGGTAGGGACTGACATGAAGAACCTAGATGATGACTGGAGAAGTGACTTCACTGCTGCGTTCCGCCGCTTGTTTGAGTACATTAGAGGTGCTAATGAGGAGGAAGAGAAGATTAAAATGACGGTCCCTGTTCTGCATCGCTATGAGATGGAAGATGAGGATGATATAGACGAGGACAAAGTTGGGAAACTATACTTCTACCTCCCTGAAAAGCACCAGATATCTCCCCCTAAACCAACAAACAAGGAAGTGTATATTGAGAAGTTGAAGGAGATGACAGTGGTCAGTAGGACATTTGGTGAGGTGGGAGCCATGGATAAAAGTGATTACGAGGAGCAGTTTGAGAAATTGTACGAAGTTGCCGCGGAGAAGGGAGGGCAAGATGTTGAGGAGGATGTGGGATGGGTAGCGAGTTATACGAGACCTAGAATTGGAAGACAGAGACAAGAAGTGATGTTTGTTGTCAAAAACTGAGATATCTCAGCCAAGTTAATCTCACTTCTCAACAGTCGAATCAGATATGTTACGATAATGTCTACGTACCTGTATGTTTTGTAACATTTGTTGATTACACTCCGAATATCATCCAACAAACAATTCTGAACTTGACGAACCTTTTGTGCTACTGTGCCCTGGTTTCGCTGGGGGATAAAACACACATTAGCATCATCAGACATCGGGCCGATACTGTGAGATAGGGACGGGCGTGGAGCTAGGCATTCTATAATTCCTTATTAAATTCTTCGTCAGTGTACATTCGACACGGATGTACAGTGTACTGCACCCATTTTGTCCGGTTAGATTCAAAGTGTGTAATCACCTTGTTGGGATATTCCAGTATCGCTTTACACTTTTCGAGTTGTTTAAGCGTTGATTTTTCGAAGAATTCCCTGTCTTCTGCTTTCTGAGGAACATAGCAAAATTAAAATGTGTGGTTGACTCTAAGAAAATACAAACCTTGAAAGGATTAGCTATCAGTTCTTCATCAAAAAGCTCGTTCATTGTTTTCTCCGTACGATCTCTTAGCAAGTACTGTGAACAAATGGTAGTTAGAGAGCGACAAAAGAGTAACCACAATAACAAAGAAATGTATATGCTTACCAATACTTTAAGATTATTAATAACCAGGGAGAATTTGATGGCATTATCTGTGTAGCAAAGAGCAGAAAACCATAGTTTATCCAGTCGTAGTTTCGTGACAAACTGTCGTGCAAAAACAATTCTCGTGCTCACAGGAAGGTCCAACTCTAAAATATTATCATTTCAAACACTTCAATTTCGTAAATAAACCACTGTAACAATAGAGTGATTGGCACGAAACAGAGTCTAACTAGGCAAGAGATTGGTTGATACCACATGTTGGAATTAATAGCTTAATTCTTACCAGTTAGTTTCTCGAAAGAAAGCAAGTGTCGGACTAGCAAGTGCTCTGCTATGCCATGTAAAATCATTTAACAAGCTACAGGAAAACAGTTATGTAAAATAAATCTCCCAATTTAAGGCATTTCCTTGACGACAAAACGGGAATGGAGAAATTCAAAAAAAATGTTCTGCCCCTGTACTGGTTTTCGCAAAGTTGTTTCTGTGAGATCTCGAGTTCCTGATGAGATAAAGACTTAATCTCATATGCATTAGAAAGGTCTGAGAATTCTCTTTCCAATGCACCCATTATCAGGAACCGGAGATATCACTAGAGACGTGAATTGGCAAACGTTGCTGGCCGGGATATGGCAGCGCTTTTCAAAGACGTGAACAGTTTTCTGTTTTTTTCGCGACTTGAGATGAAAATTTATCGCCGCGCATTTTGAATTCATAAAATATCTTACAAAGCTTACAAATGCGTCGCAATTAATGTAACGCGCGATCTTTTTCCAACCACAACGCTGCCCAAAATTCACTTTCTGAAGCCGCGCGCTGAAAAATTGTCGCGTCGAAAGATCGGAATCGTCCAAATTTTCACTTTTTTGACCCCCAAATCATCATTTTCTCCCTTTTCTAACAACATTAAGCGTGTCCTGGACCCACTGGACACAGCCTACCTTCGCCACCGGTAGCATATGCCAATTAAAGTCGGTTTTTACAACTGTCTGTCTCAACAAATAGAAACACGTTGGTTTACACGTTGGTTTACACGTTGGTCGTTGGTTCAACTGTCTGTCTCTTTTTACAAGGGTCACCACACACCAAAGTTAAAATTAAAATTAAAATTTTGATTTTAAACCCGCACACACCAGCGGCCGTTAAATTTCTCTCCCCCATTCTAAAAGTAAAAATCTCGCGCGCGATTTTAACGGCGTGTTAAAATTTTGTCATCCAACGCGACCGTCAAAATCGTGCGTGAGATTGTTACTTTTAGAATGGGGAGAGAAATTTTAACGGCGGCTGGTGTGTGCGGGTTTAAAATCAAAATTTTAATTTTAATTTTAACTTTGGTGTGTGGTGACCCCAATTTGCATTGGTTGGTTTGCCGTTTGCGCTGCAGTCCCCCAGTGACCAGTGTGCACGTTTTTGACGGCCGCTATCTAGAAGGTCTAGCCGTGCTGTAAGATATAACTCCGTTCCATATTAAGATGATAATATGAACTGAGCTATGAAAGGGAAAAAAGAAAAGGCAACACCGGAGCAGAGGAATTTCAACACGGCCTACTTTTCTCCAAATCCTACTGGTGGGATGCCTTACGGGATGTCTCAAAACATTGTGAGTCCCATCACAGTAGCCCTGATCTGTGAGATAGGTTGATGAGATATAACTATTTTATTGTTCTAACACACTTTACAAAGGGGTGGTGAGAGAAGGTCGGACAATGAAACCCTTGTTGTAATGTATAATGCTTTCAGGTGGAGGTGTGTATTAGGGGACAAGTGAGAAGATTGGACATCAACGAATCCCTGGCAATAAAACACAAGAAAAGTGATGTCAAGGAGTTTCCCAGGCTTCCCATTCCCAGCTCCCTGCCAAAACCTCAGTTTCGGATCAAGCAGGCGTACAATAAAAGTATTGCACCGAAGAGAGCGGCTAGCTACTTCAGATATATCGAGAAAAGTGCAGAGGATCTGGATCAGGAGGTAAAACAATGTTGTTGTTGTTAGATTTGCCAGGTCTTATATCATCTTGTCAGTTGTCAAAGCATGATACCCAAGCTGTTTCAATAGCCCCATTCCTACTAATTGTTATAGAAAGTAAAGTCGAGTTTTTTAATCAAGGGACAGGGGCCCGCGCATTCAGAGAGGTCGTGCGGCGTTGTATTTGCGTGTGACAATCGAGATCAAGTTCCTGGTAATCTTAAGACTTCAACCCGGAAGCGTTGGAAAGATAATTTTAAGACCTTTTCAACGCAACCAAAAGCAAGTCTTTATCTTATCAGGAACAGGAGATATGAGCGAAAACGTTTAGCACGCGCAAAAAGACTTTGTAAATGCGCGGCCCCCTGTCCCTTGATTAAAAAATTCGACTATAGTGTGAGCGGCCCAATAATTTCACTCAACAACATTCCTTTCAGATTAAGCAGCACTCAATACATTATTACCTTTCAGATTGAGTATCACTCAATAACTTTCTCAGTGTGATCTTCACTAATATTATCATCTCAGATTGAGTATGATATGGATGAGGAGGATTACGCCTGGTTGGGGATAATGAACGAGAGAAGACAGGAGAGACACCATAGTAAAGTGCCATGTGAAGTGTTCGAACAACTCATGGACAGGTGGGAGTTAAAGAGAGTTAGAGAGTTGCCATGACAGTGACACAATCACCCTCTGGGATCCCGTTACTACTCGGCAATGTGATCATTGTTACACCGCCCACCATCTTCTTTCATTTCACACAACCAGCAACCTCCCTCTCTTCTAGGTTTGAGAAAGAGAGTTATTTTGAGTCCCAGACCTCAGGAAGCGCCTACGACCCTCTGATAGATGAGGATGCAGTGTGCTGTATTTGTATGGATGGGGAGTGTAGCAACAGGTAAATAGAGTATTGTTTTTCTACATCTCCCTCGATTCTTCCAGTTTATGGTTAATCTAGTTTTAGGATTTCAAATTTCAATTATTATGTCCTCCAACGACCAACCCCTCCTCTCTAACACCCCCCCCCCCCCAGTAACGTGATTCTGTTCTGTGACATGTGTAACCTGGCAGTACATCAGGATTGTTATGGAGTCCCCTTTATACCGGAGGGGCAGTGGCACTGCAGAAGATGTCTCAATAGCCCCTCTAAACCAGTCGACTGTGTACTGTGTCCCTCCAAAGCAGGTACAGCTGTGTTCCTTGTCTATCTACCTTGCCTCCTGACTGTTTCTCTCTTGAAAAAGAGATCTGAAACCGTTCATAGAAATGAGAAATCTCATTAAATGATAATCTAAGCCCCAGAAGTAACAACTAATTTATAACATCGGGCCCTTCACAGGTGCATTTAAACAGACGGATTGTAACAGATGGGTCCATGTGTTATGTGCACTGTGGGTACCTGAGGTCCACTTTTCTAATCCCGTGTTCTTGGAACCAATCGATTCAATCAATGAGATACCTGCTGCAAGGTACCTTTTAAATGAAGCCATACATTTCCACTCCTTTTACTGGGGAAATTTTATTTTCAATTCTGAATAAAATCTTGGAGAGGAGGTTACCCTAATCCTTTCCAGGTGGAAGCTAGCTTGCTACATCTGTAGAAGGAAGGAGGGGGCGTGTATACAGTGTGTCAAAACTAACTGTTACACCGCTTTCCATGTAACATGTGCCCAACAGGCTGGATTACACATGAAAATAGAGACATATCAGGTACACACCCTTCAGGGGGTTTTGTAAACATCTCTAAAGACAGATTACTAAGTAGAGATATCTTGGCATTCTTGTGATTCCATTACGCCTTGTTTGTGTAAATTGTTGTGAGTTTTTTAAAGCAAGGATCCAAATCAAACACCTCACTTGATGTCACCCCTCTTTGCAGGATGAGGGAGGTAGCAGTACGGTAAAGAACGTGGCATATTGTGACATCCACACCCCAGTTGGGAGTGATGTAACACCCCTTATCAAGAGAGTCACTGAGGAATCTGATGTGGTAAGAGTTGTGGTGTTAGGCTAAGGTAGCTTTATACCATCTTGCTGGTGGTCGGTGGACAACGTTATTTCTCCTACATAGTATTCAGTTAAACAACAGCCCCATCTGCAACCCACTAAATAATACCCCTGCTACCCAGCTAATTTTCACTAACCCTCTGTTTCCCAGGAGGATGGTCCCAAGAAGCGAGGAAGGAAGGGAATACTACTGGACAAGAAGTTACAGCAGCGGTTAAAGAAGAAGTTTACTAGCGAACCTGGTGCTAATGCCCCTGTTGTTAACATACCATACATTAAACAGGTACAGTGTTGTAAGTGTTCATGTCTTTTGGCTGACATTTTTACAGCTGCTAATGTTTTATAAGCATTTTATAATACAGTCTACAGTTTTATAACTAGATACGATTCACTGTTTCACAAATTACACTGACTCCCAATTCCCCAGGATAAAATGGATGCTATTCTAAGTCTGGTAGACATCTCCGACAAAGAGGAGTTCTTCGAGCGGCTAAAGGCGTACTGGACACTAAAGAGGCAGGCCCGTAATGGGGTGCCCTTGTTAAGGAGACTCCAGGTCTGCCACACTAGAACCACAGTCCTGTCTGAGGAAGACCAGGTGGATAAGGAGGAGATAGTAAAGTGTCAGAGGCTCAGACACGATCTGGAGAGGGCGAGGTTGCTAGTGGAATTGATCAGGAAGAGAGAGAAGAAGAAGAAGGAACAGGTAGCTATAGTGGGTGTGTAATTGTACAGTCATGTTAATTGTTAGCTAGAGAGAAATGGTCTCTTGTGTTTTTCATCTCTAGTAGTTGGGTAAACAGTAAACACACACGCACAATGCACATTGAGCAACCCCCTCTACTATAAATCTAGTAGTTGGGCCTCTTCTACTTATTATCCAATAGGTGCTCCTTTCCCTAGTCAGACTCAGTGTAAACAACACAATCACTACTAATATATAGCCCCCTCAGTTGAAGGTAGCCCAGCAGCTGCTAGAAATGGAGTTGTGTCCTCTTTCTTTTATCCTCAACAGAACTCTAGATAACCTCCTGACACGGGATTCTGATGAACTCTTCCACGAACCTGTTGACACTGAGGAGGTATTGTATTAACATTTTAACCCACCCTCCATGCACGACCCTTTTTATAACATTGTTATAGCCCACCTGCAGCCTGCACCCTGTTTATAACATTGTTATAACCCACCCACCCTGTTTATAACATTGTTATAACCCACCCACCCTGTTTATAACATTGTTATAACCCTTGTTATCAATGGTTTGATAGTGGTCTGGCTAAACAGGGTGCCCCCCATCCCAGGTAGAGGGATATCTAGATGTCATCCCTGAACCCATGGATCTCTCAACAATGCGACAAAAAGTTGAGATGTTGGAGTATACCTCCTTCGAGCAATTCAAGTTGGATTTCCATCTAGTTATTAATAACTGTACTACATTTAACAAGACGGGCAGTGCTTATTACAAATACGCAGAGAGATATAGAGATAGCTGCCGGACTGTCCTAAACAGGTACCACAATGATACCATCTGTCTAACTCATTTGAGCAACTGTGTCACACTTGTTGTGATCCATATCAGCATAACAAACTCATTCTCACTCCAACTAGATGTAAACAGACGATAGAGAATTCCCCTATCGACTGGGAGACTCTAACTCTAATAAAGGAAGGAGAGAAAACCCTGGAAGAGCAGTTAGAGACTGTCAGTCAGAAAGTCACTGAAGCAAAGAGTATTGCAAATTGGAGTGCCCGGAAATCTAAAATTAAACAGGTAAATATCATAGGTTCGGCTTGTGTGATAACTGAAAAGTACAACGAGCACACTAAGGGTGGTCCATAAATTGCACATATATACATATTGGTAATACTACCATGGTGTTGGTGATGAGCGTGACAGGATCAGTGTGTTTAACACCTTGGTGGCTGACTGCGGTTTATTATCACCCCCCCCCCCCTGCAGCTACGAAGGGAGATCAAGCGGATAAAACAGCTGCAGTTGAGGAGTGAGGAGGAGGTTAGAAGCAACACTGATTCCTCAACTACTACTAGTGGGGAACACAGTAAGTAGAACATCTAGTTAGACGTTTTCATAGACCTCGGGAGGAGGAATTACAGAAAAGCTTGAACTCCTCCTTTTGAGGGTCTAATTGAGAGAAAACTAACAGCGCCATTTCACAGAGGTATTATCGGAGGACTCTAAATCTACAACTACAGAGACTCCGTCAGCTGTTGCAGTGGAGGAAAAGGGTGGAGCTAAGAAGAAGATTAGTGATTATTTCTCTAAAGCTGATCCCAAAACACCGCAAGGTAGTTGTATGAGTATATTGTTTTGCTCCTAGAAGGTACTTGTAAAGTATAATATTGTGTCTTGGAAAAGTAATACCAACCACCCAACTCCTAACAACCTCTCTCTCTCTCTCTAGGTGCTGGTGGTGTTAGTAACACTAGTGGTGCCTCAGCTAGTGGGGGAGAGAGGAGAAAGAGGTCACACATTCATGACGAAATGAAACAAGAGGTAAGTCAAAATTAAGACACAGTTAGTTTTTGTGAGACAGTTAATTTGTGTCTAATACCTACATTATGATATGGCCTTCCGATCCACTAAATATCTGTTTTGACTCAGATTGCGGACCTACTGAATACCAACCAGGAAACTCTAGGCAAGAAAATTCTCCGATTCCTAAAGCGACATGACATCCCCGAGAAGAGAATGGGTAGTGATATATGTATGGATGTTAGTCAGTTATCGGCCTTCCTAAACAACAAGTGTTCTCTAACTAACACCAATAGAGAGCTGATATATGGTTGGTTTGTGCAGCAGCGACGAACCAGAGAACCAGAGCGGCTAACTGAGGACCATGATAGCTCTAACGGTTAGTTTGGAGAGAGTGGCATTCTTTGTTTAGTTCTGTTTGAAACATTGTTCACTGAATGTTGTTCCCCCTGCCCAGAGAGTGAAGTAGAATCAGAGGTTGATATACCTGGTCTGCCTAAAGATGGTGATGAAGATGAAGCAGAAGAAGAAGAAGGTAGCTGTGAAGAGAAGGAAGATGAGGTAGAAGAAGAAGTGGAGGAAGAAGAGGATGATCTTCCTAAGACACCCCTCCCTTCTAGATCCTCATCTCGAACACCTAAACCTAGACAGCTAGACCTCCCTGACCTATCTCCCACAAGAAAGAGGAAACGATCCTCAACCAGCACCAGACGACAATACCCTTCTAGTCGGTCATCTGTAGGGGACGACAATGTATCTGAAGAGGGACTGGTGAGTCGGGTCAAGAAATGGGAGGGGGGGGGGGGCTTTTTTACAGACTTTGGTAGCTGATTTGTGTGGGACAAGTTATGGCGCAATGTTCTCACTGACTGTACTGTAACGCGCCGGGTGTCGTGCTATAGATATATTGCGCAAATCTCTACACTCCCGCGCGCTCTACTGTCAATGGTTTGTTTTGGTTGAGAATTTGACAGTTTTTACCACCTCTGTCTCTCATCTAACACCCTCTCCTACTTCAGAGTACCTTGAAACCAATGGATGTAGTGTGGGCCAAATGTGCTGGATACCCGACCTATCCGGCTATAATTGTGGACCCTAGCACCGCCCCTGGTTATACACATCACGGTATACCAATACCCAGCCCTCCTTCAGAGGTTCTACAACAGCAACCTGATAAGGGACATTCCTTCCTTGTACTGTTCTTTGATATACGCCGCACATGGTAAATATTCAGTCAACAGAAATTCTGAAATTATCTTTTTATCTCAATTTAATCTGGAACTGCCTTTGTTTATGTCGATGTCATATATCTACAATCTAACTCTGCTTTTCCAGGCAATGGCTGCCCCACCGTAAGCTTCAGCAACTGGGAGTTGATACTGAACTAGATAATGCCAAACTGGCTGAGGGGAAGAAAGGAAGCGGCAAGAAAGGGATAGCTGAGGCATTCAAACGAGCACAAGTCCACCTCAAAGTTGTAAATGGTAAGAATTTACACTTCTAGATCAAACAGATGAACCAATCATCAAAAACCCCCTAGTCAACTCTGTCTGGTGTTCGCTCTAAATTCGATTCACATATTTGAGCTAGATACTACGGTACTGTCTAAGACCTGTTTTCATATTCCAGGACAATCCTCGGAACAGGATAACGAGGAGGAGACCCCAGAAAGTGATACAATGGAGACAGAGGAGGAGACAGCAGCAGAACCCGAACAGAACTGAGATAATTAACAGACTGCTTCAGTGTGTTTTATAATTCTAATCACTTCATTGAATTGGTCCATGGATTGTTTCAGTAAAGCTCAAACCTTTTCGTTGGTCTGATTCTTTGATATTTGTTGTTACAATTTAAGTTTCATGGGAAAGAAGTTGAGAGAAAAGAAATTTATTTGAGGTGTACTTATCAGAATCACATTGACACAATATTTCTGCACTTTATGTCATATTGCTATGATACAAGTTTATTGCATTTTACAACTGAAAATATGTTGTTTAGAATCGCTTGAACAGAGTGCTTGGCTTCGTAAAAATTTCGAACAAAAATGATACGCGCAAAACTTGCGCCGCGCATAAGATGAGAATTTACGCGCGCTCGCGTGCTTCAGAAAAAAACGGTTTGAAAAATTTTGCGGCTTTTAAGTTTCGTGAAATATTTTTGGTCTCAGTGAGAAAAGACCACTTTCTGAAGTTTCTCCTTTCTTTCAGAAGCTTTAGCTATGTCTCACGGGTAAGTTTATAGTTTCCCATCTTCAGAATTTGTTCTTGACTCGTTTCAACCTCTCCAGGACGTATAACACACAGTGGAATGAGGCCCAGAATCAGATTAAGGAGCTCCTCGAGTATGAAGGAGCCCCTGAAACTCAGAAACCAGAAGTTGATCGAGTATCAGCATTTCAAACAGTCGCTGTTTTGTACATAAAATACATCCAAGTATTTCGGAAGCTGGAGGAATGTTATTATCAGATTGTCCACCCTCAAAAGAGAATCGTTCTCCGACATGTCCTTGATGGAACTATGGGAAGGTAATTTGTGACTCTATCTGTCCTGATTTACCTTACCATATAGTTTATTAGTTTATTGTTATTTCTTTGTTAACCCTGAGCCCGTTTCTAGGTTACTTGAGCTCAAGAACGAGATGGTGAACCTGGAGTTCTCAGAGTATCACTTTTTCGACGACGTTCTGTCTGACATGAAGCTAACACCGAGTGACATTGAAATCCCAGTTCCTCGATACTTCACACAAGATAATGAAAAGGACATTAAGGATCGAATGAAGTTGATGGCCGAGACTTTAGCTAAATATCGACTGGATGACACAGGAGACAAAAAGGAGGATACCAAAATGAGTTTAGAAGAGGCTATCAGAATAATTCAGGTTCATGAGAGAGCCCGACAAGGTTGCCTCAGGGCAAAGTTCATGAGAGAAATCAGAGCTCAAGAGGAAAGAGAGAAGATGCTATCAATGCAGGGAGCTTCCACAATGGATCCAGATGTTGCCTCGACCATCATTCAGAAAGTTTGGAAAGGTTACTCTCAGAGGAACAAGACTCTGAAACTAAGGGAAGAGGAACTCATTTTCATAGGAATGCAGGCTACTTCAGATATACCATTCAACCACAAGGATTCACCAATGAACAAACTTGCTAAGCGAGAGGTAAAGATAAGTATAATTCATATCAACATTGCTCTCTTTGATTTCCAACTTTTTGGTGTTGTAGTGATACTAACTCTCATCTCTACAACAGGAGGAGAGGGTATTGATACAGTCACAACACGAGAGAGAGTACCAAGATGCCCTTGTGAACATCAAGGAGAAGATCAGAGAGGCTGAAGGACCTGATATCAAGGAAAATATGCAGGACCAAATCAGGCAGTGGTTCATCGAGACAAGGTATTTTGGAAATGTGTAGAACGTATTACAGTTTCAAATGTTGCAGGCTTAGATCTCAGGTGAATATTTGTATTGTAAATTCCAAAGCCTATTTTAATTTAATTTTCTTGACTTCTTGTATCAACTATACAATACCCCCAGGGATGCAACAGGAAAGTTCCCTGATTATCCATCTGATGATGAGGGAGGTTCAGGAGCAATCTTCAAAACCAAAGAAGGCGAGGGAGAGGGCGATGAGAACGGGGAGGGGAGCAAAAAGAAGGGAAAGAAGGGTAAAAAGAAGAAGGGAGAGAAGAAAGAAAAGAAGAAGAAGGGAAAGAAGAAAGGGAAGAAGGGTGATAGCGGTGGGGGTGATGAAGAGGAAGGTTTCAAACTCGCACCATCTACTTTCATCCCCGGAATCGACGAGGCTTCTACTAACTATGATGAAATCTGGAAACCTCGAGACGAAACAGATAACTTTCAACAGAAATATGATGCAGAACTTATAAAGGAGCTGAAGCGGTAAGCCAGACTTTTAAATCAACACAAAACCCACACAAAATCATTATGACAAGACAGATACATAGAAAACGACTGTAACACATAGAAAACGACTGTAACACACAGAACCTGACTGTGACACACAGAACCTGACTGTGACACACAGAACCTGACTGTGACACACAGAAAATGACTGTGAAATTTCAGTGGGGAGGTTGAAAGTGAAATTCGAGTTCAGGTGGACGATCTGATGCGACAGGAACTGAAAAATCTCAAAGCAGTACGTGCACACTTCTGATATATCGGGGGGGGGGGGGGGGGGGGGGGGGCCAACGAATTTTTTATATATTTCCTTAATTTTGGAATTTTTTATATATATATAAAAATATATAAAAATATATAAAAATATATAAAAATATATAAAAATATATAAAGTTATATAAATAATATATAAAAATATATAAAAATATATAAAATAAACCCTTTTTTCACCCCTTTTACTTTCAAAAAAAGGGGATTATTTCCATCTATTGTTCACTTGAATATGTTTCATAGAGTTAATTTAAGTGTTTGAAAGGGTGATAGCTGTTTTACATAATTGAGAATGTGTTCAAAAGTGAATTATGCACTGTCAAAAGTAGAACTGGTGAAGAGAGGTTCCGGCCTAATAATATCTACCAGTTTTGGTGTGATTTCAATCATTTTTTGTATGTTGATCCGTGAATATGTACTAGAACTGGTGAAGAGAGGTTGGGATCGCGAAACTAAAAAAACAAATCATTTTTGACGTCATTTTGACGTCATGAAGTTATTGACGCGACGTCACGATGTTACAAACGTCACATTGATGACGGAAAATCATCAGGATTATCTAGATGAAGATGCTGACCAAGTTTGAGATCAATTGAATGATATTTGATCCCGCTATGGCGAAAAACAGCTTTCTGTTTTCACACTTTCGGCACAATTTTTTATATATTTTTATATATTTTTTATATATTTTTATATATTTTTATATATTCATATGTATTTTTATATATTTTTATATATTTTATATATATATAAAAAATTATGTTTTTTTTTCCAAAAAAAAGTATATAAAATATATAAAAATATATAAAAAATGAGCGTTGCCCCCCCCCCCCCCCCCCCCGATATCTCATTGTCTCATTACTTTCCTTTCTTTTGGGTCTCTTTAGTCCCTCTCACCTTTAGCTCTTTGTTCTGATGCTAAGTTCAGCTATCGATGGAGATTTTTATCAGGGATTTAAAATTTACACCCACCCGGACACCTATCACTCACAAACAACAAATACCCACAGAACACAACTATCGTCTGTACAAACGTTTGTAACAAAATCACTCACTTTAAACACGTTACACACTGACTACTCACAAACAGCCATTAAACAATCACACCCTTCACTCACTATCACACCCATATCACACCCACATCACACCCACATCACACCCATATCACACCCTTCACTCACTATCACACCCATATCACACCCAGAGTAGAGGTGGAGCAGGAAGTGCGAACTCTGGTGGATCAGCAGATGAGAGATGAGCTGAAACTTCTAAAAGAAGTGAGAACAAACATCCCTCCCTTCTTGTTTCTAGTTTCTGACTTCATACCCTCAGGCGATCGAGAGAGATAAGGGTAAAAAGGGAAAGAAAGGAAAGAAATCTGGCAAAAAGAAGGTAACAATTATTCAAATTGATTATTAATTGCCTCCATTATATCCGTTAGGCGTTACAAAAAGACGCAGGGAAAAAGGGAGGCAAAGGGTCAGCCAAGAAGAAGGTAGCTTCACAAAGCAAAGTGCTGATGTGAAGCAACAATACGTCCCATTTCCGCATAAAATCCCCAAATCTTTAATCCAAATGCTATCATCTTGTACCCAAGCAAGCAGGCTAAACTATTACTACTAGTAGTAGAAGGCTAAACTGTGTTTGTAAATCGTTGTGAAGCTATGCAGCCACAAACTGGGTAATGGGGGTAGTAGTGTCTTCATCGGTCTCTGATAGCTTGCTTTGTGAGTCTAGGGCAAGAAAAAGAAGGGTGGAAAAAAAGGGAAGAAAGGTAAAAAGGGGAAGAAAGGGAAGAAATCGAAAGATCTGACGGCGGGAAAGTAAGTTTTGTTCGAATGTTCGGATAATATCTTGCACTGTGCTAGCCGTGTAGATTAGTGCAATCTCAGTGCAATGTAATGTGTAATGATTCTCTGTGCAGCTGAAAAATTGGGAGTTGCTGACTGTTACAATCTTTAAATCTTGTTACAATCTCTGATTCTTTTGCATGTTACAATTCGCATGACTGATTGAGTTTTAGGGCAAGAAAAAGGATAAGAAAGGAGGCAAAAAAGGAAAGAAAGAAAAGGATCTGACACCTGACAGGTCTGCATGATTTTAATTCTCGCTGTGATCTGCATGTTTTGATTTTCGTCCAATTCTTAACTTAACAAACCTATTTCACTAAATTGTATCTTTTGTTCAGAACCATTGAGAGTCTTTATGAAGAGTTGGTGAAAGAGGGAATACTGGTTCAGTATCCAAAAGTAAAGGTTTCAGACTTCATGGGAGAATACAGGTACCATTTTCCATCTCAATAAATTAGTAAATTACTACGAGTCTTCCACTTTACACAAACATTATAATATCTTTTATTTTACTTGCTGTTTAACTATCGCTTTCCTCTCTCTCCAGTTATTTAGGCACAACACTGAGACAGGCGAATATAGAGCCTATGCCTTCACTGGCAGATGTAAGACGAGTAACGACAGAGTATGGAATTCTCCCCATGGGTAGGTAGAAGGGAGTGAAACAGTGTTTTAGTTGGCGTTAAAAACTATATTTCTAGTTGTATCTGAAGTTTTAACTTGCCAACTAAAATATCCCCTGCAGGCTCTCAAACGGTTCACGAGACTTCCCCGTTCATCAAATCACTGCTAATAGCCGGCCCACATGGCACTGGTAAGAGGATGTTGGTTAATGCTATCTGTTCAGAACTTGGGGCGAACCTTATGGACCTTACCGCTGAAAATATCTGTGGAAAATACCCAGGTAAATACTTATCGATAATTATTCAATATTGTTCCAGTCATCCCTTATAGGTAATTTTCTAACGAACAATTCATACTTCTAACCCCCATTTTCTCCCCAGGAAAGGCCGGTTTAACAATGTTGTTGCATCTTGTTATGAAAGTGGGCAAGTTACTCCAACCCACTATTGTCTACATTGGAAATGCAGAGAAAACATTCATCAAGAAAGTCCCGAAGAACGATATGAGTGATCCCAAGAGATTGAAAAAGGAGCTCCCTAAGATCATCAAGAAGATGACTGCTGAGGACAGAATCATGTTCATTGGAACTTCTCTCACTCCATGGGATATCCTTTTTATGCTGGGACAAACTAACATGACAAACAGAAAATACAAACACTGTGACAAACATGACAGACTTGCAACACTGATATTGATCTCAGTTTGTAAAACTGTAACGCGCGAGGCGATGGTTGAGTGAAAAGTACCTCTGTTATGGCGCGCGTAGGCAGTAGTTGCTATGGGAATCAGTGCTCGAACAAACTGACAAGCAACACAAACTCAGTGTACAAATACACACACGATAACATGCACGTTTTATTCCTTAACTCCAAATTATACATGGTGACGTAAAAGGGATGTGTCAGGTATACCAGAAGATTGTGTTGATCCCCAGACCCGACTATGCCTCGAGATACTGTAAGTTATAAACAAGGCAATGTTCAGAGTTCAGACTTCACTGATAATGAGATATCCCAGGCTAGATTATATTCAATTTCTCTTCCAGTGCTATTCAAGGAAGTGATACTAAGAATGGGAGGTAGACTGTCAGCTACCCTAGACCTCAGTTCCCTTGCCAAGATCTCAGATGGGTACACACCGGGACACATTGTTAGCGCTGTTAAACACGTTCTAACTGAACGGAGAGTCCAACAGGTAAACAACCCCACGCCTTCCTCTCTCTCACTCTCAGTACCCTCTCATCACGACTCCCCAGAACACAGCATCTTGCCATCTTAGAGCTAAGATCTGAGATGTAAGAGTGTACAACTCGACCTCCTACTCACCCCCTTCTCTCCCCCATTAGTTGGCAAGAAAACCCCTGACTGCTGCTGAGTTTGTAACCCCCCTGGCTAGAGTTGACCCTATTTACAAGGAGGAAGAAGAACAATTCAAGGTATACTTTGCACCTGTTTATTTGTTAATTTGTTCAGGGTCTTCCGGAAATAATCACGTAAATTTAAAAGACGTTGTAGGTCAGAGCTACAGGCCACAGCCAACAAAAGAGAAAGGGAGAGGCCAAGGGACATCTTAGAAAGGGCTGTTGCGTCTTTACTTTTTAGAATAAATAAAGAGATGAGATTATAAGAATTAAGAAAGGGTAGATTAAGTCCCAGGTATACTTGTGAGGTTAATGTGGTATTGGTGGTTGTGAACAGCTCCCCCGTGTCTTCTAGGCGTTCTATGACAAGACTACACTGGGTAAAAAGAGGCAGGAGCTTCTGAAAAGCGAGGCAGAAGGATAAATGTAAATCAAACAGAGCGCCCCTGCCCCCTCATTCATTGTGTAGCACCTCTCGCGTAGATTTGAAATTAATAAATCCAACTTGAGCATTGAAAGGCCCATTACTCATAACTTTCTTGCCCACACCTTCTGTAAAATTAGAGTGAGGCATAATGATTATACCCAAAACCACCAAATTAAGCACACTCAGATAGTTAGTTCTTACTCCCTTATTTTTCCTTTGAAAACATACTTCTTACTTAGCACATCTCCCTGTATATTTGTTTCCTATTTCTCACTATCTTCCCCCGCCCAGAAATGGTACGCCAAGACCCCCCTCGGGAAGAAGAGAGCTAAGCTGAAGGCGGAGGATGAGGAAGGAGAGGGTGGAGGCAAGGGTGGAAAGGGTGCCAAGGGAGGAAAAAGAAAGGAAAGGGAAAGAAGAAGGGTAAAGGAAAAAAGAAAAAGGGGAAGTGAACTGTGATTTTAAGAGAGTTCCTGTTCAGAATATTTTATAGATATTATGTTGAGTGTAAGATATGTAGACTGAATTGATTTTCTACCTTCTCCCGTGAGAACCAAAAAGTCTCCCGTTTTACGAAACTATACAAAACCCCACACACATATCGGATACCCTCGACAAGATCCAGGGCCATGCTGATCTCGAACGCTTCCGGAACTGTCATAGCATTGGCCTGACCCTATTCTCTAGTGCGTGTGAGAACCGTGGTCAGAGCATTGGCCTGACAGTTCCGGAAGCTGTGTGTGTGGGATTTTCTAGCATTGAAACTCGAATATTTTGGAAAGGGATCTCTTCAAAAAACGAAGAATACATTTACACCACTACTTATCTGAAGATTCACACGTCTGGTAGGTAGGACTGAGAGTTCACTATGCACATTGCACTCTAATATACTGTAGAGGGGTATTTACACACACAAGAGTATTTTATATGAACATCATGTCAGGATTCTATTGGTACACAGTACTACTAAGAAATGAGGTCCTTATAATAAAGTCGCAGGGGTCTTAGAACTGTCTCTATCGCAGGGTTTTAGAATTGTCTCTCTCTCGGCTGATATATTGATCAACTTTTCACACGGCGATTAGTTTAGCCAGCTGACTTGTTAAGATTGTAGTAGACCCCCTTCTTGGCCAATAGCTCCTTGTGTTGTCCCCATCTCAACAACAGCACCTTCTTGAATCACACAAATCAGATCAGCGTTCTTGATGGTGGATAGTCGATGGGCAATCACCAGACTTGTTCGGCCCTCTCGTGCCTTGTCCAGGGCTTCTTGGACCACCTACATAGGATAGTATTTGGTCAGTATAGGATAGTATTTGGTGAGGGGTCTGCAGTTTTATTCAGTGGTAGTTGTTGACTGTTGAGTGAAACTTATAGGATTTTGAAACTTACCTTCTCACTCTCTGTATCAAGGGCACTGGTCGCCTCATCAAGAAGGAGAATCTTAGGATTACGGACGAGAGCCCGGGCAATGGCTATCCTCTGTTTCTGGCCACCAGACAGTTGCGTTCCCTTCTCCCCGACTCGGGTCTTGTAGCCCTGTAGAAACATATTATTGAATATCCTGCATACAGTTAGGGAGAAGAAAGGGGTAGTACTTGTTAAGTAACAACAAGGTTATATTAAGTACTTACATCAGGCAGAGATAAGATAAAGTTGTTGATGTTTGCTGCTATAGCAGCCTTCTTTACTTCGTCTTCAGACACTTTTCGGTGGAGTGCACCATATCTGATATTCTCTGGGAGAGTGGGGGAGGGGGATTAGTTTTCTGTGATCCAGCAATGTACTGGTAATCATGGGACGAAGATTTGACTCCCTCCCCTCGGATAGTATATAGGGATTAGAGGCCCTTTATCTAAAGGTTAACCACAGTACCTTCAATTGAGTAATCGAATAGAACAGGTTCCTGAGACACAAGACCCATCTGTTGCCGGAGATGGGCCACATTGATACCCTTCAAATCCTGTCCGTCCACAGACTAAGGGGCAGTACTTTATTAGTTACACGATATTGTTACATCTAGACAAGTATTGAAAGAGGGAGGGGTAATAACTTACCACGACACCTTCCAGCACATCGTAGAATCTCTGTGTCAGTTGGACGGATGTTGATTTCCCACACCCACTCTGCCCAACTAGTGCAATGGTCTTACCAACGTCAATATTGAATGATAGACCTGTATTTGGTGGATATGTTAGGGATCGATCAATTTACTGAAAGAGTAGCAAAGAATCAGAAGTGAGACGAGTCTTCGCATAATTCAAGGAACTCACCTTGCAGTACTTTAACGTCAGGTCGTGTAGGGTAGTCAAATCGGACATTATCGAAACCTAGTGCTCCCCTTATCTCAGGCTAAAATAAGGATTAGACTTTAAAGTGTGTTCTAAATAGAACACCGCGTTGCTATGGAATCAATCTAAGTATTCAAGCGGCAATCGATCCAATACCGTACGTGACAGATGAATTGTTGCGCGCTCGATAATTCTGAGATGTCATCGCGCGTTACAACTAAATCCAGGCAAGCGGCAAGCTGTGCTTGTACAGAGAGATACGTCACGCGGGAGGTACAGAGGAGGTACCACGTACGGCTTTTCGACACATTCCCTCTCTCTCTCTCTCTCTCTCTATATAGATCTGTACCTTGCTTCCTTCAGTTGAGTAAGCATCAATTGGTGGCTCACTATTGATAAGCTGGAAGATCTTGAAAGCGCTATGTTTCGCTTTGCTATAATCGGGTAGCAGGGACATAGTCTGTCCAATAGTCATTGCAGCAAACACAATACCAGAAAATACCCTGAGAGGGGGAGAGAGTGTTAGATAATTAACATGGACAGAGTATTGAGCGAGAGATCACAGATGTTAGTCGGTGTTAGTCCCACACTTTAAACTTTAGACACTTGAACGATTCAAGGGTACCGGATGCATGGAGATCAATTGATAGCTAAAACATGACCATATAAGGCAATAAAAAGAAGTCTATAATCTCAGCGGATTTTCTTTGTACTCACTTCATCACTTCCTCAAATTTAAGGCCTTCTTTATTCATCAAATAGCTACCATAGTAAAACACTCCAGCATAGGTAAGGAAGATGGCTGCCTCTGCAAGACCCATTGAAATCCCAGTTAAGTGGGCCTGTCTCCGATACTTCCTGGGAAGGAACTGTAAAGCAGATATACGGATAAGACACAAAGAGAGAAGATAGTAACTAAAACCACAACGTACTGGGCAGGGTACTTGAGAGAATCCTTGTATTTCTTGATAAAGACATCCTCCAAATTAAGGGATGCTACTGTCCTCATGTTCTCAATACTTTCACTGGCTGTCTTCCCTGCCTCTTCGTATATCTTCTTCATCTTTCCCATAGTACCAGCAAGCTGGAGCATCTGTACACTGCCTATAACACGGCGAGGGAGAGGGGTGGTGAACTAGTAGAAAGTGAACCTATACACATTGTAAAATTTTGAGATATAATATAATTCTTTAGGTAGCACTGCTTGTACAACTTATAACACTGGGCAGTGTTATAAGTTTTTACTTATAACACTGGGCAGTGTTATAAGTTTTCACTTATAACACCCCCCAGTGATACATGAAAACTTATAACACTGCTGCACTTCGAACTTCACTGTTTCTGTCACGTTTAAAAACCGTTAGAAAGATAAACGTGTACGAACTCCCTCTCTCTCTTTCTTTATGTCACACTCTCACGCCCTTGCAGCATCGAGATCAAGATAACGGTTACGAACTCCCGGACCCACACATTCTTTATCTCTCTCACTCTCACTAATCTCTCACTCTCTTTACCTATCTCAGGCGTTATCTTATCTTATACTGATTTCTCTGCCTGCTACCTTATCATGAATTTGTTCTATTGTTACGCCCTAAAGTGTCTCTCACTCTTGTTTAAAAAATTTTACAATGCAATTTTATTATGCCTGTTTTCGTTGTACCTGACGTCAACAATAATGTCCCAGATTCGTACACTTTTAGACCTCGCAGGCTCGGTCAAAAAGTAAAACTACATCACTCGCAGGCTCGTGAGGTAGTCACACTTAGTGGCACTCGCAGGCTCGTGCACTAAAGTACAAGAATCTGCCTCGACCTGTGGTCTCGGATCATTATTGTTGCACTTATAACACTCGACCTTCGGTCTCGTGTTATAAGTTTTCAGGTACAACTTATAGGCATAATAAAATCCTACAGTGCCACACGGGGTAGAATGCGTGTTATCCTGGTACAAGGTAGATTCAGATCTATGTAATATGTGATAATGTTATATGTGTAAGTGTTGTATGATACCTGCTGCCGCGACGAAAGGAATACAGGCCAGAGTCACCAGAGATAACTTCCAACTAGCAGAGAATGCTATACCAATACCAACACCAAGTCCCACGACATTCTGGGTTACAGATCCAATCCTCACACCTATAGAATGCAGTAGTTTTCACTGCTTACCACAAAAAATTAGGGAGATCTAGTCGTGATTATTATGATTTTATAGAGTCTGATTTCCAATCAAATCTCCGTACCTGTTGCACCCTGCATATTGCTGGCATCTGTAGCTAGACGTGTAGTTAGGGCTCCTACAGAGTTATCAGCCTTATCGTAAAACTCAATATTCTGGGGGGGGGGGGGGGGGTAAATAAACAATTCAATAAACAATTTGTTAGTTCTGACTCCTTGTTAATTGTATTCTCTGAATTGTTCCCCCCCCCCCCTGCATGCCTCATTGTATAATTGTTACTATCATTCCTTTATTATTGTGACATCACTTTGGTATAATAATTGAGTTTGGGCTGCTGACAAATACAATTAGTAATTTGAGCCCTCGATTCTACAACAGGCCACAGGGGCCAGGTTAGATCACCCCCCACCCCCCCCCCCATACAAGAAAATACAGGGGGATGAGATCATGCAGGGTGATGATCTAAGAGGTACCAACTAAACCAATGATGTAACCAAATAGTTGCTAAGTTTGCCAGCTATCATAATAGAGGAGGAGTAACCCAGTTATAGCTAATAATAGACCCGATAGAATATCAATATAACTCACCTGTCTAAGAAGGGCCTTGAATGATTTGCTTCTCATTCTGCAGGTGAAGGAAACACCACTCAATGTCATGAAGTGTATTTGTAGGAAGTTAGACAATCCAGATACCAATCCTGATATAGGGACAATTATAAAAACCTGATTATAACTTAATAACTAGTCAACTAATTAGTAATTAACTATTGGTGTTATTTTATCCTACCTGTAATAGCGAAGTACATGGCCCACTTGTTAGTTTCACTATAATCAACTTCAATGTCCTCGCCTGCTTCTATTCTGAGCCACTGGTCGTATATTTTAGCCAGGGCACCGATAACCTCAGAGAACAGAACAGCGAATACAGGCATTGTAGCTCCATTGATGGCCGCACCAAATGTTCCTGAATAGACAGATAGTACATTGGTTACCTAGACAGTCTAGGCTACACTTGCAGACTCCATTGTGTATACTTGGGGAGGGATATGACTATTATTATCATGGGGTTTGTATCATATTAGACCTGTTAGAATACAGAGGTTTTCGTATGCGCTGTTCTTCCTCATAATTTGGAAGAAAGATGCCATCTCACTCTCATCAATCTTTTTATCTTCTTCATCTTCCTCCTCCTTCTTCTTAGCTGCATCCTGTAGAAGTAGATGTTTATATTTTATATGACTGGCGTTTACCAAGACCGGGAAAAGGAACAACTGGGGATCCACTAATTTTTCCGTCCTAAGGAGAAGAAAAAGATGTCTAAACTTACCATTTTACTTTTCTTTATAGAAAGTTGAGATTCCAGTTTCTTCACAGACGACTGAAACATAATTACAAGTTACAACCTTGGATAAACACTTGGTGAATGGTGTCGCTTGCTCTAATTCTGCCTAATTTAAAAAAGGGCCACCGCGTAGTCTGGGCCTAGTCCGTGTAGCTATGTTTAAAACGAATCCCTAATGATCGTAGCTGGCTATAATAAACATATAGCGCTCTGAGACACCCCAAATACTTTGAGGGCGAGCCAGTGGCTCGGAGCCACACAACTCCCATCATCCCTGATCCCTGCAGTGCTGTTTTTAAATGATAGCATTTAAATAATGAATACAAGCCTGGTGGAAATCTGAATTACTTTCCCTAGTTCCGAGCAGCTAGCGGCTATGTGGGTCATTTTCCCATAAGTATGCTGATAATTATGCTAATTAATCTTACCGGCGTGTTTACGTCACTGGGTGTCAAATCACCACCCTAATAATTAATATATAGTGGGAAATAGAAAACAGACCCCATATAATAATAATGATAACCCTAGAGACTTACATTTCGTCGGACCAGGCTTCCTGAGGAGGCCTTGCCAACAATATCTTCATAGCTGGGCAGTATGCTTAGATTGGAGTCCGCACCCTGCATGGGAAATAGTAATTAGATACAGAGAGAGGGGGAAGATAGAGAGAGAATGGAAAGGAAAGTAGTTGGAAGGCAGCCCCGGTATTATAGTACGTAGGGTATACAGTTCTGATTCGTGGTAAATTAAAATCCAGAAACAATAAAATTATCCAGCGAGTTAGTGGTATGATTCAGGGATATTTTAAGAAGTGATAGCAAGTATTATTAATAAAAGGCGCACAACAGAAATTATAGCGGATTATAGCTTGGTACAGCCTACCAGTGATAGAGACATATCTTCAGGGACCTGTAATTTACACTTATTTATAAACTACCTTGTACTTTACAAGCATTGTAAAGACTTGATGTGTATTTATAGGTGTTTTGTAAAAGGTAGTAGTTGTATAAAGACCAGGAAGTGCTGGGTACATGGGCAGAACTCTCACACACGTGCCTCTACACTCTACATACTCTACTCTGCCTATTCTGTAATTCCCCTCATGTCTCTACATCATTATATATCTACACCGGACACCTCTCTATCACCCCTCTCTCCCTCCCCCTAGACTCCACTACACTCCACTAAATCTCCCCTCTACATCTCTCTACATCCCACTACAATACCCCCTGCAGTACCTCGACAGCAGATGCCTGGTAGGTGACCAGTGTATGGTAGAGTCCTTCCTTTGCCAGCAGCTCAGCATGTTTACCCTCCTCCTTCACTCTCCCTCCCTCTGTGGGTGGGGTGGGATTAAAATGGGTGTATACTATGTATTGTGATTGTCTGCAGGACTTTGGGTGGGGTGGGATTAAAATGGGTGTACATTATTCATGGTATTGTCTTGATCCAGACCCTAGACAATGTCATGTAGAGAATATTCCTACCGATTCTTCTCAGTAACAGCTAAACACTGTCTCTCTCTCTCTCTCTCACGAGATACACAGTTCACTGTTTACATTGTACCAGTTTACACAATGAACTCACACACTAGATACATCATACCCCCACGTATAGCGTATACCAGATTAACTAGAGGGCCCGTAATCGGTATGTTGTGAGTAATAGGTTAACTGAACCAGTTAACGTATTACACAGTTCTCACTCTAGATAAATCTATGATTTGCAATGTTTACTAAACACTAACCAATAGCAGAGATTTTGTCCGCATTGATAATTGTAGACAATCTGTGAGCAATGACAAGAGTAGTCCTCCCCTCACTAGCTGCTTCAAGAGCTTTCTGTACAATCTTTTCACTCTCTGTATCAAGGGCACTGGTCGCCTCATCAAGAAGGAGAATCTTAGGATTACGGACGAGAGCCCGGGCAATGGCTATCCTCTGTTTCTGGCCACCAGACAGTTTGGAACCACGTTCACCACAGAGAGAGTTGTATTTCTAAGGGGAAAAAAGTTCAAGGTTCAAGACTCAACTAATGAAATGTAAATATCTGTAAAAATATCTGTAAGATATCTGTAAAGATTGAAATTTCAAACACTTACATCAGGCAGGCTCATAATAAAGTCATGAGCAAAGGCCTTCTGGCAAGCAGCAACAATCTCCTCGTGAGTAACATCCTCCCTTCCGTACCTGTTAGGAGAGAGGAGATGAAATGAGAGGAGGGGGGCTGGTAATATTCATGATGAACTAAAGTGGGTTCAATCTTTCTAGTTCCAAGTTTCCTGCTATTGTATACCTGATATTCTCCTCGATGGTGGTAGCAAAGAGGACAGGTTCCTGTCCAACAAGTCCTATCTGTTCCCTCAGCCACCTCAGATTGATCTCTCTAATGTCAGTACCATCTAGTATTATCTCTCCCTTCTCCACATCATAGAACCTCTCAATTAGTCCCACGGCGGTACTCTTACCACATCCACTGGGTCCCACCAGGGCGTGTGTCTTCCCTGGCATCAGCGTCACAGTGAATCCTGGGAGAGGGAAGTGGGGTAACTAATACATTCGAAGGGTCGCCCATTGAATGTCAGAGTGTCACTTGGTGCAGAGCTAAACACAAAACCACGATTAAGCCAGCAACATACCGTTCATAACTTGAACCTCCTTTCTTGAAGGGTAGAAGAAGTCAACATTTCTAAACTCGATACGGCCGTTACACTGATCTGGTTTCTTTCCCTCATCTGACTTCTCGTGGTCAATCTTGGATTTCTGAAATGTTGTGTGTCAAGATACAATAGATCAAATTCCGTACGTGCTGTGTACAGTAGTGTATTATAGGTATTCTCTCTCGACTCTCTCATGATATCTCTCCGTACACAGCTCACACATGAGACACAGACAGACAGACACAGACAACTGTGTCAATTGCTTGTTAGCTATCAGAGTTTACCTACCGCGTGGGCCAATAAAAAGGGAGGGTCTTAAATCTTAGATTTCTCGGGCAGCTTAATTTCAATGGTTCTGAAATTTTGACACAATGTTGTTGAGCTTATGCCAGATATGTGTACAGAGTTTCAAGTCCAAAAATGCAGAAATTCATTAATGAACCGAAATTCCTTTTTTTATAGTTAATTGGAGGTTTTCCCTTGTTCCAAGTCGATTTGGATCGCAAAATTGTAGCCACTCAATAGTATTAACATTTTTCAATGGCAATCTGAAATTTCATTGAAAATGAATAAAGTTTAGTGGGTGAAATTAATGAATTAAAAATGATCATTTTTTCAAAAAACATATTTTCGCTGAAAATGAGAAATTTGCACTGTAGAGATGAAATCAAAACCTAGCTGGGTTATGCTTTAATCATTTAAGTTCATTCTGGTTTGAAAAACTGTTAAATTAAAAAAATTAATTTTTTTTAAATTTTCAAATTTTCGTTAATAACTGCATAAATTAACATTTAACTGATAGTTCATTAACAAACCGTTAGTTGAGACATTAGCAAATCGAAACCTTGCTAATGGAAGCTTACCAATGCCTATACTGATTGGTAACAACAAGCGTAATGTGACCTCCATGTAAGCAAGAAAAACGTAATCAGGTTGTGACAAAATCATGTTAGCAAGATTGCAATATGTCTCGAATTTCCTTTGTTGTACCCAGTATCACATATCCGGCGTGGAGTGCAAAAGAGGTCCCTAAAAAACGGAAAAAAAACGAATAGAGAAAACCTACATTGGCTTAAAATCATGAATTTAGGGTCATTAATGAATTTTTGCATTTTTGGACTTGAAACTCTGTACACATATCTGGCATAAGCTCATGAACATTGTGTCAAAATTTCAGAACCATTGGAATTAAGGTGCCGGAGAAATCTAAGATTTAAGACCCTCCCTTTTTATTGGCCCACGCGGTATATTTTACCCATAATTTACATTTTATACAACTCAATCTCTTCATATCCATGTCATTAGTCACTACAATTACTGTACCCCCTACATTGTATTTACCCGGGCGAATAGTATCGTATAACTGAGTAAGCAGCACCTCGTCCCTCTGCCATAGATTGGAAATGAGGGGCAGCGTGTCCGATAGCGAAGGAACCAATGAGAATATTGAAGAAGGCGAATCAAGATGTCACCGGGGCTGGTCCCTGCTTTCCACACTGCTGGGCACCAAACCTGGAGAGTGGGAGGGTGAGGGTTTTGCTTCTAGAATAAAGAGAACTATTTTAACAACTCTTGTCGTATCTTCTTCCTAAATTGTAGAAGGTAGCAAGTTCAGAAACACAAACAAATCCATTCTGGAATTAGTCGACCAACTTATTTTTTTCATGGGACAAATAGTATCTAAATTCTAAACCCCGTACTCGTGTCATGACTATCAAACTTGAAATATGTATTTACCAGAAGGCAAGCCCATAAGTTCCGAACATGACCAACATAGTGAAACCAATAGAAACTCCGGAAAAGAGGCCTCCCTGTTTACCGTTCTCCTTACATAATATCACTTCCTTATTGTACCTCTTGCACTCGTGCTTCTCTCCGCCTGGGAGGGGGTGATACATTTAGATGGAGATATTTCTCTCCGCCTGGTGGTGATACATTTAGATGGAGTGCAATGTGAAACGAGTTAGATCAAGCAACTTGATCTAAATCGTTTCACTTTGTAATTATTCCGCTATCGGGGATCCCGATAAAGCACTGTTGGTGGGAAGTGAACCAGTTGTTTGAGTAACATGTTGCCTGTAGCTAGAGCTGTCTGAACTTGTTGTGTATCATCTCAACATCAAATTACACACACACACACCTACACACTGCCACACACACCTACACACTGCCACACACACCTACACACTGCCACACACACCTACACACTGCCACTCACACCTACACACTGCCACTCACACCTACACACTGCCACTCACACCTACACACTGCCACTCACACCTACACACTGCCACACACACCTACACACTGCCACTCACACCTACACACGGTCACACACACTTGAAAACATCAGTCACATACTATACTACAGTCACATACGACTCTCAAGCACGCTACATCAGATACTACTACAGCAGCTGTAGTGAGTGAATCCATTACACCTGTACTAATGCTAATGCATGGCGGGTGGACACAAGTAATAATATTTCAGGAATTAGAAGGAGGGAACACTCACCGAACGATACGACTGTTCTAATTGCACCAAGCACCTCTTCTGCAACACCTCCTGCAGCAGCGTAGGCTGTCTGTTCCTTCGCGGCATACGTCTCCATAATCTAGATGAGGATCAATTCGTGACAATATGTTGGGAAATCAGGTTTGAAACACTGAATATGTCATGGGAATTCAAACATTGTTATTTTCCTCCCGAAGACTCACCTTACTGAATGCGAACCCACCAATGGCCATTAGAGGTGAGGTTGACATAATGACAAGAGATAGTTTCCACTCGTAACAAAATGCAATGATAAATCCTGCTACAAAGGCAGTCATCCACTGAATAGCCATGGATACTTTGTCAGACATCCCTGCCTTTATCTTCTCTATATCACTGAACGGAGGGTTAGGGAGGGGAGGGTTAGAGATTATAGATTCGCTAATTCAATGCTCCTGGACAGAACATTGGTTACAAAGTCACCCCTATTATTGCATGTGAGCTTGGGGCGGAGGGGTAATTTCATTACCAAGATATAACACGTGTGTCACATGTTAGTTGTTAGTATGGGTAAATACCTTGAGAGACGGGTTGTCAGTTCACCGCTGGATTTCTCATCAAACCATCCAATTTCTTGCCTCATGATAGCTCGGAAGTACTCCATCCTGATCCTATTGCATTGACTCTCAGCAGCAAGCAACATAAACGCATGGGCAAAATAACCAGCAATAATGTTCACTGAAAGAAGATGATCAAATTGAACGCACTTCTGTTAGAAGTATAATGTATCTGAACAAATATATGCTGCTACGATAAATTGAATATACTTTATCAACTGTGTATCATAAACTTACATGCTGATGCACCGATGTACATCAGTGCAAAATCTCCCATTTTATCTCCAACTTGGTTCAAATCTGATAAATCGTTAATCATCGATCCAAAGATGATCATGACAGCGGGCCACTGAGCTCCTTTGATAATGGCCCAGAAGGAGGCTATTACAATGAAGAATACATCTCTCTTAGTTGCAAACTTGTAATACTCCATGAAGCCAACTGCGGGCGGGGGTGGTTCGCACTCGCACTCATCTTTATCTTTACATTTCTTGCACTTCTTTTTGTCTTCTTTACCGCTCCTGAGAGTACAAATGTGTTAACCTCTAGCACTGGAAGAGCTCATTTAACTACTTACTTCACTTCAACATCAACATTGTCGTTAGAATAGGTTTGCCCATTTTCTAAGTCGGCGTCAACCTTTGCCGACCCCATCCCTAAAATAAGTAAGTTTGTTAGATTGAGACTATTCTAATTCAACGCAGTCATGAAATTCAATAATATCAACCCATTCATATTCGGGTCCAGGAATTTCCGAACACCAAAACTCTGTCACGGGTCGGACCAACCGACGCCCTTCGATCAGGCCAGGAGCGGCGGAGTTGGCGAGAGGTTCTCTCCTATGGGGAGCGCCTTACTAAAGTAAAACCCAAACAAAAAGATCCGTACTTGGATTTTGTGAAATTTCCCACGGCCATAGCTAGGCTCCACTCCCTAATGAGACTTGAAATTTGTTTGCCTAGCTCGACCCCCTTTTTGTTTTGTACGAAGATCATGTCGAGTTCTACCTAGTGCCTACAAAACAAATTTCAAGTCTCTATCTCATCACTCATCAGAGAATGGCAGTGGAAAATTTCACAAAACCCAAGTGAGGGTCTTTTTAGTTTGGATTTTTTAAATGATCATAATTCCGGTTCCTGATGAGTTAAAGACTTGAAATTTAGAAGTTATGAAGATAGTTTACAAGTTTACAAGTTTACAAAATTAGATTCGGCATACAATGCATAAAGACAAATATACCACGTTCTCAGCATGATGCTTCTACGTACAATGATGTGAATGATGCAGTGACCAACATACACTACCCAGGGGGGAGCAGTGTAACCAATGAGTTGTCGTTGGGACTCCTGTAGCCCCGAACTGGAGGGTGATCAGGTATACCATCCAGGAACTTGCCAAGAGAAACTTTGAGATCCTCTAGTGTTTCGCATCTACGAACTTCTTTCGGCATCCTATTGAAGAGCTTGACTGACCTCACTGAGAATGATCCTTCCCTGATGGTCTCAATTGAATCTTGGGCCGTAGTGTAAAGGTCCGGGTATTCAGCTAGGAGACCCCGCCGTGGATGAACCTTGAATGACTCGTCCACGGGCCTGGTGGTATGGTTCGGGACGAGTCCATGATATACTTTCCAGAGATGGATTATCATGAATCGCTCCCGTCGCCGTTGAAGTGACTGGATCCCCAGGAACTTGAGCCTCTCCCAGTAGTCCATCCCGATGCACTCCTCGATCCGCCGCGTAAAGAATCTCTGGACTCCCTCGAGCTTAGCGATGTTACCAATCGTCGTGGGAGACCAGAGAGCCGAACAGTATTCTAGCTTTGGCCTGACCAATGCCTTGAAAAGTGTTATCATCGTTCGTTTCGACCGGTTTCTGAACACTCCGAGGGCCCATCCAGCGATCCTCTTGGCCTCTGTTGCGATGGTTGCGATGTGGAAATCGAACTTTCCATCCTCTGTCAGGTATATCCCAAGGTCTTTTACTCCGAATTCTGCTTCGATGATATCTCCGTTCGGGTTGAAGTAGAAATAGCATTCAGCATTGAAAGGTAGATCTCTCAGTGGCTTCGTGGAGTTTAACCTGTAATTCAGGACCTGAAACTTTTTCTCGTGGAGAGCCATGTTGTTCTTCCGGCTCCACTCCTCTATCAAGTTCAAGTCTCTCTGGAGGCTGTCCCTATCGTTCAGATCCCTGATATCTTGACCAATCTTGGTATCATCAGCGAAAGTTCCAAGTTTTCCGGTCGTTCCTGATACCAGATCGGTAATGTAGATAATGAACAATAGTGGGCCCAAGACTGATCCTTGAATGACACTGCTGATCACCGCCTCCATCCTCGATCTGCATCCTTCCAATACGACAGTCTGCGATCTTCCTGTGAGAAAAGCTTGTATCCACATGAACAGCTTCCCAGTTACTCCATACCTTTGAAGCTTTTGAAGAAGGACTTGAATATCAACTTTGTCAAAAGCCTTCTCAAAATCTATGTAGGCTACGTCTACTTCTAGTCCACTGTTCAGACTCTCCAGAATCGTGTCGTAGTGTAACAGTAGCTGTGTGAGACAGCTCCGACCCGCCCGAAAACCATGCTGCTCCTCATTCAGGATTCCACTGTTCTCCACGTAGTCCGAAAGTTGTGTCCTCACTACTCTCTCAAATGTCTTGACCAGATGCGAAGTTAGTGCAACTGGGCGGTAGTTCTCTGGTTGACATTTGTTGCCCTTCTTGAAAATTGGGGCAATCTGCTGCTCCTTGAGTTGTTGAGGTATAAAGCCGGCCTCAAATGAGCGACTCCAGAGTTTCCATAACGGGTATGCCAGTACTCCTCTGCAGTCGTGGAGAATCTTTGCGGGAATATCTCCATCCGGCGCAGCAGAATAAGGGTTCAGTTCCGCAAGGGCCTCCTCGATAGTAGATGGGTTAAAGATGATTTCTGAGATGCTCTCCTGTCGTTGAGCTATCCCCTCTAGGGCCTCGTCCACATCAACTGTTGTTGGGTCACTGAAAACCTTGACATACTGGTCCTGAAGGAGTTCAGCTTTCAGGACAGGGTCATCAGTCAGCGTGCCGTCTTCCTTTAGAAGGGGACCCACGTTTGTCTTGACTTTTCGCTTATTCTTGGCATAAGAGAAAAAGTACTTAGGGTTCTCCTTGATCTTCGAAACAGCTTCATCCTCTTCAGAGTTGATCTGCTGCAGAAGATGTTGTCGAATTTCTTCCACACATCTCTGTACACGAGCAAGTAGTTTCTCGATCCTTGACGGGCTTGCTTTCTCGATCCTTGACGATCATGCCAAGTTCTTACGAACCTTCCAATTTCAAGCCTCTTTCTTTTTAGGAACCGGAGATATGACCAATTTTGTTATTTTGAGAAACGTTTAAAGTCGGATTTTTTGAAACTGTCACCCCCCTGAGTTTTCAAATTTCTTTAAATGACCATAAGTCCGGTTCCTGATGAGATAGAAACTTGAAATTTGGAGGTTATAAAGATCTTGCTAAGTTCTTCCGAACCTCCAAATTTCAAATCTCTATCTTATCAGGAACCGGAGATATGACAAATTTGTTATTTCAGGGGGGTGACAGTTTCAAAAAATCCGACTTTAAAATACGACTTTAAAACAAAAAAAAGTTCAAAAACAAAAAACTGTTTAGTTATGAATCTCGCATAATTGCAGCTCAGCACGGCGCATGATACGGAATGCGCGAATTTAATTACAAAAACACTGCAATTTTGAGCCGCGCGCTGTGTCGCGCGTTTCAATTTTCCAGGTTTTAAAATCTTTTTTTATTCATCTTATCTATCTAGACCAAGGAACCCTATGCTGAAGTTATCAGCCACTTCAGAACAAGGCTGAGATTCGGACTTTTGAGGGCCTGTCTGATCGCCCTCAGAGGGAACAGGAGGAAGATCGTGCCCATCAATATGCACGAAGTTGAACTTTTAACGTAAAATGATGAGATTTTAGTTACTATTTATTTATTTATTTATTTATGTTTATAAGTCGCATGGGACGTGCGTGGTGTACCAGGAGTGGTGGATTGTGAAGCCACTCTTGTTGTGTCCCTCTCCCACCTTCTCCGTGTGCCAACACAACACTATACTGGTACACCCGCACAGTCGTGTTCCATTTTTTTTTCTTCCACTTTGAATCTTATCTATCTATTGAACAAACTGATCCATCCTATATAGAAGCTTTCGTCGCCAGTAGATTAATTCCCTTGTCTAAGAAACCGAGTGGGATACGGCCGATAGGGATTGGTGAGGTACTCCGGAGATTGGTTGGGAAGGTGATTACGACAGCCCTAAAAGACGATATAATAGACGCGACCTAGGATAGGAGAGAGTGGACGTATAAGGGAAAGGAAACGATAAATGTACATCCCTAAAACAATGATGCAATGTTTATTGATCCCGGGATAATGACAAACTGTGTGAAATTTGTTAATTTGTTTGTAATTATAATGGTTGTACGTGGTTATAATTGAGAATAGAGTGTGAAGTGTGTGTGTGTGTGTGTGTTTTTAATTAACTTATTATTTAACTTATTATTTAACTAACTAAATGAAGATCATGACTAATAGTTGCAGGAAATGTATCTGTACAGGACATTATTGTCAACAGACATTTCAAATTTATAGTAGTTTCTTGAGTTGTAGGTATTGGAGCCTCCTTCGAATGGCTTGGACCCATACACAATTTGTGTGTGATCTCGGGCGATTCGAAGTAGGCTCCACCGCTTTTGAAAGCCGTCAGTTTAGTCTGTGTGTTTTCTAGCATATGTAAGAACTTTTCTGACAAGTAAAAGCTATAAAGCGGAATATTAAGTATTTTGTGATGATGATGATGATGATGACCGCTCCCCTTCAGTTATGCGGGGGCCTCAAGGGTGGAGTAGAGGCTGCAGTGCACGCTGCAAGAGAGATGTTTGACTCTGAAGAATGTGAATGTTTATTATTAATTGATGCATCTAACGCTTTTAATTCATTAAACAGATCTGCTGCATTAAACAATATTCGATTTATTTGTCCTGATTTCAGCATGTACTTATCAAATACTTATGGCATGTCATCTAATTTATTCATATCCGATGGAGACGTGCATGAAACGCTTTTATCGAAAACGGGAACCACCCAGGGTGATTCCAGCGCCATGCCCATGTATGCATGCGGTCTTATGCCTCTTGTTCTTACCCTTAGGGATGTGAAGAAGATCAGGCAGATACTTTATGCGGATGATGCCGGCGGTGGAGGAACTCTGGAGGTGGTTCGGGAGTGGTGGGATAGGGTGAAGGAGGATGGACCTGGATATGGATACTACCCGGAACCTTCCAAGAGTTGGCTCATTGTAAAAGAAGAACACGAGCAGAGAGCCAAGAAGCTGTTTCCAGATGTTAACATCACCACGGCTGGGCAAAAATATCTAGGCTCGTTCATCGGGATGGAAAAAGGGAAGAAAGAATGGCTGAAGGAGAAAGTGGAGAAATGGGTAGTGGAGATAAAGGAGTTGTGCGAAATCGCCAAGACAGAACCTCAGCTAGCATACTCGGCCTACACGATCGGGTTAAGCAAGCGGTGGAGCTACCTCATGCGAACGACGCCCAACATCAGCTCGGAGTTACATCCCATCGAGAAGACGATCAGAGAAGAGCTTATACCAGCTATCACGGGACAACCCTTTGTAACTGATAAGCTGCGAGCCATCATGGCTCTTCCAGCAAGACTCGGTGGCATGGGAATCGAAAACCCCTGCGAAATAGCTGACCTCGAGTACAAGAATTCCAGATATGCCACCGACGACCTTGTCAAGTCCATCCTCAACCAAGACCTGAGATACAAGCGAGACGAGGCTAGTGAGAAGCTGGCGATGAGAAACATCAAGGCAGCGAAAAACAAATTTCACGAAAAACGAAGAGATGAGATCAAGGAGAAGCTAACTAAACGGGAAGGGCGGAACTTGGATCTTCTGGAAGAGAAAGGAGCGTCGACCTGGCTTACATGTATACCTCTACAATCACACAGGTATACGCTGAACCGGCAAGAATTTCATGATGCCCTCTCAGCCAGATACGACATGCCGGTCGTCGGAGAAGCTCGGGCCGTGGAATGTGCTTGTGGGGAGAAGAACTCCATCGCTCACTCAATGTCATGCAAAATGGGAAAGTTCGTACAAAACCGTCACAACTGTGTGCGGGACTTTCTAGCCGCCGAACTCCAAGATGTTTGCTATGACACGAAGATCGAACCTCACCTGCTCAATGTAGGAGGAGCGGAACTACCACCGGGGACAGTGACAGGGGATGGAGCAAGGTTGGATATATCGACCAGGGGATTCTGGGGATCACAGGACTGTACCTATTTTGATGTAAGAGTTTTTGACTCAAGGGCCCAGTCCAATGAAACCGAGAACATCGCTGATTCGTATATCAACCACGAGAAAGAGAAGAAGAAGAAATATGTTCACCGAGTAACAGAAATCGAGAAAGCGTCGTTCACGCCGCTAGTGATGTCCATAACAGGAGGTTTCGGCACTGAATTCAAAATGTTCCTGAAGCAACTCGCCACAAAGAAGGCCCAGAAGACCGGCCACTCTTATGAGGAATGTATCAGGCACCTGCGGACTCGGCTGTCATTCTCTATGGTGAGGTCAATTACCTGTTCTATCCGAGGATACCGAGGAAGGAGCAGGCGTGATCTGCCTACAACAGACCTCTATCATATATATTAGCTTTTTACTGTCACATTTATCATGATCTTATCTGTGTAGCCAGATGACTAGTTCGCTGTTTTTATAGAATTGAATTTGTTAGGCCGGATGCATGTGGCCTCTTTTATTATTATTATTTCTCCCCTATCTTATCCCCTTTTTTTCAGATTTTCTCCTTGGCATGCGCTGCAGGGCGCCGTTACGATCTGGGTGTTTGGAGGCCTGTTTACAGGTGCGCGCTGCCAAAAAAGTTGATTCACTAATATGGCTCTAACCGCCAAACCAATCAACCGTTTTGGCTGATTCAAAGTTTATCTGGTAGGGAATGTCAAGGCCTAACCCCAACCCAAACCCCAAACCCTAACCCCTCAAAACATAGACTTAAAACATAGACGATACCCTAAAAGACACGAACATAAGAAAAAAAAGGTGTTGCTACAAGGGTTCTGGAGGTTGAGCAGGCCTTGTTTTGACCTTTGGTGTTCTCAGTCACGGGTGCTATGGGGAATAGTGAACCATAATAAAGAGCCTCTCCAGTATGAAACTTGCCCGAGCAACAATGAACAATTTCGAAACGGTTATCAGTGTGGAAAACCTCGAGAAACAGCTGCGTGAATGTAAAGAAGAACTTGACCGCCATCGGGTTAGCGTGATCGAGCTTCAGCAAACGATTATCAACCACCAGAACCAACAACTCAGTACAGTGACAGCATCGGTGCAGAAGGTGAAAGCCTACTCTACTGTGCTAGCACAGAATTGTGCTGCAACCTCCCCCAAAGTGGGGAAACCACTACCAGTGAATCATCCTACTCCCGTCCAACAGCCCGGAAGAGAGAAGAACATGGTTGTGTTTGGTCTCCCAGAAACAACCGATAGAGTAGCTAAAACTACTTTAGACGAACTTTTTGAGGAATTAAAAGAGAAACCGAAAGTGACAACGATGAAACGCATCGGCGAAAGAAATGAGAAGCGCCCTAGACCGCTCTTAGTATCCCTGGAGAAGAGAGCGACTCTCCTCGCACTCCTCAGAAAGGCACGAAACCTCAAAGACTCCAAACAGTTTTCGGCTGTTTATCTCTCTCCGGAACTTACGCCCTCTGAACTGAAAGAGCAAAAAGCTCTAAGGTCCACTTTGAAGCGGATACGATCAGAAGATCCTGACGGCTGCTACTTCATCCGTAATAATGTTATCCAAGTGGGATAGTTCCCCACTAACTCACCGTTATCAGAGAACCGTGCTAGGAGCAGACAGTCTACTGCAGTCCCTTTCAAATTAAGGAAAACGAGTTGTCTGTATACAAACTGTGTCAGTGCGGGATATAAACTGTTACTATTATTATTATTATTATTATTATTAAGAGCGGACCAGATCCAAGAGCGCACCAGGACCAGGAGAGCTCCCCATTCAGAAGAGACCGTGCGCAAGGGATTCCACACGCAGAAGAGGTCGCACGCACAAATACAACGCCTCGGACATCTTCTGCGCATGGTATCCCCTGCGTGTGGTATCTTCTGGACGGGGAGCTCTCATGGATTTGGTGCACTCTTGATGGTGGTCTCTTCTGGGCGTGGTTCGCTCTTGGAGGCTCTTGATCAACTTTATTATAGTTCACTATGAGGCTGAAAAGTTTTATCGACACCTCGTTCACCGCCTATCCAAGAAAACCTACAAGACCTATCCTGAGATCTCACACCATGAGATATATCCGGCAACAAATAACTGCCCTTTTGAAAAGATCAAACGTGTGGTGGTGGTGGTGGTGGTGGTGGTGCAGATAGGTTATAGCGTGCCAAACTCTGCCCCGTAGGGCAGAACGACATTGCAACCTCGTCATAGCGTCTGTCATCGTGTTGTGGTCAGTTAATATCATGGCATTCTTAATGTCAGTCAGTCATTGTACTTGCAAGACACTTACGCAGCCCCCACGGTTAAAGGTCGGTTGCACTCTTCGCATCTCCGCCCCGTGAGGACATTGCAGTTATCTTTCGAATAAACAACATGGCAAGTTAGGGGGCATGTTTTCAAGCTTGGGTGGCTGTGCAGGTAGGCCTGTTCGTTTGTTTGTTACGACGACGGTCCGTCGAGTGGACACTTCTCAAGCTTGGGTCTGGGGTAGTCTGTCTATAGTAACTCTAATTAAATTATTGATTGGTAAGGTTTACTCCGGAATCATTATCAATGGTACACAATAGATGAACAGACAATACGGACAGATGAACTTACAGCATTTGATGTATGTACAAACGTGTATTAAGCTTAATAACTTGACGAATAAACTTATTACGGGAAAATTAATGATAACATTTACCAGTCTCTCCATCTTCCCCTTTGCTCGAGCCTCTGAAACCCAGTCCATGATACAATGATTGTTTAAGGTTGGATTGTTCATTCACTGATTGATTGCCACGAATATGGTCAACAACTAAGAGCTCTAAGATGCAGGCCACAGTAAAACTATAGTTTGTAACTTTGTGGTACATTGTGCTGTTATCGTGAGACAGTAGTTTGCTAAACAGGCACTAAGCTGTGTTTTTGTTTGCACTGCTTGGCATACACCATTGTACACACACACACACACACAGTGTGTTACACTCGACATAGTGTGTGATAACAGCCCTAACAGTGTGTACACTGTACACACAGCCGTTAGAGGATATATCAACCCTTGCATGTCCCCTAGGGTGTGCTAAGTGAAAATTTTGTCGACTTGGCCAATAGTTTAAGGGTAGATATGAAACTATGGACAATTGTCTACTAAATCCTGAAAACGGAATTGGGGTAGTGTATGTCAATTACGTGGGCCAGGCGATTAAAAAATTTTACTTTTTTACCGAAAAAAGGAAAATATCTGTATTTTAAACCAGTGTTTGGCATGTTCTTGATATCAAATTTTTATAGAAAGGGTCGTGTTCAGTGGTTTGATACCGATCAGAATGGATGTGTATCATGAAAGTTAGCCAAAGTTCATTTTTGACCTGAAAATGTTCATTTTGGACCAAAAATGTTCATTTTTGACTAAAAATGTTCATTTTGGTCATTTTCTTCAATTTTGAGAGCTTTTTCATGAACGGGATCCTGTTCAGCAGGTCAAAATTAGTCGGTTTCAACCGGAATTTGCATTCCGACAAATAAAATCTCAAAAAGTTAAAATTCGTCTCCACTAATACTGCAAAGTAGGAAAATGTGCAAGAAAAAAAGACGAAAAAAAAAAAATTTTTCATTATAAAATGGAGTTCTGAAGGTGCAGACTGGAAATAATGGTTGTACTGAGTCTCATGAGGCAATTCATATGTGTGGTTTTTTCGAAATAACGCCCCAAAAAACATTTTTTGATATTTCAACACTACTTTAAACAAATTAATTTGAGTTTGCCGTCAATCGATCCGATAACTGTGTTAGCATCTATTCTCTAATCTTTTAGATCTCTGTTAGGCCTACTTTAACTTAACTTACGAGTGATATCAGTGAAGAGTTTGTTGTTGGCCGGCGTGCAACGGGTGTTTTAGGATGACCGTTACGAGTAATTATGACATATGTATCACTAAGAGTGATTTTGAAGACGTGTTAGCAGGAGAAGTATTTAGTAATGATTATAAGGGTAGTGATTTGTTAGTGTGTCTAGAGAGAGGTGACGCTGTTTGTCCGTCGTCTGTCCATAAACCTCAGTTGTGGCACCTTCTCAAAGCCTGCTACAAAATGCTTCCGGCGACGGCACCGTTCGTCCTGAGCCAGCTATCGAGACGGCAGTATTGGTAACTTGGAACTGATTACAAAATTAATATACATATTTGTTGGTCTCTCTCTTAAACAGTAAAAATATATTTGAATGGATACTATATTAAAATAAGGGGAGGCTTTTGATGTGATCTGTGTCAATTGCCTTAATCTTAATATGGGTGACTGTTACGGGTGTCACATTGTTCAAAAGATTAGAGAAGATATAGGGGTAAGATGGCCATGATGGGCAGTGAAACCTTATCTATTTATAGCAAATTGGGGATATCATTACGACAGATATACGGGAAGTTTATTATCTCCCATTCATTTATTTCTTTGTCTAGTACTGGAAGAGATTGGATATTAAGAGTAGTTTAGTTATTTCTTTTTTGAAAGGATCATAGAATTTATCACACAGGTTTTTGTGTGCTATACTTTTGTTTAAATATTGTTTCTTAGAGGCGAGTTGTGATATATATTGTATAGTTTAGGACCTATGTGCGATATCTGATAGTTGGAGCGAGAGAGCCTAAAAAAGCGATTTTCAAATATCTTAGTGGTGTCATTCGTGTGACATGTGCTGCGGAGCCAGGTACTCGCTGTTGGAAAGATTACTTATGTTCGGAGGCGACACCTAGTCTGACTTTTGAAGAATACCTAGTATAGTTAGCGATTAGATTTGGGAGCTAATAGGTTTGACCCTCAAACAGTGGTTTTGTATGTGAAGGGGCTTTGCCATTAATTGGATTGTAGAAAAAATTTACATGGGCAGAGCTGATAGCTCGTATTGCCTTTTTTTGAGCGGAAAACAAAGTCGATAATCGACTTTTAGGAACCGTTCCCCACACAGAAGAGCAGTACAAGAGATGGGATTCAATAAAACAAGTAATATTTCTGAGAGCTTTTGTAGGAATTATTTCGCGTAGTTTGAAAAGAATCCCTGCGTTACGGGATACTTTGGATGCTAGGGCTGTTATATGGTAATTCCAGTTTAGCTTTTCATCCATGATGACCCCTAAGAACTTAGCATTTGTTGACTTATTTATAGGTGTACCGTTTAAAGATATAGATAGAGGTGTGTTCTTTTGACTGTTATTATTTGTAAAGTAAAGGAGATTAGTCTTACCTACGTTAAGTTTCAGGCCATTTCTAGATACCCATTCGTAGATTTCCCTAAGTACAAGGTTGCACCTATATTCTAGCTCAGATGGGTTTTTGGCTTCTATCATCAAGTTTGAGTCATCGGCGAAAATAAAGAACTTGGCTAGATTAGTGGCTAATGGGAGATCATTTATGTATAAGATAAACAGAGTTGGTCCAAGAATCGAACCTTGCGGTACACCGTGGTCGAGTTTCTGGGTTTGAGAGTTATGGTTGTCTACGTGTACAAACTGTTGCCTGTTACTTAGATAAGAGTTGAACCAGTCTAAATTGGAGCCACGCACTCCGTAATGTTCTAGCTTATTAAGAAGTATTTTATGGTCTACCATGTCAAAAGCTTTGCTAAAATCTAATAGTAATAGAGCAGCCACTTGCTTTCGCTCCAGCGCATTAATCAAATTATGTTGAGCATCTAAAAGGGCGTGTTCACAAGAGTGACCACTACGAAACCCGTATTGTGAGGAAAATAATATATTATTGGCTTTCAAATGTTCGACAAGTCGCGATTGCATGGCTTTTTCGTAAAGCTTGCTGAAGATTGGCAGTAAAGATATGGGCCTGTAGTTCTTAACATCTATTTTGGAACCTCCTTTGTGCAGAGGTATGACTTTTGCAATCTTTAGTTTTCCCGGGACGATCCCTTGGGCTAATGAACCAGAGATTGCAAAAGCCAACAAACTAGATAATACTGGCCCCGCAGCTTTAAGTGGTTTCACACTTGTATCCGAGGTGGCCTTATCCTTTAGTGATTTTATGAGGCAATCAATTTCACCAGCTGTAACCAAGTTGGGAGCCATGTCTGAGTGACATCTAGTAGAGCTAGGTAGTCTGGTACGATCTAAGTTGGTAGGAATGTCTTTCTTTAGATTACTGGCAATACTAGTAAAGTAGCTGTTGAACGCTTCAGCGACATCTTGCTTTTTATTGACAGTATTTCCGTTGTATTCTAGTTTTCCTATAGTTGTCTTGTTTTTGGGTTTCCTGTTCAGGAGACTATTGATCATGGACCATTGTTTTTTACTATCTGTTATATGACGCTCAAAGAAGGAAGTATAGTATTTCCTTTTTGCAATCTTAGTATGTTTTTCTACAAATTTCTTAAGTTTATGGTATTTAACCTTATTTTCTACAGTGGGGTTTTTGATAAACTTCCGGTACAGCCGGTTTTTACGGGCACAAGCACACTGAAGCCATTCAAGAAGCCAAGGACTTGGGTTTCCCCGCCTCTTTTTCTTGGTGTGCTTTACTAGCGGGAAGTTTTTGTCAAAAATTTCCCTATATTTGTTTGATATGGCATTGAAAACGTCATTAGCATCAGATATTTCATATACAAAATCCCAGCTGGTGTTCTCAATTTCGTCACGAAAGTTTTCTAATGTGATTTTGTTAACTATTCTAGTGGGTGGATACTGACTATTACTACTACAGTAGCCACTACTATACATGAATCTAACATTATATGTCGCGAGATGGTCGGACAAGTCAAAGTCTGATATAATTCCGGTCTTAGTGATGGATGCGCAGTTATTTGTAAAAATATGGTCAATCAGAGTGGCAGAGTGGTCTGTGAATGCGAGTAGGGCGTGAGATAAGTGGAGCAAAGCCTGCTGCTGTCAATTTGTCTATGAATCTTGTACAGTTATCAGATTTTCCGTAATTTAGCAGATCAATATTACTATCCCCCATCAGAAAAATCATTTTGTTCCTGTCTCTATTTAGTTTATCTAAAATCAAATCGAGCTTATCCGAGAACTTGTGATATTCCGAATTAGGCGATCGATAATAGTTGCAAATTACTATATTCCTAACTTTTTGCTGCGCTATCTCAACGGAGAGGAACTCACCGTCTAGCGGACTAGTGTTATCGCTTAAATCATGTCTAACTACCATGCTCTGACTACTGGCAAAACTCTGGTTAATATAAATAGCAAGCCCACCACCTCTATTAGAATTTCGGGCAGGTTCTTGTAAAATAGGTTCATTGAAGCCTTCAAGAGTTAGTTCTTTACCCGCAAAAGGGAGGTTGGCTGGGTTGCAGTTAGTTTCATTAAAGCACAAAATATCAAATCTAGTGTAGAATTCAAGGTTATCCCTAATACGCTCTATGTTTTTTGGTAATGATCTTATATTTGCAGACAGAATTTGTGTCTGCTTGTCTAATTTCACTTTTAGACGGCTAGATGGGGTATATTTACAGGTCTCGAGTAGATGTGCTGGACCCTTCCAAGCATCTTTATCAGACAAATCTTTTGAGTATTCAGCAACATAGGTAGCCGAGTGATGGTTAGAGTACGGGTTAAAAGTATTTTCTAAGTTAGTGGTAATCGTACTGTTACCAGGATCATCTATATTTCCAGGAAAGATACTATTACAACATTTTTTGCATCCTAGAGAGTTGAGAGAGCAATTAATGTGTGCCAATTTATCACACAGCCAACACAACTGCATTTTGTTTCTATTTCCTAGTTTCGAGCAAACAGTACATGGTGAAAGTTTAATATTCTGCTGGGTGAGATTATCTAGCTGAGTTGTTAGTTTTGGTGTGTTGACGAAAGGGAGGACACCAGCTGTACACTCTATACACGTCCAGTGCCTAGCTAGATCTAAACTATTTAAAGTTAGAACATCGTTTGGTGACAGCTGGGCAAATCTCGCATGCATAGTTTCTTCATACATTCAGAGCAAGTAATAGAAGCTTTCTGGGGTTTAATTTTTTTGTGCAACCATGACAACGATCATGGTCACTTTTGTTTTTAAATAGTTTAGGTTAATTGTAGATTTGAAAGATAGCTAGAAAGTTCTATTGCTTCAGCCTGCCTGTGAGTCTGGTAAGGAATTTTGTACAGTTATAAACAGACCAAGCGGCAACAGATCAGTCAAGTTTGTTAGTTATCGAGCAGAGCGTATAATTCCGGTAAAAACAGAAAAATGTGTGGTTTTACCGGAGAGAGAGAGAAGAAGAGAAGGCGGTAGAAATAAGCGGAGATAAGAGCACGCAAGGGCAGCAGGCGACCAAGACGGGGGGAGGGTAGAGGACAAGACAAAGGGAAGGTAAGAGGAAGGAAGATGTTTATAGAATTTTTACAGCTAGGTGGAAAATTGATATGAGGTAGTTGCGATTTTTGTGTAAGTGGTGTATTATATATATATTATCCCAGACAAGCTCTGAACTCTTGCCTCAGGGGCCACACTCTCTTTCTAACACGTGTAAGCTGACCCAACATGTGATCCTTAAACAAATTACCTAGTAGTCTCTTAGCATAGCTAGTGATGTGAACCCCATTGCCTCTGGGATCCAGTACATGAAGCCCCGGGTGGTTACTAATTTGTGAGAGAGAGAGAAACTAGAGATCCTCTCTTGTTATCAATTTGACACCTCAAAGAGAGAGAGATAGAGGGAGAGAGAGAGAGAAACTAGAGTGTGAGTGAAAGAAACCATTGAGTAGGCACTCTTGTACTATGACCTCCCACGCCCCGGACGTGCCCCCCCCCCCCCATACATAACACAGTTACCACCCCGTCCGCCTTTATACAACAATATGAAATTAAAACAACTCAATTTATTACCAAAAAAGTTACCAAACAAATGTTAACCAATTACCAGGAAGATGGATAAAGTTTTCAACAACACACACACCCCACTCTCGTCTCTCACTCTCTCCTTTCCCTCCCTTGAGCTACGGGAAATTAATCGAAACATTTATCGAAACTAGTTTAGAATATTTCAAGATGTAACACTGTCAAACACATTCGCACACATCTCTCCACAGATCAAGATATAGGAAACTAACAATATGGGAATATGTCATCTCGATCCGATATACCGGGCAAAACCCTTTCCCCAAAACAGTGTTTGCGTTGTTCATTTTGAATGGTTTTTGCTCGAGCTTTCTTCGATCGAATTTGCTGATCGAATTTGCTGATAAATGCTGCAGTGAAGATTTAGTACAGCAATATTTTCGTCCGGCAGCATCACAATGGGGCGTGGGCTGTTTGTTTCATCTTTCCGTATTGTACTTCTCAGCTCAGAAAATGCCTGTAACCAAGATACTGTTAGGGGAGTTAAGGGCAATTGGATTGGGGAAGATAATATAACAACAGGGGCTAGAAACAGGAAGGGTGATAGGGTGTCAGGGGTTAGAAACAGGGAGGGTGGTGGGGTGGCAGGGGTTAGAAACAGGGAGGGTGGTGGGGTGTCAGGGGTTAGAAACAGGGAGGGTGGTGGGGTGGCAGGGGTTAGAAACAGGGAGGGTGGTGGGGTGTCAGGGGTTAGAGACAGGGAGGGTGGTGGGGTGTCAGGGGTTAGAAATAGGGTAGGGTGGGCGGAATAACCTGTTAAATCAGTTGATATACAAATTAGTATGGACAATTGAAACTCGGATCCGCGGAATTATTGCAGTCTCAGTAGTCGGTTGTCAATACTCAATAGTTGTGTGATCAGATAACTGTTGTCTGTTGAATATTTATTAGTCTCAATTCTCATATTACAATGTCGATTGTCGATTCAGCACGAGAGAGCTCAACACTTTTGTAGCACACATTATGTAATATATTGTTAGTAACAAACACAGGCCGGGAGGTAAATTCAGAAAAACTAAATAACTGAAAACTTACATCATGCTTCATTGAGATGGACGCAGGCCATTCTTTGGGATAGAGTTTTCTTTGGGTCAGCCCATACCAACTTTATCAGTCTTGAATCTATCAAAAGAGAGATATGGTTAGAGAGAGAGAGAGAGAGAGAGAGAGAGAGAGAGAGAGAGAGAGAGAGAGAGAGAGAGAGAGAGAGAGAGAGAGAGAGAGATAGAGAGATAGAGAGATAGAGAGAGAGAGAGAGAGAGAGAGAGAGAGAGAGAGAGAGAGAGAGAGAGAGAGAGAGAGAGAGAGAGAGAGAGAGAGAGATTCATTAAATTACGCCCATGGAACAAGGCGTCACACTAACCTGAATAAGTATACAATCGAGAATCAAGAGGTTCTCCAGATCCAGATCTAGGCCATCTTCTCTCAGAAAGGAAAGTTACACTTCAAGTACACCACAGAGTGGGCCATAGTAGTAAATTTGGTGCCAAGGCGGGTAGAGTACTGAGTATTTGATAAGAGTCAACATCGATAACTCCATAATAACTGTGCCTGAGAGAGTTTACAAGTTTACAAGTTTACAATAAAAGTTTTAGTGTACACAACAGGCCTTCCCTTAGTGGGTCCACCTAAATAAATTAAACACGTATCACCTCTCAGCCACTCTCAGACATTTACAGCACATTGAGGGGAAATATCATTGGGAAGTGATGGATAGCCTCTGACAGGGGGACGGTCATAAAAACCTGTCAAGTAATTGCCCAGGGATGATTTGAATTGACCTAAGCTTCCGCAAGAGTTAACGGCCGCTGGCAACCTGTTCCACAGGTGAGCAGCTCTCGGTCCGAAGGAAGAATGGTACTGATTCGCTCTCCAGGTCTCAGCCCGATAAGGAAACACTGGTGGGACTAACCTCATACCCAGCCTTGCACTGTGTTGGAACACAAGATTTGCAGAATTCGGAACAAACCCATGGATCGTCTTCCACACATGTATCAACATGTAACGTTGTCTCCTACGTTGAAGAGACATCAGGTTGAGAACTTTTAATCTCTCCCAATAGTCGAGATTCTGCATTCCATCAAGTCTTCTAGTAAAACACCGTTGGACGTTCTCAATTGACTTGATGTCCCCAGACTTTGACGGATCCCAGACCAGACAACAATACTCCAAAATTGGTCTGACCAGTGATTTGAAGAGTTGCAACATTACCTCTGGTGAACGATCTCGAAAAACACTGAAAATCCACCCAGATAGGAGAGAGGCTCTCCTCACAATGGTGGCAATGTGCTTAGACCAAGAACCATCCGAGGACATCTGGACACCCAAGTCACGGACATCAGCTTCAGGAAACAGTTGTACTCCAGATTTTGTGGTATACGAACATATGTCAACTGAAAAAGGGAATTCCTTGTAGATTGCCGACTTGTTCAGCCTGTAACTCAGGAGTTGAAATTTCTGATCATGTAGCACCATATTGTTTATCTCGGCCCATTCTGTAACCTTCAAAAGATCAGATTGTAAACCCTCCTGATCAACAATATCTGTTATGGCTTTTATTAACTTGGTATCATCCGCAAAGGTGAGACACATACTACCATCCAGTACAGATTCCAGGTCCAGTATATAAATAAGGAAGAGGAGAGGGCCCAGGACACTACCCTGCGCCACCCCGCTGAGCACCTCCACCCATGGTGACCTAACCCCATCCACCATCACACACTGCTGCCTGCCCAGGATCCACGCACTGATCCACTGATGAAGTTTTCCTCCAATCCCGTACCTTTTCAACTTAGCGAGCAACACATTGATATCCACCGAATCAAAAGCTTTAGAAAAGTCTAAATAGAGAACATCAACTTCTCTATCTCCACAGAGTTCAGTTAGGATGTAGTCAACATGAGATAACAGTTGGGACATAGTACTACGTCCCTTTCGAAAACCGTGTTGCGTTTCACTCTGTAACTGCATCTCATCCAAATAATCAGCTATTCTCTTTCTGACTAGCCGCTCAAACACCTTCGATAGGTGACTTGTGATCGACACAGGGCGATAATTTGCCGTCGTAGACTTCGACCCTTTCTTAAAGATCGGTGTTATGAACTGCTGCTTTAAACAATTTGGAACAGCCCCATCTTCAAATGACTTGTTCCATAACATCCATATAGGATAAGACAAGCTGCTGTTACATCGTTTCAGAATGCACGAAGGAATGCAGCCCGGAGGTGAGGCCGAAAAGGGGTTAAGCTCCTCTAGTGCACTCTGGATACAATTCTGTGAAAAATCCATGGTCGTCAGGATCTCACCAAGGTCCTCAATGTTACCTGCTGCCACAGAGGGATCAATAGCCGCCGGATTGCTGAAGACGCTAGCAAACTGGTGTTGTAGTAGGTTAGCCTTCTCCAGGGGGTCCACAGTTAAGGAACCATCCGCACGCTCAAGGGGGGCAACTGATGATTTAACCTTGGAGTTCTTTTTAACGTGAGTATAAAAGTACTTGGGGTTTACCTTGATAGCACCCACAGCCTTCCTCTCCACTTTCTTGTCCCTTGATATCAGATGGGATTTGATTTTCCCAATTAAACAATCCATCACCGATTTCCACTTTACTGAATCGTTCTTACGTTTATCAAGTTTACGCCTCCTGCTAGTCAAATGCCTGAGCTCCTTGTCTACAAAGTCCTTTCGCATTTTCTTCACTCGGCAATGTGACTTAACCACCTTGAACACTCTATCTCGAACAGCTTCCACAAACAATGAGCCATCCTCATCACCCAGATCCTCACACTCAACAAGCAGTTTGTCCCAATCAGTAGCTGCAAGGTCAGCATCAATACTCACAAAGTCCGCTGAATGGAGATCCAGTTGCCGATAACCTTCCAGTTTGCCAGGCAGAAATAGACTTACTGGACCGAGAGGGTTGAAGGTGAGGTGACATGATACCCACAGATGATCTGATACACCCTCATCTGTAATGGAAATATCGCTGAAGTAGTCCGGTCTGTTGGTGAACACGAGATCTAACGTATTGTTGCCCCTGGTAGGGCCCTCTACAACCTGGGATAGAAAATTAGTGTCCATAAAGTCCGATACAACATTGTAGTTAGGCTGATCAACTGGGACTGATGACCCGTCAACCCAATTAAAGAGTGGGAGATTAAAATCACCCGATAATACCACTTCTGGTAACCCGCTCTCACTGTACTTATCGATGAATGTCTGTAAGGTGTTCATTAGTCTCTGAAAGTCCAAAACACTCGACTCTGAACGATAAACAGCAGCAAATATGGTGTTAATCTGGCCAACATAGACAGCTTTCATATTGTTAAACGCACTAGCAAAACATGTACTATCAGAAACAGCCAGCGACGAGTGAACATACAGAGCACAGCCTCCACCGACTCTACTCACTCTGTCACTCCTAAAAACATTATATCCCGGTATCTCAACCTGGGCATCTGAGTGATACCCTTTAAACCAGGTTTCAGTAACTGCAATGGCTACTGTAGGAGTTTTCTCATTTCTTATATAATCTCTAATAAGACCGAGTTTCCAGCACGTATCACCTGCCGGACTTAGACTCCTTGCATTAAGCAGTAATATGTTACTCGTAGTAGAAACAGTCCCTAACGATCTCTCCATTGACTTAGAGTCGGGCGTATCGTCTCTATACTCTCGAACCTCTTGTCTAGCATCTGTTTCATTCTCACTTCCATTCTCCCGAACAGTCTCTCTAAAAAAGAATCCTCATCAAATCGGGGTGGTTCACGGGTGTCATTGGAGCTACCACTCGGATTTTGGGATCGTGGTATCTCCGTATCCCTAGCATAGTTCGTCTCAGCCCTTCCGACACCAAAAGACAGGGTTCCGTTCCGATTGAGATTGAGAGTCTCGTCCACTGCAACTCGTCGGGTGTTCTTGAGATGCTGAAAACGACAGTCCTTCTTGAGGCATTCGTGCCTGAACTGGGAAGAGCGGCAGATAGGTGGATGGTAGTATCGACACTCTTTCCCCAGCTGACAGCCGTATTTCTTCATGGACCCATGGGCGCAGTATCTCCGGCACATTGGGGGATGTGACTTCTGGCATGAAACTCCGTCGATCTTCTTCGTTCCGTAGCGGCCGTACTTGCACCGATTTTGTAGGTAGTGTTGGCACACCGGGATCGGCTTATCATCGTCTTTCTTCTTGCCCTCGTCAGCCTCCTCCACACTGTTGAATTTCTGACCGGGTGGCTTCTGCTGGTGTTCTGGTTTGGTGTCTCCAACCTCTGACATGAAGCTAAACCTCCTCCTTAGGGCGTCATCCGAAGCCTCACTTGCTGCACTCTTGGGAGGGCTTGCAAACTCCCCACTGGAACCCACAAACTTTTCCAGTGTGTGTTTCTTGCAACACATGTGACAAATCCACTTGAAACCTGGAATAGAGCACAGCGGTTGCTCCTGGATTAGGGTGCAATTATGGCTCCCTGCCCCACAACTTCCACAATTGAACCTGGATTTCTCACACCTTTTGATCACATAGTCTTTCTCGCATGCCTCACAAAATTGCGGAAATAGACTTTCAATAGCCATTATCAACCAGTCGATGAGACTGGCTTTGTCCCGGTACCGTTTTTCCTTTCCGTCATCAGTACGGGGTTTCCCCCCAAAGAAAAGCGCAGCCTCCTCCAAAACAATGTCCGTAAAACGATCAAGTGCCTTGAGATTGGTCTGGTACCTTTTAGCTGTAGGACTGTAGGCCTTCACGATCCGTTTCACCTCGTCACTACAGTCGGGGTCATCACATAGCTCCGACAGCACTGCTTTCTGTTTCGCTAGTATCTCGTTTGACATATCCGGCATCGTCTTCCGGGGTGGTCAGGCAGACATTTGGCTGAAACTCAAATTAATTTGTTTAAAGTAGTGTTGAGGGAGGGCTAATATATAGAGGGGGAATATATAGAGGGGGAACTCAGTGGGAGGGGTGATTTAAATACATTATCATGTTATAGATATTATAGTGGCCTGGTTTGAACACTTCAATTGGTGTCATGACATGGAAAGGGTCGAGGGAATGTCAGCACTTTACTTACCGTCCTTGGTGATAAATGGGCAACCCATCCTGGCAGTGATAATCCATTTTTTTCATTTTTCACGCACCATTGTTCTCTATAGATGCTATAATATTGAAGTCTTCGTTAAAGATTATTGATTTAGGACAAAAATAAATTGAATAGGCACACAGTAAAGCAGATATCTCATCTACAATGACTAGGGGAGAGGGGGTGTACAGAAGTATACCAAAAGTATACCATGGGATATACCAAAGTATACCATGGGATCCCCCCCCCCCCCCCGGGCAGTTAACAGAGTGCAACTCTGTAGAAAGAGCGGAGAGAGAGAGAAGGGGAGAGAGAGGTGTACAGAAAGAATGTACATTACACACGTTACTATGTAACAAAGAGGGGAGTTTGGAGAGATCAAAACAGGGCAGTTGACTGAGTGCAACTCTGTAGAAAGAGCGGAGAGAGAGAGAAGGGGAGAGAGAGGTGTACAGAAAGAATGTACATTACACACGTTACTATGTAACAAAGAGGGGAGCTTCGAGAGATCAAAACAGGGCAGTTGACTGAGGCTATAAGCATACTGATCGTGATGATCATAATCAGGTCAGTGTGCGGACGTTTTGATGGTCACCATCAAAGGAGCGCACATACTGATGGTTATCATCATGATGGAGGCTTGATGCATCATGATGTTCTCAAACCATAGTGTGTTCACGTTTGATCATCATGAACCATAGTGTGCTCACGTTTGATCATCATAAACCATGCTCAACTTGCTGGAACTTGCCTTTTGATCATGATCATCATGACCAGTGTGCTCAGCATGATGATGCTATCTCCCGGGAGCTCCCCCTTGCCTAGTCGCGCGCTCTGAGAGGCTGTTGCATATCACGTGACCTGTACAACAGCCTCTCGCGCGCGCGAAGTCGTACCACGTGGTACATATCACATGACTACAGTGCAGCCCTCCACAAGAATAAGATCAAAACCTGCGCACACTAGGTGTTGATGATCATCATCCAACTTAAGAGACGGCTCCAGGGCCAGCTCTTACGTGATGATCATAATGTTCCGCACACTGTAGTTTTTTGCAGATGATGATGATCAAAACCATGAGCACACTTCATCTTTTTAACTGATTATGATCATCACGATCAGTATGCTTATAGCCTGAGTGCAACTCTGTAGAAAGAGCGGAGAGAGAGAGAGAAGGGGAGAGAGAGGTGTACAGAAAGAATGTACATTACACACGTTACTATGTAACAAAGAGGGGAGCTTGGAGAGATCAAAACAGGGCAGTTGACTGAGTGCAACTCTGTAGAAAGGGGAGAGAGAGGTGTACAGAAAGAATGTACATTACACACGTTACTATGTAACAAAGAGGGGAGTTTGGAGAGATCAAAATAGGGCAGTTAACAGAGTGCAACTCTGTAGAAAGAGCGGGGAGAGAGAAGGTGAGAGGGAGGTGTACAGAAAGAATGCACATTACACACGTTACTATGTAACAAAGAGGGGGGCTTGGAGAGATCAAAACAGGGCAGTTGACTGAGTGCAACTCTGTAGAAAGGGGAGAGAGAGAGGTGTACAGAAAGAATGCACATTACACACGTTACTATGTAACAAAGAGGGGAGTTTGGAGAGATCAAAACAGGGCAGTTGACAGATTGCAACTCTGTAGAAAGAGCGGAGAGAGGAACAGAAAAGCGGACAAAAAACACGTCGCAGCAAGTGAAGAGTTGCACAAAGAGAAATAGAAGGAGGATGTAATGAGAGGGAGGGAGAGAGAGATACACTTTGGTTGCGGTCTTGCTGACCGGGTTAGCTAACAAATCAGAAGTAAAAACAAGGAACAAACTGAACAAATGCAACAGAGCTGAAAGTGAGAAAAGGCGGGAGAACGGGACTGCAACTGTAGCTACTGGGGGTGCCAGACAAAACTTTGTTAAACTATGTATGGCGGCGCCACACCCCCATTCGATTCTCAAGTTGATTCTCGACACTTCAGTGTTGTACCACTTTGCAGGTTCACTCTGTGACCGATCGTGGTGTGCGTTTATTATCTGAGACCCCGGTGTCGGATTGCTGTTTCTCGTGAACAAAGTTTTATATCAGACAAAGACAGTGGTTTCTGAAGAAGAATCAAACACATAACAAGCAATCGCACATCTCCATTTTGAATTATTAAACACTGGCTTCGCGAGTCTCTGTGACAAGAAACCCATATCAAAAACCCTCACTTGAGGTTTGTGTTTCTAAAGTGGCCGTTACAAAGTTTCAAACTTTTCAACACTACTTTAAACAAATTAATTTGAGGAAGATGAATCCGATGTAACAGCCCCAAAGGGCAGAAAAACGAAACGTTGATAATGTCAGAAACGAAGTACGAGGGCGATAACCCTGCGATAAAACGATTGGAAGAGACAGTAAACGACTTTGTTTCTGAAGTTTACTGGTTGAACTCTGCTGATGATCCCAACACGACAAGTATCACATCGGATCAGTTTATTCAATGTTATAAATCGATCCAAGCTGCACCCGACTCAATGTTAACCAACGACAGTGTAGCTTCCCCTTGCAATCACTGGGGTTCGTACTTCAGTCACTGTCTCAAGGACTTAACTGTGAATGAAATTATTGAGGCTACTTCGCGTATTTTTCTCTCCAGTATGAAACTTGCCAGAGCAACAATGAACAATTTTGAAAATGTTATCAGCGCAGAAAAACTCGAGAAGCAACTACGTGAATGCAAAGAAGAACTTGATCGCCACCGTCTTAGCGTGATTGAGCTTCAGCAAACGGTTATTGAAGCCCAAAAGCAACAACTAAGTGCAGTGTCAACTTCGGTGAAGAAGGTGAAAGCCTACTCTTCTGTGCTTGCACAGAATTGTGCTGCAACCTCCCCTAAAGTGGTAAAACCACTAACGTCGAACCACCCTACTCCCGTCCAACAGCCCGGAAGAGAGAAGAACCTGATTGTGTTTGGTCTCCAAGAAACAACCGATAGAGTAGCTAAAACTACTTTAGACGAACTTTTTGAGGAACTGCAAGAGAAACCGAAAGTGACAACGATAAAACGCATCGGGGAAAGAAATGAGAAACGTCCTAGACCGCTCTTAGTATCCCTGGAGAGGAGAGCGACTCTCCTGGCGCTTCTCAAAAAAGCACGAAACCTCAAAGACTCTAAACAGTTTTCGGCTGTTTATCTATCTCCGGATCTAACGCCCTCTGAACTGAAGGAGCAAAAAGCTCTCAGGTCCACTTTGAAACGGATACGACTAGAAGATCCAGACGGCTGCTATTTTATCCGTAACAATGTTATCCAAGTGGGATAGTTCCCGACTAATTCACCGTTATCAGAGAACCGTGCTAGGAGCAGGCAGTCTGCTGCAGTCCCTTTCAAATGAAGGAAAACGAGTTGTCTGTAATTAAAACTGTGTCAGTGCGGGATATAAACTGCCATTTTTATTATTTATTATTATTATTAATTCAAAAAAGTTTGTCGCGAAAACTTTTTTCAAAAAAACTTGCGAAAAGTTGCCCGGCGAAATTTTTGAAATTTTGAAAACGCGATATTTTGAGGAAAACGCGCCGCGGCGTTGCAAAATACGCCTGATTTTTAGCGCGGCTCACTATTTGCGCGTGAAACCACGATCCCACCAGATCACTCACGCAGCGTGATAAATTGTGACACCAGACCCTAATCTGAGCGCGCGACAGTGCGCTCAGATGGGTCGCGGCGCCAGACAGATACCCTAAAAGACACGAATATAAGAAAAAAAAGCGTTGCTACAAGGGTTCTGGAGGTTGAGCAGGCCTTGTTTTGACCTTTGGTGTTCTCAGTCACGGGTGCTATGGGGAATAGTGAACCATAATAAAGAGCCTCCAAGAGCGGACCAGATCCAAGAGCGCACCAGAACCAGGAGAGCTTCCCATTCAGTAGAGACCGTGCGCAAGGGGCGCCGTTACGATCTGGGTGTTTGGAGGCCTGTTTACAGGTGCGCGCTGCCAAAAAAGTTGATTCATTAAAATGGCTCTAACCGCCAAACCACTCAACCGTTTTGGCTGATTCAAAGTTTATCTGGTAGGGAATGTCAAGGCCTAACCCCAACCCAAACCCCAGCCCTAACCCTAACCCCCAGGGACGGCGCTCGTGGGTGTCCGGGTGTCCGCGGACACCCAGACCAAAAAGACGGAGAAAGAAAAGAAGAAAAAATGGAAAAAAACAAAAAGAATTTGAAAAAAATCGGTGAAAACTGCGAAATTTTGGATTTGCGCGCAGCCAGGTGTCCGGAGCTCTGCCGGACACCCAGGTGCACTGCGCGCACCTGTAACGCACGGCAGAGCATAAAGAGGGTTCTTCCGCGCGCCACAGTTCATTTTGACGTGACCAGGGTGTCCGGTTCACCCAGAAAATTGTGCGCGCGCAGATGAGTTTTTTTCTTGTGATCAGAAAACTTTCATCTTTTTTTCCATTTTTCACAAAAGGAGTTCAGAAATGCTTAAAATCGTTTAAAAACGCCTCAAAATGTCCGAAATTTTCGGGGGGCTTCGCCCCCTCAACCCCCGCCGGGGCTGCGCCCCTGGACCCTGCTTGTGGGGGCTCTGCCCCCTACACCCCCGCCGGGGCTGCGCCCCTGGACCCTGCTTGTGGGGGGTTTCACCCCCCACACCCCCTGACCGAGGCTACCGCCCCTGGCCCCGGACACCCAGGGACTTGCTGGGCCGAAGGCCCAGCGCCGTCCCTGCTAACCCCACTTTAGCCCTAACCCTAAAAAACCGTTTGTCAGCACTCCCAAAACACCCAGATTTTAACGCTGGCCGTGCGCAAGGAATTCCACACGCAGAAGAGGTCGCACGCACAAATACAACGCCGCGGACATCTTCTGCGCATGGTATCCCCTGCGTGTGGTATCTTCTGGATGGGGAGCTCTCATGGATTTGGTGCGCTCTTGATGGTGGTCTCTTCTGGGCGTGGTTCGCTCTTGGAGGCTCTTGAACTTTATTATGGTTCGCTATGAGGCTGAAATGTTTTATCGACACCTCGTTCACCGCCTATCCAAGAAAACCTACAAGACCTACGTCCTACCCCCAGACCTCACACCATGAGATATATCCGGCAACAAATAACTGCCCTTTTGAAAAGATCAAGCGTGTAGTAACTTGACGAATAAACTTATTACGGGAAAATTAATGATACCATTTACCAGTCTCTCCATCTTCCCCTTCGCTCGAGCCTCTGAAACCCAGTCCATGATACAATGATTGTTTAAGGTTGGATTGTTCATCCACTGATTGATTGCCACGAATATGGTCAACAACTAAGAGCTCTAAGATGCAGGCCACAGTAAAACTATAGTTTGTAACTTTGTGGTACATAGTTCTGTTATCGTGAGACAGTAGTTTGCTAAACAGGCACTAAGCTGTGTTTTTGTTTGCACTGCTTGGCATACACCATTGTACACACACACACACACACAGTGTGTTACACTCGACATAGTGTGTGATAACAGCCCTAACAGTGTGTACACACAGCCGTTAGAGGATATATCAACCCTTGCATGTCCCCCCACAGCAGTTGCTAATATAACAATGCTGTTCAATAGGCAGTATGACAATCCTGCCCAAGATCCTACTAGATAAGGAGCAGGAGGAGAAGCCTGGACCGAGTTCTAGTGATGGTAACACCGGCCGATATGCACCTCCCTCCCCTCCCTCCCCTGGATCCTGGAGTGGTTCCTCCAGTTCCTCTCAAGCGAGACAAGCCTTATTTATCAGGTAGCGAGGGGCTTACACAATGTACTGGCATTACGTCATTTCTGAATGAGTTGTTTAACATGTGACATGTTTCCTAATCACCTAATCACCTGCTAATTAACCACCCCCTCTCTCACAGAGTCTTGGGAAGTAGAGAGAAGGGACGGGGGAAGGAGAAGGAGGCGGGTTCAGGTTGCTAGAGCTGCTCCAAGGAGTCCAGTTGATAACAACAGAGAGAGGAAAAATAGTGATGATGAATACGATGCTGCTTCTGCTTATGATTATCATGTTAGTAATTAGTAGCACAATTAGTGGTAATTAGTTGTGATTGTTCATTTGTTTAAGATTCATTATTAGATAGCCCGCCACTGTTTGTGAGCGCTTGTATTACGTCGTACAATTGCTGTGTGTGTAATGTGTTTGTACAAAAGAGCGTGTGTATAATTGTCTTCATTGTTGATGCTAAATTTGTATCCATATTGGCACTCTCTCTTTCTCTCTCTCTCTCTCTCTCTCTCTCTCTCTCTCTCTCTCTCACACAGTACACACACACACACACACTCTCTCTCTCTCACTCTCTCTCTCTCTCTCTCTCTCTCTCTCTCTCTCTCTCTCTCTCTCTTACTTTTTCCTTCTCTTCCTCTCTTCCTCTTTATGTTTCATGAGGTATGAATAGACAATGTATGTAGACTGTACATTATAGAGACGTCAGGAAGGGAAGGTGACTGGGACAGGGACCAATTCTAACCCATCAACTCTCCCAGAAAGAGAAGAATTACGAGAAGAGGATGAAGGAGAAGAAGGGGTTTGTGATAAGGAGAATGGTAGAGGATGGTGCCTGTCTTTTTAGAGCAGTAGGTAATGTGCAACTCTACACTTCACGTGTACTTCAAGTAGTATTTACCCTGTCATCTTTTTACGGAGTTATTTACTTGCAAATTTGTCAACTGTAGGCTAGACCCCCTCCCCGCCCTCCCTGTACTGATATTAATATATTTTTTACCAAATACCAATCCATATTAGGTATTTTTATTCTTTATAGTTAGGCCGTTAAATTATTGTCATGTCAAAAACGTCTAGAATTTCTAGAATCGTTAGTTATTGAATAGCTAAACACTTTAGTGGCTACTCAGTACTCAGTAGCCAGTAGTCCCCAGTTAATAACTGTGTGTATTTTCAGCCGACCAGATATATGGGGACCAAGAGATGCATGGAACAGTTAGAACTAAATGCATGGATTACATGGTATGTACAATTGAATCTGTGAAATAACCTTGATTTGTTAATTGTTAACCCTTACCTACCCTCCCTCCCCTAACTCCCCTCCCTCCCTCCGGCCTCCACCCAACCTCTCCCTCACCCTCCCTCCCTCCCTCTCAGTTGAAGAACAGAGACTACTTCAGCCAGTTTGTAACAGAAGACTATATCACCTACATCAACAGAAAGAGGCAGGACGCGTGTTATGGTAACCAGCTGGAGATGCAGGCTATGAGTGAAATGTTTGGGAGACCTTTAGAGGTCTACATCTACTCGCTAGGTAGGTCTTCAACTGCTTGTATTATGTTTTTAAAGAGAAAGACAACTGCTTCTATCTCTGTCTCAAGCAGTCAAGAATTATAGTGGCTGTATAAGTGTAGGATAGACTATAAACTCCCTTTTCTAGGGTGTGCCTGTATCTATTTTCTACGTCAAATGTTTTCTCACTGTTCAGTTTAGCTTCCATTTCTCCCATTCTCTCTCCCATTTGCTCTCTCTCTCCCTTTTCTCTCCCTTTTCTCTTCTCCCGCTACGCACATACTATGATCTCATTTTGTACTGTGTGCGTGTACAGTTAATTACAGTGTGTGGTTGTGTGTGTGGTAGTTTGTAGTGTAATGCCCATACACTATTCCTCGTTTCCTCCTATTTCTACTTTACTAACCCCTCCCTCTCTACAGATCCAATGAAGACACTAAAATGTGATGTCAAGACGGACTCTCCCCCCATCCGATTATCATACCATAGAAGCTGTCACTATAACAGTGTTAGAGACCCCTACGAAGCAAGTGTGGGAGTTGGACTTGGCCTACCTGGATTTAAACCCGGGGTTAGTACAACACACTTTTTAATTTACTACCACTACTGCAAATAATAGGTTGCTGTTATACCCCTAATCAATAGTGTCCCATAGTACCCTCCCATCCAGGCCCAATTCCTCTCCCCCTGATTACCACATCTCCCTGTTTCAGTTAGCAGATCAACAACAGATGCAGCAGGGCCTCTCACAATCTGAAACTGACTACATAGAGAGAATTATGATGCAAGACAAATTAGCATGTTCAGATCTAGAGGCTACAGGGGATGCTCTCACTGCTGCTATAACTAGAGAGAGTTACATGGAGTGGGTTAAAGCTAACCAACATCCTTCTAGTTCTTCAGCAGGCACTAGCGATGAGGTACGAGAAAGTTCTAATGAGAAATATACGAGAAATATTCACAGTAAAATAGTATTAGGTTTCCTCTAATATTGTTACTATTTCTGTCAGGTGCCTGGATCGAGCCGTTCTAGTTGTCCAACTCCACCTCACAGCTCCAGATCGATGCCTCCTGAACCAGCAGCCTCATCCAGTACTGCCTCATCTTCCCAGCAACTACCATCCTACGAGACAGGTGGGTTGACGGCCATGTTTGGCCCTCCGCCAGTCACACAGTTTCAAGATGGGGGATTTGAGCTTGCGCGCGCCGTCTTTAGCAGTTAGCAAAGTAGACTGTCGCTAGCACTTCATTTAGCGCCGCGCGACCCGTGTGTAAACATATCCACCTGAAAATACAAGGTGGGCCACGGATTGTTGGTCATGGTTAGCGAGGTGGTCCGTCAAAACGGTGATAGTTATGAGAATAAAAATTATGGGAGCACTCTGGATCAATTCCTTGGTAACTTTTTCTGTAATTTTTTGTCAAAAATTCAAAAATTCATTTTTCATTCCTTCATTCATTTCTCGTTCATTCATGATGTGAGCATCTTAATTTTCCATCATTATGCTCTTTGTCTTTGGCTTGAATTTATCTTTCCAATGAGCACCATAAAAATGAAATTGAAGCACCGGGTCACGCAGCAGTTGAGAAAATGTTCATGCATGATTTTGGCTCTTTTTGCGACATTCAATGAGCTGTATCACGGGGACCTTTCGTTCAATCTTCTTAGAAATTTGGGAAAACATTGGATAAGCAAAGATCTTTGCTCACAAGAAAAATCAAGGTCAAAGGTCAAAGTTCATTTTTCATTTCTGTTAGTTCATTCCGTTCATTCAGGAACCAACATCCCTAAAGTGATGAAAAGGTTTGGGTTTTGTTTGGCCCATGTCCTGCAATGCCAGGGAGGTGTAATAGCGTGTTTCCGGGCTAGATTGTGGGTGTCCATGTGATCATGATGATATCTGACACCTTTTCTGAGCCAAAATTAAGGGATTTTCTCAAATTCAAGCATGTAACTTGGTTTTTCTGTGATTAGTACCGTGCAACAATGTTATGAGATCTCATAACACCCCAAAAATGATGATTAGCTCGATGAAATGAGGTGATTTACGATTGAAGTTGTTCGTTTCGCTCAATTTGACATCGCTTTTAATCTTTTTAATCATAAATCAACTTATTTCATTGAGATAATCTTCTTTTTTGAGGTGTTATAAGATCTCATAACATAGCTGCACGATGTACAAACAAATGTACAACTATTATGTATAAAAACACACACACACACACACACATTTTAATTCATTGAACTTGTTTCAGGTAAAGATGAAGAGTATGATGAAGAAAAGATGTTGGAGGCTGCCATAGCACTCAGCAGAGCGGAGTATATCAACAAGCTTAATAAGGAGCCCCCTTCTTGATTGAAAAGACAATTAAAATCTAAATATGAAACTGTTTAATGAAGTGGGAGAGAGGCGTGTGGAAAGAAGAGAGGATTGAAAGTTGAGAGAGAGTAGAGAGAGTGAGGGTGGGATAGTGATTGTATAATAGAGAGGATGTGTCTTAAATATGTCCCGTTATTACCATTCTACTGTTCTGATTTTACATGAAATTGTTTGTTCTAGTTTGTGCTTCTAGACTACAGGAACTGTATTCTCTCTCTCTCTCTCTCTCTCTCTCTCTCTCTCTCTCTCTCTCTCTCTCTCTCTCTCTCTCTCTCTCTCTCTCTCTCTCTCTCTCTCTCTTTCTCTTTCTCTCTCTCTTTCTCTACTCAGTTCCTGCAGTCTAAATAAATGTCCACGACAATTGGCTACAACAAGGGAAAATAATTCAAATCAACAACACAAATCTCCCACTATCTCATGCTACCACTACCGCTCATGGCCATTCCTCCCCCGGATGCAGACATTCCCCCTGACATAGCCATTCCACCTCCGCTCATACCTCCTCCTGACATAGCCATTCCACCTCCGCTCATACCTCCCCCTGACTTAGACATACCTCCCCCTGACATAGCCATACCTCCTCCACTCATACCTCCTCCCGACATTGCCATGCCAGATCCCCCGCTCACACCCAGCATACTCACACCTCCACTCACACTGCTTACAATTCCAAGAGTTTTAGCTTTGGCAGTCACTACACTAGCTATGCTAATCCCCAAAACACTGTCTATACGATTCGCTAGGCCGACCAGGAAGTCCGCGTCTTCGTCAATTACAAGCTTCTTTGTTAGTTTGAACTTGAATAGTACCTTCTTGGTCCATTGTTCCAGTTTTACTAATGTCGTATCTGTGTGAGAGAGGGGAAGTTGGGTGAGAGCTTTTGTTGGCAACAGAGACAATCAATTTATTTTAGAGACCAACTTGAAGAAAGTATACCCGGGTATGTTTACCAAAAGTAATAATCTCACCTGAAAACGAGGCCCGAGCTCTGATAGCGGCCCCTAATTCTGCAGTCAGCTCAGTAGATAGATCAATGGCGAGTTTTGTAGTTAGTTTGGTTATAAGAGAGGACACTTCCTGATCTTTCAATACTAAACCACCTGAAGGGGGGGATGAATGACTGTCTCTACCAGCTATTAGTTGACAAAGGAAGGGAACGATAATTTCTAACCAGCCGATTTCAAGTCTTACCTTTACCCTCGATATCAGCTTGTAATTTCAGGAACATTCCTCTGATATGTTTAGCTCTGAAAGCTGCTGTTGTTCCAATAAATTCACCACTTGATAACGTGCTCTTTAGTGAAATAACCAACTCCTCCTGAAGTACATTGTCAGCTGTTATATCTCGTGTCCGCTATCAGACTGTCAGAGCATTAGCCTGACCCACTCTCGTTTCTCTCAAATTAGGTGGTTCAAAATGGACAGTTTCTTAGAGATAAGGAGGTTCAAAGTGGGTAAGTTTCATAGAGATAAGGAGGGTCAAAATGGGAAAGTTTCTTAGAGATAAGGAGGGTCAAAGTGAGAAAGTTTCTTAGAGATAAGGAGGGTCAAAATGGGAAAGTTTCTTAGAGATAAGGAGGGTCAAAGTGAGAAAGTTTCTTAGAGATAAAGAGGTTCAAAGTGGGAAAGTTTCATAGAGATAAGGAGGGTCAAAGTGGGAAAGTTTCTTAGAGTTAAGGAGGGTCAAAGTGGGAAAGTTTCTTAGAGATAAGGAGGGTCAAAGTGGGAAAGTTTCTTAGAGATAAGGAGGGTCAAAGTGGGAAAGTTTCTAAGAGATAAGGAGGATCAAAATGGGAAAGTTTCTTAGAGATAAGGAGGGTCAAAGTGGGAAAGTTTCTTAGAGATAAGGAAGGTCAAAGTGGGAAATTTTCTTAGAGATAAGGAAGGTCAAAGTGGGAAAGTTCAAAGTTTCTTAGAGATCAAGAGGGTCAAAGTGGGAAAGTTTCTTAGAGATAAGGAGGGTCAAAGTGGGAAAGTTTCTTAGAGATAAGGAGGTTCAAAGTGGGAAAGTTTCTTAGAGATAAGGAGGGTCAAAGTGGGAAAGTTTCTTAGAGATAAGGAGGTTCAAAGTGGAAAAGTTTCTTAGAGATAAGGAGGGTCAAAGTGGGAAAGTTTCTTAGAGATAAGGAGGGTCAAAGTAAGAAAATTTCCCACTTTGATATGATGTGGTGGGAAAGTTTCTTAGAGATAAGGAGGGGCAAAGTGGGAAAGTTTCTTAGAGATATGGAGGGTCAAAGTGGGAAAGTTTCTTAGAGATAATGAGGGTCAAAGTGGGAAAGTTTCTTAGAGATAATGAGGGTCAAAGTGGGAAAGTTTCTTAGAGATAAGGAGGGTGAAAGTGGGAAAGTTTCTTAGAGATAAGGAGGGTCAAACCGGGAAAGTTTCTTAGAGATAAGGAGGGTCAAAGTGGGAAAGTTTCTTAGAGATAAGGAGGGTCAAAGTGGGAAAGTTTCTAATAGATAAGGAGGTTCAAAGTGGGAAAGTTTCTTATAGAGATAAGGAGGGTCAAAGTGGGAAAGTTTCTTAGAGATAAGGAGGGTCAAAGTGGGAAAGTTTCTTAGAGATAAGGAGGGTCAAAGTGGGAAAGTTTCTTAGTTATAAGGAGGGTCAAAGTGGGAAATTTTCTTAGAGATAAGGAGGGTCAAAGTGGTAAAGTTTCTTAGAGATAAGGAGGTTCAAAGTGGGAAAGTTTCTTAGAGATAAGGAGGGTCAAAGTGCGAAAGTTTCTTAGAGATAAGGAGGTTCAAAGTGGGAAAGTTTCTTAGAGATAAGGAGGGTCAAAGTGGGAAAGTTTCTTAGAGATAAGGAGGGTCTAAGTAGGAAAATTTCCCACTTTGATATGATGTGGTGGGAAAGTTTCCTAGAGATATAGAGGGTCAAAGTGGGAAAGTTTCTTAGAGATAAGGAGGGTCAAAGTGGGAAAGTTTCTTAGAGATAATGAGGGTCAAAGTGGGAAAGTTTCTTAGAGATAATGAGGGTCAAAGTGGGAAAGTTTCTTAGAGATAAGGAGGGTGAAAGTGGGAAAGTTTTTTAGAGATAAGGAGGGTCAAACCGAGAAAGTTTCTTAGAGATAAGGAGGGTCAAAGTGGGAAAGTTTCTTAGAGATAAGGAGGGTCAAAGTGGGAAAGTTTCTTAGAGATAAGGAGGGTCAAACCGAGAAAGTTTCTTAGAGATAAGGAGGGTCAAAGTGGGAAAGTTTCTTAGAGATAAGGAGGGTTAAAGTGGGAAAGTTCAAAGTTCCTTAGAAATAAATAGGGTCAAAGTGGGAAAATTTCTTAGAGATAAGGAGGGTCAAAGTGGGAAAGTTTCTTAGAGATAAGGAGGTTCAAAGTGGGAAAGTTTCTTAGAAATAAGGAGGGTCAAAGTGGGAAAGTTTCTTAGAGATAAGGATGTTCAAAGTGGGAAAGTTTCTTAGAGATAAGGAGGGTCAAAGTGGGAAAGTTTTTTAGAAATAAGGAAAGTCAAACCGGGAAAGTTTCTTAGAGTAAAGGAGGGTCAAAGTGGGAAAGTTTCTTAGAGATAAGGAGGGTCAAAGTGGGAAAGTTTCTTAGAGATAAGGAGGGTCAAAGTGGGAAAGTTTCTTAGAGTAAATGAGGGTCAAAGTGGGAAAGTTTCTTAGAGATAAGGAGGGTCAAAGTGGGAAAGTTTCTTAGAGATAAGGAGGGTCAAAGTGGGAAAGTTTCTTAGAGATAAGGAGGGTCAAAGTGGGAAAGTTTCTTAGAGATAAGGAAGGTCAAAGTGGGAAAGTTCAAAGTTTCTTAGAGATAAAGAGGGTCAAAGTGGGAAAGTTTCTTAGAGATAAGGAGGGTCAAAGTGGGAAAGTTTCTTAGAGATAAGGAGGTTCAAAGTGGGAAAGTTTCTTAGAGATAAGGAGGGTCAAAGTGGAAAAGTTTCTTAGAGATAAGGAGGGTCAAAGTAAGAAAATTTCCCACTTTGATATGATGTGGTGGGAAAGTTTCTTAGAGATAAGGAGGGGCAAAGTGGGAAAGTTTCTTAGAGATATGGAGGGTCAAAGTAAGAAAATTTCCCACTTTGATATGATGTGGTGGGAAAGTTTCTTAGAGATAAGGAGGGGAAAAGTGGGAAAGTTTCTTAGAGATATGGAGGGTCAAAGTGGGAAAGTTTCTTAGAGATAAGGAGGTTCAAAGTGGGAAAGTTTCTTAGAGATAAGGAGGGTGAAAGTGGGAAAGTTTTTTAGAGATAAGGAGGGTCAAACCGAGAAAGTTTCTTAGAGATAAGGAGGGTCAAAGTGGGAAAGTTTCTTAGAGATAAGGAGGGTTAAAGTGGGAAAGTTTCTTAGAGATAAGGAGGGTCAAAGTGGGAAAGTTTCCCACATTGATATGATGTGGTGGGAAAGTTTCTTAGAGATAAGGAGGGGCAAAGTGGGAAAGTTTCTTAGAGATAAGGAGGGTCAAAGTGGGAAATTTTCTTAGAGATAAGGAGGGTCAAAGTGGGAAAGTTTCTTAGAGATAAGGAGGGTCAAAGTGGGAAAGTTTCTTAGAGATAAGGAGGGTCAAAGTGGGAAAGTTTCTTAGAGATAAGGAGGGTGAAAGTGGGAAAGTTTTTTAGAGATAAGGAGGGTCAAACCGAGAAAGTTTCTTAGAGATAAGGAGGGTCAAAGTGGGAAAGTTTCTTAGAGATAAGGAGGGTCAAAGTGGGAAAGTTTCTTAGAGATAAGGAGGGTCAAAGTGGGAAAGTTTCCCACTTTGATATGATGTGGTGGGAAAGTTTCTTAGAGATAAGGAGGGGCAAAGTGGGAAAGTTTCTTAGAGATAAGGAGGGTCAAAGTGGGAAATTTTCTTAGAGATAAGGAGGGTCAAAGTGGGAAAGTTTCTTAGAGATAAGGAGGGTCAAAGTGGGAAAGTTTTTTAGAGATAAGGAGGGTCAAACCGAGAAAGTTTCTTAGAGATAAGGAGGGTCAAAGTGGGAAAGTTTCTTAGAGATAAGGAGGGTGAAAGTGGGAAAGTTTTTTAGAGATAAGGAGGGTCAAACCGAGAAAGTTTCTTAGAGATAAGGAGGGTCAAAGTGGGAAAGTTTCTTAGAGATAAGGAGGGTTAAAGTGGGAAAGTTTCTTAGAGATAAGGAGGGTCAAAGTGGGAAAGTTTCCCACTTTGATATGATGTGGTGGGAAAGTTTCTTAGAGATAAGGAGGGGCAAAGTGGGAAAGTTTCTTAGAGATAAGGAGGGTCAAAGTGGGAAATTTTCTTAGAGATAAGGAGGGTCAAAGTGGGAAAGTTTCTTAGAGATTAGGAGGGTCAAAGTGGGAAAGTTTCTTAGAGATAAGGAGGGTCAAAGTGGGAAAGTTTCTTAGAGATAAGGAGGGTCAAAGTGGGAAAGTTTCTTAGAGATAAGGAGGGTCAAAGTGGGAAAGTTTCTTAGAGATAAGGAGGGTCAAAGTGGGAAAGTTTCTTAGAGATAAGGAGGGTCAAACCGAGAAAGTTTCTTAGAGATAAGGAGGGTCAAAGTGGGAAAGTTTCTTAGAGATAAGGAGGGTTAAAGTGGGAAAGTTCAAAGTTCCTTAGAAATAAATAGGGTCAAAGTGGGAAAATTTCTTAGAGATAAGGAGGGTCAAAGTGGGAAAGTTTCTTAGAGATAAGGAGGGTCAAAGTGGGAAAGTTTCTTAGAGATAAGGAGGGTCAAAGTGGGAAAGTTTCTTAGAGATAAGGAGGGTCAAAGTGGGAAAGTTTCTTAGAGATAAGGAGGTTCAAAGTGGGAAAGTTTCTTAGAGATAAGGAGGGTCAAAGTGGGAAAGTTTTTTAGAGATAAGGAGGGTCAAACCGGGAAAGTTTCTTAGAGTAAAGGAGGGTCAAAGTGGGAAAGTTTCTTAGAGATAAGGAGGGTCAAAGTGGGAAAGTTTCTTAGAGATAAGGAGGGTCAAAGTGGGAAAGTTTCTTAGAGTAAAGGAGGGTCAAAGTGGGAAAGTTTCTTAGAGATAAGGAGGGTCAAAGTGGGAAAGTTTCTTAGAGATAAGGAGGGTCAAAGTGGGAAAGTTTCTTAGAGATAAGGAGGGTCAAAGTGGGAAAGTTTCTTAGAGATAAGGAAGGTCAAAGTGGGAAAGTTCAAAGTTTCTTAGAGATAAAGAGGGTCAAAGTGGGAAAGTTTCTTAGAGATAAGGAGGGTCAAAGTGGGAAAGTTTCTTAGAGATAAGGAGGTTCAAAGTGGGAAAGTTTCTTAGAGATAAGGAGGGTCAAAGTGGAAAAGTTTCTTAGAGATAAGGAGGGTCAAAGTAAGAAAATTTCCCACTTTGATATGATGTGGTGGGAAAGTTTCTTAGAGATAAGGAGGGGCAAAGTGGGAAAGTTTCTTAGAGATATGGAGGGTCAAAGTGGGAAAGTTTCTTAGAGATAAGGAGGTTCAAAGTGGGAAAGTTTCTTAGAGATAAGGAGGGTGAAAGTGGGAAAGTTTTTTAGAGATAAGGAGGGTCAAACCGAGAAAGTTTCTTAGACATAAGGAGGGTCAAAGTGGGAAAGTTTCTTAGAGATAAGGAGGGTTAAAGTGGGAAAGTTTCTTAGAGATAAGGAGGGTCAAAGTGGGTACCCGCCCTCCCTGCCGACGGACCTCCCTGCCGACGGGTCGGCAGGGAGGTCATTCGGCAGGGAGGGCGGGATATAGGGGTATAATGTCCTACGTGCCGACGAGATTGGGATGAGATCGCTGTCGGCACGTAGGACATTTGACCCCTATATTCCGCCCTCCCTGCCGAAAACTGACTCCGAGAGAGTATTCGGCAGGGAGGACATTTACCCCTCCTATTCACCCTCTGTACCGACGATCGGCAGGGAGGATATTTCAACCCTCCTTTTACCCTCTGTACCGACGATCGGTAGGGAGGGCGTTTCACTCCTTCTGTGAGCTCGAGAATTTGGCCGGCAGGCCAAATACGAAGAGTTCACTGTGTATTGTTCCTCTGAGTATCGTTAGGGTTAGGGTTAGGGTTAGGGTTAGGGCGGTGGTTAGGGTTAGGGTGGTGGTTAGGGCGGTGGTTAGGGTGATGGTTAGGGCGATGGTTTGGGTTATGGTTTCGTCGGCACAGAGGGTGAAAAGGAGGGGTAAATGTCCTCCCTGCCGATCGTCGGTAGTGAGGCTGAAAAGGAGGGGTAAATGTCCTCCCTGCCGACGGCCCTACTTGCCGATCGTCGGTACAGAGGGTAAAAGGAGGGGTAAAATGTCCTCCCTGCCGATCGTCGGTACAGAGGGTAAAAGGAGGGGTAAAATGTCCTCCCTGCCGACCGTCGGCACAGAGGGTAAAAGGAGGGGTAAAATGTCCTCCCTGCCGACGGCCCTCCCTGCCGATCGGTAGGGAGGTCCGTCGGCAGGGAGGGCAGAAAATAGGGGTATAATGTCCTACGTGCCGACGGCGATCTCATCCCAATTTCGTCGGCACGTAGGACATTATACCCCCATATCCCGCCCTCCCTGCCGAATGACCTCCCTGCCGACCCGTCGGCAGGGAGGTCCGTCGGCAGGGAGGGGGTGACTCATCAAAGTGGGAAAGTTTCCCACATTGATATGATGTGGTGGGAAAGTTTCTTAGAGATAAGGAGGGGCAAAGTGGGAAAGTTTCTTAGAGATAAGGAGGGTCAAAGTGGGAAAGTTTCTTAGAGATAAGGAGGGTCAAAGTGGGAAAGTTTCTTAGAGATAAGGAGGGTCAAAGTGGGAAAGTTTCTTAGAGATAAGGAAGGTCAAAGTGGGAAAGTTCAAAGTTTCTTAGAGATAAAGAGGGTCAAAGTGGGAAAGTTTCTTAGAGATAAGGAGGGTCAAAGTGGGAAATTTTCTTAGAGATAAGGAGGTTCAAAGTGGGAAAGTTTCTTAGAGATAAGGAGGGTCAAAGTGGAAAAGTTTCTTAGAGATAAGGAGGGTCAAAGTAAGAAAATTTCCCACTTTGATATGATGTGGTGGGAAAGTTTCTTAGAGATAAGGAGGGGCAAAGTGGGAAAGTTTCTTAGAGATATGGAGGGTCAAAGTGGGAAAGTTTCTTAGAGATAAGGAGGTTCAAAGTGGGAAAGTTTCTTAGAGATAAGGAGGGTGAAAGTGGGAAAGTTTTTTAGAGATAAGGAGGGTCAAACCGAGAAAGTTTCTTAGAGATAAGGAGGGTCAAAGTGGGAAAGTTTCTTAGAGATAAGGAGGGTCAAAGTGGGAAAGTTTCTTAGAGATAAGGAGGGTCAAAGTGGGAAAGTTTCCCACTTTGATATGATGTGGTGGGAAAGTTTCTTAGAGATAAGGAGGGGCAAAGTGGGAAAGTTTCTTAGAGATAAGGAGGGTCAAAGTGGGAAAGTTTCTTAGAGATAAGGAGGGTCAAAGTGGGAAAGTTTCTTAGAGATAAGGAGGGTCAAAGTGGGAAAGTTTCTTAGAGATAAGGAGGGTCAAAGTGGGAAAGTTTCTTAGAGATAAGGAGGGTTAAAGTGGGAAAGTTTCTTAGAGATAAAGAGGGTCAAAGTGGGAAAGTTTCTTAGAGATAAGGAGGGTCAAAGTGGGAAAGTTTCTTATAGAGATAAGGAGGGTCAAAGTGGGAAAGTTTCTTAGAGATAAGGAGGGTCAAAGTGAGAAAGTTTCTTAGAGATAAGGAGGGTCAAAGTGGGAAAGTTCAAAGTTTCTTAGAGATAAAGAGGGTCAAAGTGGGAAAGTTTCTTAGAGATTAGGAGGGTGAAAGTGGGAAGGTTTCTTAGACATTAGTTGGGTCAAAGTGGAAAGTTTCTTAGAGATTAGGAGGGTCAAAGTGGGAAAGTTTCTTAGAGATAAGGAGGGTCAAAGTGGGAAAGTTTCTTAGAGATAAGGAGGTTCAAAGTGGGAAAGTTTCCTAATTCCTAGAGATAAGGAGGGTAAAAGTGGGAAAGTTTCTTAGAGATAAGGAGGGTCAAAGTGGGAAAGTTTCTTAGAGATAAGGAGGGTCAAAGTGGGAAAGTTTCTTAGAGATGAGGAGGGTCAAAGTGGGAAAGTTTCTTAGAGATAAGGAGGGTCAAAGTGGGAAAGTTTCTTAGAGATTAGGGGGTCGAACTAGGAAAGTTTCTTAGAGATTAGGAGGGTCAAAGTGGGAAGGTTTCTTAGAGATTAGGTGGGTCAAAGTGGGAAAGTTTCTTAGAGATTAGGAGGGTCAAAGTGGGAAGGTTTCTTAGACATTAGGTGGGTCAAAGTGGAAAGTTTCTTAGAGATTAGGAGGGTCAAAGTGGGAAGGTTTTTTAGAGATTAGGAGGGTAAAAGTGGGAAGGTTTCTTAGAGATTAGGTGGGTCAACTGTCAGAGCATTGGCCTGACCCATTCTCGGAGCGCACGAGAACTGTGTTCAGAGCATTGGCCTGACAGCGTGTCCGTAGTACATGACATTTAGCTGGTTGTGTGATCTGAGATCTATTGTTGGCGTGTGTGTGGGTGAGTTGTGATAAAGGCTGATTTGGCGTTTTATCTGTTGAACAACTAAAGTGGTACCTCAACTATTTTTGGTAGAGCTATCCCGAATAGGTGGACCTTGTCCTGAACCAAACTCAATATCGCATCATCATTATCATCCTTCACACTCAACATTAACTCAGCTTTTGCTACAACAGCCGCCTGAACATGCACATGTTAATATGGTCGGCTGGTACTAATAAATTCCCAATAAGTTGCATGGCAAAGTGTCAACTATCATCATGGTATCTGCACTTGTTACTCAACAAATCTACACAGCCTCAGTTCGGTCCGGAGAAGTCTTTTGTGAGACAAATATTTGCAAATGCCGATTTGATTTATTGAGTAACAATATTTGATCTGAGTACTACTACGAACCTGGAAATCTCCTTCCACATCGCTAATCTTCATAGCGAGTAGTTCCATCATATCTTCATCTCCCAGCGTGATACCTTTCTCATCTAGTGGGAGGGGGGGTCATGTTGTGAAGGGTATCGAGATGTTAGGTGTGAAGGAGGAAGTGCGGCGTCAGGGTGGTAGCCTGTAGAGTTCAGGACTTCAGGGTTCCCCTATAATATACTTACCAAGAATGTCCATCAGCGCACCGGCAGACATCCTGCTCCTGTCTTGGGAGCCATCTTCATCTGCAGAATCCCGTTTAATATCAGAAATATCGCTATTATCAGTTGTGTCAGATGTAAACCCGAACAGAGCTCTAATCCGTGCGTTGAGGCGTGATTGGTAAGTTGCTATTTCCGATCCCAACTCAAGTGTTCCCATTACTTTGAACTTCAAGAGCACCTTGGATAACCATGCTTCAATTTGGAAGGATTGTTCGAAGGATGCCCGAGTTTTGATTGCCGCTGTTAGTTGTGCCATCAATGCAGCAGACAGGTTTATTGATAGTGCAGCAGTTAGTTTGGAGATTAGAGCTCCTACAGCTTCTTCTGTCATCACAACCCCACCTGAAACAAGGATTTTATACTAAATGTGACTGTATTACAGTTCAGTTAGGAGAGTGCAGTTGCCAGTTGTCACGTGAGACAAAACTGATCACTGATTGCAGGGAACTACCAACTCTTATATTATCTTGTATTGCAACTACCTAACATATGAATTATGAAGTGTACAAGGTCAACACACTTACCATTACTTTCAATATCAAGTCTGAGCTTGCCGAACATTTCCAGTAGATAGTTAGCCCTGAAGGAGGCAGAGGTACCTAGGAAACTTCCCATTGAGATGGTCTGTTGCAGTAGTGAGGTGAACTGGGCCTGTGCGAAGGTAGGCCACGTGTAATGGGGGATAGAGGCACGGGTTGGGGACTGGGATAGAGGGACGGGGGTTTGGATAGAGCCAAGGGGGCTGGGATAGAACCTCTATTAAGTACTAACCCACTCCTTATTGATCCATAATTGGTCTGACAACCCCTTTAGACTGTAAAGTCTAACCCCGCCCCACTAATAGTAGCACTACTTACTTCAACCTCGGGGGCCAGAGCCACATTGCACTTGGTGAATTTCATCATCACCAGAGACTCAATAGCTTTCTCATCATCACCAAGGATCTTATTAAATACCTCCACCTTCGCCATAACCATCTCCTGAAATAGGGCCATTCAAAACATTCACTACTCTATAGAGGGGGGGGGGGTGACACTACTATAGCTGTTCAGAGGATACTTCGTGGTCTTATGTTTGAACTTATTGAGTAAGTCCTAACCCTCTACATTTGTCGTGTGGAGAGAGAGAGAGGGTGGAGAGAGAGAGAGGGTGGAGAGAGAGGGTCGAAAAAGGCAAGGTGGTCACGTTATTAGTTAAAGAAACTTCAGTTAAATTGTTAATTTGCCTATTTGTACCTCAAGTAGAGCCTGGTTGTCCCCAATCCCAGCAATGTTCAGGGAAGCAATTAACTCAGCTTTGTCCTCATCTGACAGCTCCACCTTCCAACGACCTGAGAGTAGATGAGGTGAGGAACAACTAAGGGATATATCTAACTGGTTAGATAACATGGGCTAATTACAGGGGTTCGGTGGAATGGGGGTTGTTAACTAAGTAGCAGGGCTGCAGTAGAAGATGTAACAAGGTGGTACTGGTAGAGCTGAAAGGGGGCGTGCAGGGGGAAGTAAAGTGTGCTACACAGCAGTTACATGGCCTACTAAAGAAACTTCCATGAAACTCGATATATATATAGTACCCGCTATACTGCTGCAGCATGACCACTATATTGTCATCACTAGTACCTTGATATACAGTTGCATGGCTCACCCTCACGTCCAACCTAGATCTCTATAAACTCGGATCAAGAAGTTCTAAAGGAAATAAAAAAGCAAGAAAGTTAGTGCTTAGAAAAGAGAGAGCTCTGGAGCTTTTTATTCACCCAAAATATCACTTAGAACAACATCGGAAATTCTTTCTTCTGCATCTTTTTTATCGGTCACATTCTTTTCGCTGAAGCATCAAAATTAACAATTTGAAATAAAATATCTTACAATGTCTACAACAATGTGCAATCCTGTGCTTTATCTGAGTTCAATAGTTTACTGTTTTGAAAACTTCCTTGATCCACCACCCATATTACCACCCATTCCAACACTACTCCCCCCGGACATGGCCGCGCCTCCAGACATATTAGCCCCCATATTGGCACCCATATTGGCCCCCATATTGGACCCCATATTGGACCCCATATTGGACCCCATATTAGCACCCACACTGGCCCCCATATTGGCCCCCATGCCACCACCTCCAGAAATACTGGCACCACTAGCACCTCCTCCAATACCCATGCCAGACCCACTAGCTAATGCTACACTGGATCCCATGGGTGATCCATTGGCCATGCCCATTCCGGCCCCAACTGACCCAGCCAACGCTGCCGATATGGACACCCCAAGGGCGGCGTCAATTCGAGATGCCAGGTCCAATTGGAGGTCCGCCGCTTCTTCTATCACTAGTTTTCCCGTGATTTTAAACTTCAGTAGAACCTTCATCGCCCACTGCTCCAAAATCGCCCTAGTTGTACCTGGCAGGGAGATGAGAATAATTTCAGGATCCATGGAGAGACGAGATAGGAGAATACCTTGAAGTGTAATTGAGTATTAGAGTGATTGAGTATTAATATTATTAATAATCAAACAATACTTTACCCGATACAGATGCCCTGGCCTTTATAGCGGCTGCTAGTTCCGCAGTGAGTGCTGCTGATAGTTTAATTGACAATTTAGCAGTCAGTTTACCAGACAGAGCAGAGACCTCATCTTCATTCAAAATCAAACCACCTGCAGGGACAAAGAGATATCAATATCTAAATGACAAAGAGATATTTACAATCGATCTGAACCGATCTTGTGAAACTTCCTGAGGAATCCAAACGGTGGCCACTGACAACTACAGTCAGAAATTGTCTAACAAAATCATACCGCTCCCTTCGATGTCCCCCTTTAGTTTTTCTATCATCTCCGAAACAAACTGTCCTCTGACTGCAGCTGCCGTCCCCATATAGCTCCCTGATGATACCTTCTCTTTCAAGGCAAGTACAATTTGAGCCTGGGATAGTTATAATGAGTAGAGTGAACTTTAACTATTACCCTAACACTAACCCCCACCCTAAATATTAAACTATTAAACCGAGCTCTCATTATACCTCTATATTCTCAGGTAAAGAGATGCCTGACATAGTAACTTTCTCCTGAACCAGTGCCATAATGGCTTCTTCGTCGTTTTTCGTTACTTTATCCATCATTTCTGCTTTAGCTGCCACCAGTTCCTGTTAAAATGTGGCGGTTAGCTGCATGTTATTATTGGAACTACACTCTACTACAGTTAGAAGTTGTATACAAGGTGGCCCATAAATTATGAGCGTAGGGGACGAGATCGTACCTCAATAAGATCAATATCTCCCTTCATTCCTTTGACAGTGACATTATCCAGCAACTCTAACTTGTCCTCATCGTTCAAGTTAATATTCCTCTTTGCTGTAGAAATGAAATACATTACACGTATTATACAGCAGGTGCACTTGCAGTCTAGGCCGTAACAATGTATGTTAGTCTGATGTACCGAGTATTCCAATGAGTGCATCAGCTCCAATGAGCTCTGACGCGTCATCGTCATCGTCATCACCACCAACAAAGTCATTCGTCGTAACAGAGAGTTTAGCGGCCATCTGTGTATAGAGTGTTTGTCATGTCAGTTTGTCAGGTCTCAATGCTAATTTACATACGTAAAAAACCAGTAGTGCGTTTAAGAAAATCGTTTTCAGGTTAAGACGACGACCCTCAACTAAAAATCCTCAGAAGTGATTTCAAATCAACAAAAACTCCACCCACCCATGAACTTCTAAAACCCTTCGAAAGAGACATCTACCACCTCATCGGAAATGTCGAGTTCAGGAAGATACAAGATCCAAAACTTCTTGAGATGGGAAAAGAAGCCAAGAGGATAAAAGAGAGGAAAGACATCATCATCAACGCGGACAAGACCAACAACAGGTATGGTGTGAGCTTGACAGACTACAAACAATTATTACAAAATAACATTACAAAAGACTACACGACAGACAGAACTAACAACCTGGCCACAATAAACGCCAACATCCGAAAACACGCAAATTCACTAAAACTAGAGGACCGAATGGAAAAACACAGTGAAGCGGAGGCATTTCTGACAATAAAGGATCACAAGGAAAATTTTCAAAACAACCCAAAATGTCGCCTCATCAACCCAGCATCCAACCAAGTAGGAAGAGTGAGCAAGAGGATCACAGAAGGAATAATAAAGGAGTGCAAACAAAAAACCGGCCTAGCACAATGGATAAGTACCCAGGAAATGATCAACTGGTTCTCCTCCAAACATCGCAACAACCCAACACCCAAAAAAGCATCACTGATCCAGTTTGACATCTGCGAATTCTATCCATCAATATCAGAGCAACTAATGGACAGATCACTCGATTTCGCTAAAAGGTACACCGATATCAGTGCGGAACAGACTGAGACCATCAAATCATGCAGGAAAAGCGTGCTATTCAGCAATGGAAAAGTTTGGAGGAAAAAGAACAGCGATTTCGACATCACCATGGGAGCGTTGGACGGGGCAGAAGCAGCGGATCTAACAGGACTCTTCCTACTAGGGCAGGTGCAACAGTACCTGGAAGTGAATCACAAGGGAAGCAACTGTGGACTGTACCGCGACGACGGCCTAATCTACGTAGAAAACAGCAACGGTCCTGAGATAACCAAAATAACAAAAGCGCTCCACAAGATCTTCAAAAACAATCAATTAAAGATAACAGTGGAACAAACAGGAAAGATAGTCAACATACTGGATGTAACACTATCAGCGATAAACGGAAGCTACAAACCGTACAAAAAACCCAACAGCAACATCGCCTACGTGAAACGTGCTTCCAACCACCCATCATCGATACTAAAAAACATTCCAGCATCGATACAAAAACGCCTTAGCTGCATATCCAGTACCGAGGAGGAATTCGAAGGAGCCAAAGAGGAATACCAGGCAGCCTTGAAAACAGCAGGATACAGCAAGGAGTTAATGTACGAACAAAGAGGAAGAACTGGAAAACCCAAAAACAGGAAAAGGCAAAGAAAAATCATCTGGTACAATCCACCCTTCAGCAAGAACGTCGCCACTAACATCGGAGAACGATTCTTTGAATTGGTCAGACTGCACTTCCCACCACAACATCCATTCCACGCATTGTTTAACAAGAAAACAATAAAACTTTCGTACTCATGTATGATAAACATGGACGGGATAGTGAAGTCTCACAACAAAGCGATACTCAAGAAAGCGGAGGATGAGGAAAAACAGAGTGAACGCCAGTGTAACTGCAGAATTCCAGAAAACTGTCCTGTGGGAAACACATGCCTGAAATCCGGTGTAGTCTACGAAGCACTAATCAAACACAGCAACGGGGTAGAACAGAAATATGTGGGAATGACGGGTGGGTCATTCAAAACCAGGTTCAATGGCCACAGGGCGACAATAAGACACGACAAACACAGGACAGCGACAGAACTCTCCAAACTAGTTTGGAGCCTCCATGACAGACAGATAACGTATGACATAACATGGCAGATCATCGCCAAAGCTCCACCATACCGCCCAGGCAACATCACCTGCTCTCTATGCCTGGCCGAAAAGTTCGCAATATTAACGAGGAAAGGACTAATTAACAAGAAATGGGAGCTTCTTAACAAATGTCCCCACCGGAGAGGACACCTGGCATCACTTCAACAAACGGTTTGATGAAGGAGTCGAAGAGGAAGTTGAACGTTTTAAAATTTGCAAGTTTTCTTTTTTCTGACGATTGCGAAAGCATGAAACTATTAGTAAAAAATTAAAAACTTGTATTACTTTGTTTTCAGGTTAATGATTTTATGAAGGAGCAGTATAATCTATGTGACATTCATCCTCAAATCAGCATCCTCAAATCAGTACTCATTCAAATTCGAGGCTACCGAGGGTCTCTACCATTCTATCCTGATCTAATAGATATGAATCTAGTACCTTTATTCCTTTTATAAATCACGTTATTAGTATAACCTATTTCTATCTATTTTGCGAGATGTTGTATAACATGACATTATAAATTTGTTCTATCTTTTCTATTCGATATGTGACATTCATTCCCAAAATTAAATTTCATTCGATAAAATGTTGCTCAGAGTTTGTTTAGTTTTGCTGCTGGGCTATGCCCAAGCTAAGCTCAGCCTTGTTGAGGAATTCGAGCAATTGGAAGCTCTTTACAGTCCCGAACGCAACGAGCAAATTCTAAGAGCTGATCCAGTTAGAAGAAAACTCCGATTTTCTAACTTCGTTAATTCAAAAAAGGAGATCGAGAAAATAAACAAAGATCCAACAAAGTCTTTTATCGCAGGACCTACTAAATTTGCATTGCTGACCGCGGGTGTGTCTAATTTTCTATACTTATATTAATCTTTGGTTTACTTCCAGGCCATACTACGAGTGGGCTCTAGTAAATTGTGGAGGTTTGTGCTTCCGATGTTCTCACTGGCAAGGATGGACAGGACCGAGTGGTTAGTACGAATTACTGAACCTCAAGTCTCCACTACTGCAGCCGCGTGAAGATAGGGTGGCATTGCACCAGAGGACGGTACTAAGATAGGGTGACATTGCACCAGAGGACGGTACTAAGATAGGGTGGCATTGCACCAGAGGACGGTACTAAGATAGGGTGAGATTGCACCAGAGGACGGTACTAAGATAGGGTGACATTGCACCAGAGGACGGTACTAAGATAGGGTGGCATTGCACCAGAGGACGGTACTAAGATAGGGTGACATTGCACCAGAGGACGGTACTAAGATAGGGTGACATTGCACCAGAGGACGGTACTAAGATAGGGTGACATTGCACCAGAGGACGGTACTAAGATAGGGTGACATTGCACCAGAGGACGGTACTAAGATAGGGTGACATTGCACCAGAGGACGGTACTAAGATAGGGTGGCATTGCACCAGAGGACGGTACTAAGATAGGGTGGCATTGCACCAGAGGACGGTACTAAGATAGGGTGGCATTGCACCAGAGGACGGTACTAAGATAGGGTGGCATTGCACCAGAGGACGGTACTAAGATAGGGTGGCATTGCACCAGAGGACGGTACTAAGATAAGGTGACATTGCACCAGAGGACGGTAGCTAAAGAAATGAAGTTATTATGAAATGCAATTGTATGATTTCATACCCATACTATTCGAATTGTTTGTAACTTTGTCGCGCCCCCTGTTTGTGCGCCCGTAGGGGCAAGTAACTTTGTACCTTTTGGTCGAGGAGATTATTGATGTCGGTATTACTACCAGTACCGCTAGTAGCAACTACTGAGATCTTCCTCACATTACCACCCTTGGTAGCTTCTGCAATCAGTGCTTGTAGTTGATCGTTCTAGGGGGGAGGGGGTGAGGGTAGTCGACAACTACTAGTCAACCACTAGGGGGGGGGGGGTGAGGTTAGTCGACAACTACTAGTCGACCACTAGGGGGAGGGGGGTGAGGGTAGTCGACAACTACTAGTCGACCACTAGGGGGAGGGGGGTGAGGGTAGTCGACAACTACTAGTCAACCACTAGGGGGGGGGGGGGTGAGGTTAGTCGACAACTACTAGTCGACCACTAGGGGGGGGGGAGGGGGTGAGGGTAGTCGACAACTACTAGTCGACCACTAGGGGGAGGGGGTGAGGGTAGTCGACAACTACTAGTCGACCACTAGGGGGAGGGGGTGAGGGTAGTCGACAACTACTAGTCGACCACTAGGGGGAGGGGGGCATATGAGGGTAGTCGACAACTACTAGTCGACCACTAGGGGGAGGGGGGAGGGGGTGAGGGTAGTCGACAACTACTAGTCGACCACTAGGGGGAGGGGGTGAGGGTAGTCGACAACTACTAGTCGACCACTAGGGGGAGGGGGGTGAGGGTAGTCGACAACTACTAGTCGACCACTAGGGGGAGGGGGGTGAGGGTAGTCGACAACTACTAGTCGACCACTAGGGGGAGGGGGGCATATGAGGGTAGTCGACCTCCAATATTGCGAGAGATGTAAATGCTAAATACATTTTGGGTGGCTACTGGTAACTAATATAAGTGAGGGAGGGAATTAAAATTGGTACACAGACATGCTGACTGATGCCTGTTATACTGGCAAGACATATCGTGAGATCACTACAACGGATTCAAAATGACTCACCTGCTCGGTTTCCCTCTGTTTTCTTCGTTTCGCCTTTTCCTTTTCCTTCTTTAACCTGTCCACCTTCTTCTTTTCTTCTTTCAGCTGTTTTTCAATGTTCACATTGGTAGTGTTGTTAATAACGTGGACCTCTGTGACCTGTAAGAAGGAACACATCACTTATAGCAGTGAGCAATAAGCATTAAGCAGTGAGCAGTGAGCAGTGAGCACTAAGAAGTGAGCAATGAGCAGTGAGCACTAAGCAGTGAGCACTAAGCAGTGAGCACTAAGCAGAGAGCACTAAGCAGAGAGCAATAAGCAGTGAGCAGTCTGAGCAGTGAGCAATAAGCAGTGAGCACTAAGCAGTGAGCACTAAGCAGTGAGCACTCAGCAGTGATCACTAAGCAGTGAGCACTAAGCAGTGAGCACTAAGCAGTGAGCACTAAGCAGTGAGCAGTGAGCAGTGAGCACTAAGCAGTGAGCACTAAGCAGTGAGCAGTGAGCACTAAGCAGTGATCACTAAGCAGTGAGCACTAAACAGTGATCAGTGATCACTAAGCAGTGAGCACTAAGCAGTGAGCACTAAGCAGTGAGCAGTGAGCACTAAGCAGTGAGCACTAAGCAGTGAGCACTAAACAGTGAGCACTAAGCACAGTCTACTCTCCTAACACCGACCATATATATGGTGTGCGGACTCTAGTGCTACACTCTAAGTCTACAGTGGACTCTATATCTAAATTTAGATTTAGATAAAGAGTCCAAATAAGTCTAAACTCTAGGAGGACTCTATATCTAAAAAGTCTACACAGGGCGGACTCTTTATCTAAAAAGTCTAAACAAAGTGGACTCTATATCTACATAAATCTAAATTAGATATAGAGTCCGCCTTTCGCCGCGAACTCGAGATTTCGGCCGTTAGGCCGGAAACGAGAGTTTGCTCTACCCCTATACTAATTTAGAAGTGTTAGGGCCGTTATTTGGGTTCGAGGTTAGGGTTAGGGTTAGTGTTAGGGTTAGGTTTTGGGTTGGGTTAGGATTTTAGACATAGAGTCCGGGTTGGAGGATTTGGCGCCAAAATGTACTAGAGGACTCTATATCTAAAAATTCTACACAGGGCGGACTCTTTATCTAAAAAGTCTACACAGGGAGGACTCTTTATCTAAACTTTTTTCAAAATCTAACTGTAGATAAAGAGTCCGTTTTTAGATATAGAGTCCGCCTTGGATTTAGATAAAGAGTCCGTTAGCACTAGAGTCCGCCCACCCATATATATAACACCGAGGGAACGGATATAGTGGCAAATTCATGAGAGCCGGTAAAGTTAACAATCATACTATTATTAAAGCAAATAGGGAAATGATGGGTGATGGTATTTTTACCAAATATGGCATTTTGCACGTGCAGGTTTAGAGGTGGAGTACTTCAGCTGGAGTGGGGCCAGGGGTGGGAGCCGTTACCAAGGATTGTTGCTACTATACTGCAGTTGCACGTGCATCTGATCTTGCTTTGCTTTGCGTCACTGTTCCGGCTACTATGCTCTCTTCAACAATAGTTAATATACGACAGCGACAACTGGAGTTACTCATGCAAGATCCGACCACCGTTCTCTACTTTTCCATACACTGAGGGGTGCAGTAACACCAATAGAACGAACAAGACGTTGGAGGTTAAACCGAACCGATGATCAGTCTCAGAGATCAAGGCAGATGGATGCTGCACACAGACGTAACACGAGGAGTCTGCAAAATAGAAAGTTCTTTTTCCACTTTGAGCATTATCATCTGACGTTCTAAAACTCGCAGCGATCCCGCCTGAGCTCCTTTTACGGTACCGTAACTTAAGATGGTGTCAAAAGTTCGAGATTGGTGACATTCGCGAGACTGTCATTGTCCAAAAGATGTCAGTTTTCCTAATTCAGCTACCATTTCCCTGAAATTCGCCCGTAGGGCGAACGGGTTTACTAGTTTAGTATAATACATGGTACATTGAGAAGATTAAAGAAAAGCATGTTAATTGATGATAAAGATTTAATAAAGAACCTTTCTATGTTCAATGATGCGAGTGCTGTTTGAAGGATCTGCAGGATTCATGCCCGTGAGATTCATATCAAGATCTTCCGCGTTCACACCACTCATATCATACACATTTTTAACCTGTTGTTCATTTTTAAACTGTTAAGCAGTGAGCACTAAGCAGTGAGCAGTGAGCACTAAGCAGTGAGCACTAAGCAGTGAGCACTAAACAGTGAGCACTAAGCACAGTCTACTCTCCTAACACCGACCATATATATAACACCGAGGGAACGGATATAGTGGCAAATTCATGAGAGCCGGTAAAGTTAACAATCATACTATTATTAAAGCAAATAGGGAAATGATGGGTGATGGTATTTTTACCAAATATGGCATTTTGCACGTGCAGGTTTAGAGGTGGAGTACTTCAGCTGGAGTGGGGCCAGGGGTGGGAGCCGTTACCAAGGATTGTTGCTACTATACTGCAGTTGCACGTGCATCTGATCTTGCTTTGCTTTGCGTCACTGTTCCGGCTACTATGCTCTCTTCAACAATAGTTAATATACGACAGCGACAACTGGAGTTACTCATGCAAGATCCGACCACCGTTCTCTACTTTTCCATACACTGAGGGGTGCAGTAACACCAATAGAACGAACAAGACGTTGGAGGTTAAACCGAACCGATGATCAGTCTCAGAGATCAAGGCAGATGGATGCTGCACACAGACGTAACACGAGGAGTCTGCAAAATAGAAAGTTCTTTTTCCACTTTGAGCATTATCATCTGACGTTCTAAAACTCGCAGCGATCCCGCCTGAGCTCCTTTTACGGTACCGTAACTTAAGATGGTGTCAACAGTTCGAGATTGGTGACATTCGCGAGACTGTCATTGTCCAAAAGATGTCAGTTTTCCTAATTCAGCTACCATTTCCCTGAAATTCGCCCGTAGGGCGAACGGGTTTACTAGTTTAGTATAATACATGGTACATTGAGAAGATTAAAGAAAAGCATGTTAATTGATGATAAAGATTTAATAAAGAACCTTTCTATGTTCAATGATGCGAGTGCTGTTTGAAGGATCTGCAGGATTCATGCCCGTGAGATTCATATCAAGATCTTCCGCGTTCACACCACTCATATCATACACATTTTTAACCTGTTGATATTAGTACTATTTAGTTACCTGGGATATAACGTCTTTGTTTATGTTAATATCAGGGTAGGGATTGTGGACTGACTGCAGTTAAAAAGAGTGTTAGTTTAAGCAATTAGTAAAGTATGATTGGATATTTGGACTGTCTCCATCATGATACCGAGACTAACTATATAGTTAGACTGTAATTTAGTATAATACCTCAGTGAGGATTGAAAGTCTACGTTTTTTCATTGCATCTTCTCCGATTTCAATTGCTGCCTTCTCATCAGGGATCTTGTTGAGGTCTGAGGGAGGGGGTTTTTCAGCAGCAGAAAGATACAAAGTCAGATCTGATCTTCCCAACTATAACAATTGGTGTCTGCTAATTAACGCTAATTGAGAGTTAATTACCTGCTAATAGGGTAGGTGGAATGTTGAGCATCCGGGATGTTCGCCGCTGCTTCACTTTCTTGTCATAGTCACTGTCCGTTTCAGTTAGGCTGAGGGACTCAAAGGATTTAACCTGAGAAGTGGGGTGTGTGTGTAACCCTGTCAGAACTTATCATATTATTTGTATTGTTGTTGAGTAACACTACAACTCTGTCAATATCAGCCAACTAACTGTACCTTGTGGTTGTGGTGGTCAGGATCATCCCCGCTGATGGAGCCAATTGGAGTCAATGTAGTCATCCAACTAAACAACTTCTCTGGATCAGTAGGGGTCATCTCAGACTGCACAAAGGGAGGGTTTCACAGGATGAACAACGATACAATATGGTATGAAATAAATTGACAGACACACAATTAATGATTTGATCTATCGAACCCTCACAGAGTGGAGAGAGCCGCACAGTTAATGATGGGGTTGAATTGATGCCATAGAGAAATAGGAAAACTGCTACTTATTATAACACTGTATTATGTACCTGATCAAAATCCACATCAAAATCGTTATCTTCAGGATCAAAGCTGAGTTGGGATTTATCTTGTTCGTTACCAGCCCAGTCACGGGGTGCTAGTGTGTTGCCTCCCCCCTTTGTTGGGGGCACAGGCTCATCTACCACTGAACCACCTAGGAAAATAACATAATAGGAACCTGATTATGGTACGGAACAAGTTTTTAATATCTTCTCTGGCTGCTAATCTCACTTTCTCTCTGACATGGTACCGTGGAAAAGATTTCACAGGATCAGATGACAGGAATCACACCTTCTCATGCTGTGAGCGGATAGTGGGCAGGTATAGATCGTGGTAGATCTAAACACTTACTTCCAACTTTGAATCCTTGGATACTCTCTGTGGGTATTGGTGGAGAGATGACACCGCCCTGCAAATCAGAGGACATGTCACCTGACATGTCACCTGACCCCATATCCCCTGAATGCGGGGTATCGTTCTGAAATGGGGGGAGACATGATAGTTACCAATACCCTCCCTGTATTGAGTATTACATCTCCGGCTCCCTCAGTGTCTGAGGTCTGGGTTTGGTATACACCCCCACCGCGTCTATCTAGTAGACACACGACGGATAGACACTGCCTATAACACTGTCTATAACTCACCACTATGCTCTCAATATCGGCCATGCTATGTGGGTTGGTGTCTTATATACCTGTGTCTATAACTCACCACTATACTCTCAATATCGGCCATGCTATGTGGGTTGGTGTCCTATATACCTGTGTCTATAACTCACCACTATACTCTCAATATCGGCCATGCTATGTGGGTTGGTGTCCTCTCCAGGTCCCATGGGGGCCAGAGCACCTGATCCAGGCTCAGAACCATCCGGAACATCCCCACCATCCTGTACCTGGAGGAGGGAGGTGGGTGAACATCAGTGAGAATAGGGTAGTATGGAACGGGTGATAAATGAGGTAGTGATCAGTTCAGTGGGATGGTGCAGTAGTCTAAGTAAAAAGAGAACTAGAGAATCCCCTCTCTCCCACCTGACTGAGAGGTTTCTCATTCTCCAACTCTGGCACATCCTCCTTCTTTGCCAGGGGCTGTTGCTGATCAGCAGGTCCCACTATCTCACCAGGACCAGTGGGTATCACTGCGGGCTGCTCTTGCTTATCCTTTGGTTCGTATATTGGGTTATCAACTACTTTGCTGTTCTATATAGGGGGAGGCCAAGGAAGGAATTGATATAGGGGGCCACTAGGGAGCTAGATTAAAAGAGGAACAGGCCTTAATGTTCACATTGAGTAGAGGGATCGATACGAAGACTTAATCCCTAGTAGTTCTAGTTCATGTTAGTTGTTAACTGTTAATTAACAACATTACCTTGCCAAGAGTCTCCTCCTTTTCAGATTTATCAGCTGCTCCTTTGCAGCAATCACACATGCAATGTGCTGAGAATGCCTTGGCCAGGGTAGCAAGACAAGGACATGCCTTCATTAGAGCAGAGTTGGGCTTGCACTGAAAATATAGACCTTGTAGTTTGCAAATCAAATTAACAACATGATGTTGATTGTTCTGACTTCTCAACTATACTTACACAGCAGCACTTGCAGCATATGAGAAGGAGGACTCCCAGCAGTAGAATACCAAATATAATTCCCAGGGCGAGTATGATTCCCATACCTTCCTCATCATCCTCACTACCAGTTGCAGCCCCTGCCCCTCCTGTAGCTGCCCCGGTATCTCCACCAACAGCAGCCCCTGTAGCCGCCCCTGTAGCGGCCCCTTCATCTACACCTCCACCTGTCGCAGCACCAATAGCAGCCCCGGTTAGACAATCTGCAGTGGGATATAGTAGTTATTATAACTGATAATAGACTGATAGGTTGTCATACTATAATATACATCATTGTTTCTTCGCGCACGCTTCAGCTCGGTTCGGAGAGGGCAGTCTAATACAACAGCTCAAAAGTGTTGGACAACATACCGTCTTTTGCAGTAGAGAGGTAGTAGAAGGCAGTGGTGTGATAAAAGTAGTACAGACAGTCATTCACAACAATAGTGCACTCTCGAACACCTAATAAAGATGGGGTTAGCGATGGAATGTACTACTGTACTACTGTAATGGGTACCGACTATCCTCCACCCTCGGGGAATACTGCTGTCGATTATCCTCCACCCCACATCGTATGATATGCCTCCTGACAAATGACAAATGCCCGATATTAAACGAAAAACTAGTTATGACACATGACTTCAAGCATGGATCCACTCCAAATACCTATCTGAAGACCCTAGTAAAGTCAGCTTAGGGGACATTTTTCATGTGAGGTTAAATTTTCTTCAGGCACCCGGGTGCTCGAAGTTATAGATTACGTAGTGAGGGCAATAACAGAACTACAGCGAATATTGTATTGAAACAATGTGCATTGAAACAATGTTCGTGATGTGAGAAATGAAACTTGCAGGTCCAAAATAAATGTCTCGTCTCCACATTGTCCATACTTTTTTTTAATAAAAAAACAGCTTCAGGCGACTCAATATCCTATTCCCTTTTCAATAGTTCATTGTTCACACTAGGTTGGGAAAATAACGTGTCCCTCTGCGAAGATTACATAAAGAAAAGGGTTGAGTAGAGAGGTAAGGATGGGTAGAATCTGATAAATAACGAAATTTATCACAAACTTCCCAACAGGTACCTCTCTTCCCTCTACATGAAGTGATGTGTAGATCTTACTAGCAAGAGATATAGCGAGAAGGAAACTGACAAAAGAAAACATGCTGTAAAAGTTCATTATAAGTAGTTTTATAGTTCCTCTAATAGTCGATCTGGCCTGTGCTCTTCCTCCCTCTGTCTTGTTATGTATTACAACGAGGCGGTGTACCGTCAGACAACTAGCAATTAACCCCACGAACTGAACCATCAACATGGGGACAGCTGCCACGAAAAAGGGCCAATATTTCATGAACGCCTCTAATGCACCCCACTGATTAGTCATGATGTTGCGAGCTGGGAAGATTGTATTCCCGTTTGCTAGGTATAACAGGTAGAAATGTTTCGTATCCACTACACAGAGAAAATAAACGCAGGAAGGGTATGATATACACGCCATTAGGAGCCAAAGTATAGCTTTTTCATTGAAAATACAAAGCGGGTAGGATATCTTGACATATCGGACTGATGTGAAAATCCCAGTAGTCGAGATCGGAGCGAAGAATAGAAAACTGGAAAATATTGGGTAAATAAGGAAGTGAATCGGGGCAGTTTTTTGGTAGACCACGTCAATCATTGTGTAGTAGTGATCTTCGCACAGCTGAGTAAGGTTTTCAGTAAAACCCCGTGACGCCATATTAGGATTTGTCTGACTCATACAACTGTCCATGTCTTTGCTGCCCCACATTGCCATCGCACCCTTGGGGGAGAGAAAAGCACATACCAGAAGGTCCACAATAGACAAAACCAGATAGAGGGATCGAGAGAGTGATGGTGGTTTTTGGTAGTTGTGACGGGAGACTGCGAGGTTTAGCGGGATGCCAATACAGGGAATTAGTAGGAAACCAATGAACAATCCAAAATCTGGAAACGAAGTTCCTCCCTCGCTAAAGTGGGCCATACTGCAGCAACAAACTGTTTATTAACTATTTTTAAAAGGGGGTAAGATACCATGAACACTTACAACATACATAGAAAAGATTGTTAAACTACGGAAATGAATATTTATGGAATATTATGTTGAGTTTCCATGACAACTTGATCCATAATTGATGTCATGTCTAACACCTGTACTATAGCAGAACACTGTCCTATATCAGCTGTATAACTATACAGAGCACATCTTTCAGAAATATTAGTACTACTATTATAATAGGTAGCTCTATCCACTGATAATTGGGGTGGTCAAACAGGAGTAACACGGTGATTTTGTAGAAATGATATGGGCTGACTATTATTATTCGGGAAATCATTGAAGAACATGAGTATCAGGGCCGGTAACCTAAGAGCCGCCACATATACCTCCTCGTGTGGCATGTCAACCACATGAAAAAAGTTTTAAAAAGTTGAATCTATCTAAAACTAGTATGGTAACAAATCAATATTACTTGATGGTAGAGCGGAGATAGAGGTCACTTGGTTGGTAGTCACTGAACTACACTCAGCCAAACACTTGCTTTCTCCCTTATCAAAGATACAACTAGCACAGCGCTCGTAGTCTTCACATGTAGTGCAGATCTGGATAGGGATATGAAAGGTCACACGAGGGGTTTCATTAGAAAAACGATAGAAAGAAGATACGTACGGTGCATTTGGTGCAGAGTTTCCCTTTCCATCCATCATTGCAGGTACATGTACCACGTACACAGGTACCATGACCACCACACGTCTTCCTTTCACCCTACATAACAGTACGTGTTAGTTTTAAAGAACTAGAGAACCCGTCAACATGTTAGATTGAAAGATGTTTTACAAAATGGAGCTATCAAGATAGCCACTTTAATACTTTATTTACTCACATCGACAACAGAGAGACAGGCATCATTAGAGTATTGGCACGCCTCCCCTGTATATGTCCCATAACATACACACTTCTCTTTCACACACGTTCCTGAGAGGAAACAATATAGCAACATATAGTTATTGACTAGCCGATCTCGTTTCATAATTCGAACTTTCATCACTATGAACCATGGACCTCACCTCGATCAGAACAAGCTTCAACCTTGAAACTATCACCATATCTAACTATCCCCTTGGGACAGTTTAGATGGTCGTACTGACAGTACTTTCCATACGACTGAAACAAAGGATTGTTAGATCTACTACTTCATAAAACTTTATGGTAACCATGGTAACCATGCTACTTACAAACGGTTGACATTTGCACTTTCCACACTGGCATTCTCCACGGTTAGAGCACTCCGGCTTGGCATTAGGACTCCGACTCTTTGGGTTGATACATTGGGTAAGAAGGCCATGGCTGCCCATTGCGCATCCACACTTATCACCTACCCAACCTGTATGAGGAGAGACCTGTATCAGCTATCTGGGACCTGTCAGGCCATTGCTCTGACCGCGGTTCAGGCCAATGCTCTGGTCATATAGTCTAGGGACCCGGGGGGTCAGGGATGGATCACATACCTTCATTACAGAAGCATGCCCCACCCTGATATGATCCATTACCATTACACTTTGTACTGTCAGGCTCCACTGGGAGATCTATAGTGCACATCGTCTCCAGCTGAGGAGGGGAGAAAGAAAGGGTAGAGTGAGGGGGAAGGGGAAGAGGGTTCGTGAAGGGGGGGGAAGAGGGTGGAGTGAGGGGGGTCTCTTTATAGTTGGCCCTATTGAAGTTTGATGCAGAAGTGCGTTTTAGGAAGTCGTGAGTTACGGCTGGCCTGATAATAGAAACACCTTGAGGTTTAGGTCACGCTTGTGTATTAAAAACAGAGTACAAGTCGTGCCCTAGGAGACAGAGGGAGAATTAGAGATGGATAGGAGAAAGAGAGAACGTGGGAGAGAGAATGATAGAATAGTAGAACTATGATCCCACGTATCGTGACTACTATTGGCCGTGATGCGTGACTGTACAACGCTCACGCAGCGTACTGCAGTTTGGATCATCAGCGCGTGGAGTTGCTTTCTCTCAGGACTGTGTGAGAGAGAGCTAATGGGTATATGACAAAGAGAGAGGGAGAGAGGAGGGGAGGGCACAGTCACAGCTTGTACGGCAGATTCTATCTGTGCAGCTGTGATCTGTTAGCTAGCTATAGGTTTTACATATCATGCAGCTTAAGTGGTATCATTTAGATCACGGCATCACGCCTATTATAAGATGGGAGAGAAGAGGAGAGCTATAGAAAGACGGCATTCATTTTATTCATCGGGTGACATATTACCAATCTGTAACTGGAGACATTATTATGCAAAATGCCAAAATATCCAAAGTGACGTTATTGAATTCAATGTATCTAACTTGTACTTGTCAACTACAAACCTCAACGCCAAGTTGTCCATAAGCAGGGAAGTTGAGAAGGATATCACCCCGTGTATTATTTAGACATCTATCTGCACACACTGTTACTTGATAGGTCAGCTCAGTACCCGCAGCTACATTCTCACACCTGGGAGAGGAGGGATGGGGTGGGTTACTAAGTTGAAAAATATCGCTTTCGAACATTATGTCTGGTATTCAGTGGGTAATTATCTACTGATATCCGGAGTTTCAGCCCAAACGGTTGAGCCACTAAAAGTCGCAAGCCACTTTTGTGACCCTTGTTTTCGGTGAAAAATCGGAAAAATCGAGAAAAAATTTTAAAATTTTAAAATTTCAAAACATGGAAATTAGTCCTTAGAACATCCCAATACACGTGCAAGACTTAAAAATTGTGTATTCAAAAATTTTCAACTTAGCAACCCCTGGTTACTGGTTATTGACTTGTTGAGCAATAGCTGGAGTCAGTGGGATGGGCTTGTGGGATGTAACGTGACCTTTTGAGAACAATATAATGGGGTGACATGGTACACACTCCCTATCTAGAAAGGAGATGTATATTGACAAGCTTTATACCTTGCGGATGAATCAGCGGTTGGGTAGCAGGTATAGTTCACACTGACCCCCTCAGGGATTATAACTTGGTTCATAGTGGGGAACTCAACCAGCTCCTTGTAGTATTCTTCTAGCTTGAGATCCAGAGAACCAAGATCTCCAATACCGAATATCTGAACAACGAGGGGGGGGGGTGAACATGTTTGTAAACCCTCTCTCTAATCCTAATAATTACAGAAACCCTCTCTCTAATCAACACACCTTTGCTCCAGGTATCATCTCTTTGATCATATCTGTGTTAACTTTGACCCCTGCTACAAATACAGGTATGGTGTTGTTCTGTAAGAGCTGGTTAGCAACGTCAACCAGGGTCGGATAGTCCGTGGTGAAGGTGTACTTCCGTGTGTTACCTGGGAGGAAGGGAGGAGTTGGGATTAATGGTTTGTTCAAAACGGGGCGAGGAGAGAGGGTCCAGCAAGGAAAGTAATGTCTGCAACTTAATTTGAATTTTGAATCGAGGGGCACTTTGACAAACCAAATTCTTGGTAAATAATATTTCTAGCTGTATCTGTACCTGTGTTACACTTCTTATCAAATGGTTCAACCATCCCTGCTAGCTGTCCGTCCCCACCCACTCTGGGGTCCGAGGAAAGGACCACCAGGACCATTTTGTTACTAGCATACCTCCATCCAAATTGATCACATGCCTGGGGAATATGATGGTGTTACCATGGTTACCATGGGTTGCTATGGTAACTAACTGTACCGGAAACAGGTACTAACAGATACTGACAGACATGTCTACAATGACTGACTGACAATAGGAATGCAATGATATCAACTGACCACAACACGATGACAGACGCTATGACGAGGTTGCAATGTCGTTCTGCCCTACGGGGCAGAGTTTGGCACGCCATAACCTATCTGCACCACCACCACCACCACCACATGTCTAGATTTACAGCCCTGTACTTACCAGACTCTGATAGATAGCATCCATAGCGGAATTCCCCTCATCGAACTTGTTAGTTGTATTGGTTACCATGGTATCCAAGATGCTCTCATAAATCTTGTCATTGTTATCCAGATAGTTCAGCATCTTGAACGCGTAACTCTCCCCGCACGTCCCTTCACTAAGACACGTGTTCTCTGTCCCATTGCCCCACTCAACCACAAATGGGGTGATATCACGGTCTGCAAAGGCCCCATACCCAAAGTTGGTCGTATTAGCCAGGCCTCCCATAGCAATAACAATATCTTTAATGGCCGCATTGAATTTAGTTCGCAGGGTGGATGGAGTCTGTTGCTGCAGGATCATCAGATCTATTGGGTAGTTGGGTGTTGCACGTGCAAGTGTGGGTATAGTGGTGCACTGTCCGGGTCTCATTTTAGCCTTGACCTTCATAGGGGTGATCTGTGTTGCCTTATAGTACCCACTACCCACAAACACATTCTCGATAACTTGCTGAGATGGCTGGTAGTTGATCAGGTTACTGCACCCTTCTGTTAGGGTACTGTAATATGTGAGACATCTATAGTTATCCCAATCATCATCAGCACACCACGCACACTCACTACCCCGTCCCATACATCCATTACCACTCTCTGCGTCCCAACACAAATCATAGCCAACATCCTGGAGGTTCTTAACAGCTCCCTCCACCACTATATCATAGCTGATCTCATCGACACTACCATCTGTGTAGGTCACCACTACGAAGTAATTCCCGGAATCAGTCTTCTGTAGGTTCCCAATTTCCAGGAATGTACCACCCTGTTTTATGTAGTACCTACCATCCTGCGATGTGATCTGATACCTGACACCGTCTATTGTATAGTACCACTGGATCTGATCTCCTGGGTTTATAGAGAACGGGATGATCAGCTCAATGTTACCATCTTCAGTGGCCTCGCACACAGAGTGACTTGTAGCCTCCACATAGGAACATTTATCACCCGTCTTCTCTTCTTCCTCTTCCTCATCATCCTTTCCTCCTCCTTCAAGGTCAGGACGGTTAATACCACCACCACCACCACTGCTGCTAACCTCGACCTTCCAAGGATAGGTGATCACATAGTTCTCGTTGGATGTGTAGGTGACCTGTCCGTAGTACGTATCCCCATCACCCCTACTAACACTACTGATCACCAGCACCCCATCCTCTAGTTTGTACTTGTACCCGTCTATCTTAACAAACTGTTTAGCACCGTTAAGTATGGTATACCACAGAACTTGTTTCCACCCTGTGTACAGCCCAACAGATACCTGACACTCTTTATCAGTAGTACATTGCTTAGTTTGAAGGACTGGTTGGGGGATGACCGTGACATTAACAATTGAAGATGTTGTGACTCCTGTTGAAGGGTCAAGGTAAACCCCGTGGTACTGACCAGCGTCACTCTTCTGCAGGTTCACGAATGTGAGTGATCCATAGGTCTGTTGTAGGTAGAGGAACACTTATTCTCAATAGGAGCCGAGGGACTGTGTGGTTGGGTCTTGTTTCAGCCAGGATAGCGGGGCAGGGATATCTAGACCACTGGATACTGTCAGAGGATTATCCTTCATACCATACATACAACAGGGATAGTTCAAGAGGGTATACCCTGTATGTGTATGTGACTTCTTCCCCTGTAGTAGTTGTTAGCTTTGCGTAGTAACTACCAGCATCATCCTCACCAAGGTTCTTTATAACTAGATTAGAGCCAGGTAACTCAAACTTAGTATTGGCTGAGACTTTGTCTGTCAGAGTGAACTGGTACCATCTGATCTTCTTTATCCTCTCATCAGGGGACAGTTGGACAGTGCTCCCTACAACCCGATACACAAACACAGTGACAGATCTGGAGAGGCTCTGCTCCGGACATGACTCTATACACACTCCCTCTACCAGGAAAGGGATGGACTCTGGGGACAGGCACAGGTTTTAGGTTGGCAGCTAGTGAAGGTATTAGAGTCCACTGTCTCGGGGCAGGTTCGTGTCCTGGGTGCACAGTACTCATAGTACTCCTGGTTAGTGGGACATGTGATAGGTGTAGCATCAATACATGTGTCATAGCTGACACACCACCCATCAGTGTTTAGATAGGGTTTACTAGAGGGGCACCCACAGACATCAGTTAGACATGATGAGGGACATGGTACCCCCATATCAGTACACGTGGTGTTACACAGTGCACACTCGTTAGTGTATAGCACCATATTAGTGTCACCACCACACCCTCCACTGGGGCAGTCCTCCCGGGTAATACACCGACCACTATACTCAATAGGGGCCTCAGTAGGGCACCCACACACATTCCTCCTGCACTCACAACTGGATACAGCCCCACCCTCACAGCTCTCCTGACAAGGTGCACACGTGGTAGGGCCGTGATACACGTACCCCTCCACCCCATACTGTGCACAGGGGTCTGCAGTGTTAGCAGGGCAGGCTGCACGTGCAATACACTCCCCGTTATGGAAGACAGGGGTCTCAGCGGGACATGCACATACACCCTTCCTGCATTCAAAAAGGCAGATTTGGTTGGAACATGTCTCCTGGCAGGGTGCACAGGATGTGTCGTAGTATCTCATGGTGGCGGGACAAAGACGAGGTGAACCAGCACCCAGTACTATCAGTTGGAATATGAAACTCTCGTCCCTCCTGCCCTCCGTGAAGTAGATATTGACCCTGGTGGGGGGAGTGAGCTTAACTTGTAGTGAATATAATCTAAAACTATTATGGGAGGGATGGTGGGATATTAGTGAACTCGAGGCGAGAAACCAGTGATATAAACTAAACCCTGGCCATCAATAACGAACCTATAATAATATCCCTGAGTCCAGGCCTCTAGTTACCATGGTAACCACTAACCTGTAATAACCCTGATCCAGTTCAACAAGTTCCTGTTTAAACAACTCTCGTGTAGTATAGGATGGTAGCTGAATACTGGTTGTGCTGTTGAAGTAGGTCCAAGTGTAGAAAAGGGAGTTGGGTTTATTGTTTACTGACAGGGTCAGGTTCTGTCCCTCGTATCCTGTGTGGAATGTACGGATGATAGGGGTGGGAAAGGGGAAGAGGGTTTGGTTTGTTGTGGCTAACTAGACATGATCTGCGAGGAGTTTCGGGAGGGAAACAGACTACAGAGGATCTCAGAATCATATTCAAATCATGGTAGGTCTCATTAATTTGTAAAAAGAGATGAAAACATCCGTAATCACTGGATCAGAGACAGTGAAAGTAGTTCTCCCACACATTGTGGCGACAGTGTAATTTTAACTGCTGACATGACAGCAAGCAGTGCAGTAAGCAGTGCAGTAAGTGCATGTTTTTGACAGTTGATTGAATTAACTCATCATCTCGTGAATGAGAAACAGAATAAACACAGTTTTGTTTGGTTTTTTAGTTTGTAAAGCATTAATAGTTGTTCTGATTTAGAACTCGAATCTCTAACCGCAGAGCGTGGAGTGATTAGGCTTGCTGAGATAGATTTACCTACACCTAATTCTAATTCTGTTTTTCAGCATTTCTGATATGGTCAGCAAGTTATCTAAAATAAAGCGCATGATGGGATGGAAACAGAAAGTCAAGAAGCCATTTATTGTTATGATCGGTGATGTTGGTACCGGTAAATCTACCATCGTTGAAAAGATAGCCGAACAATCGGGACGAAGTGGTGATGCTACTTTCAGTCTTACTACCCAAAGTGAGATATTCTGGAGCTATGATGGCTCTATGATAATAGCGGACACCCCGGGCTGTAATGCAATACAAGACCCCTTCACACATAACCAATGGGTTGCCAGCGCTATAAACTTTGCTCCTGTTTCCAAGATCTTCATCATTGTTAAAGCCGAGACCAGGATAGATAGCGTGGTCTCTAAGGTGCTTCAGTACAACTCTAAGCTGCTGGAGATTCCTGAAGAGTTAGTGGGTGTCCTAGTATCTCACATGGATACTGTTAAATATATTGACAAGCAACTGAAAGATAATATCCTGGAATTTTGCCAGATAAAAGACGTAGTTTTGACGAGTAAGGATGAGGCACGTCATCTCTTACTGAGAAATCTCAAGAAAATGAGCGAGAAAACGAAACCGATAGACTTTCAAATTGACGGAGAATCATTTCTCAAGATATTCCGGGTGGAGCCGAGAGAGAGGAGAGCACTGGCCGCTATTGACAGGCGAGTTGACCACTTTCTAACTATGAAGGAGGATTTCGATAGCAACATTATACCGGCATACCAGGGTAAAGATCTGATAGATGTCCTCTTTGCATTCCAAGCCTGGATGGCTGATATATTGGCTAAGATGCAGAGTGATATGTGTGTGGAGCTGGGTTATGACGCCACTTTCTCAGGTCCTAACGGCAACACAGAGGCGGCACATTGTGCAATGTTAGCTAACAGACTCCGTGTTATAATGTTTGAAATCAGGAAACTAACAGCCCATCACGCCCAGAGGAGTGCCGTGGATGCCAGGGCGTGTAATCACTGTGGGTTTGTGTGGGTGAAGGTGGAAGGGTGCGAGGGGGCTACAATCTGTGGTAATAAATCTGGAGATCTGCCAACACCAGTTGATGTGAGGAACACTGCTTTTACCACTGTTGGAAGGTTCAAATTCAACTGGAACTCTGTTAAACTGTTGATAGAGAGGACTACCAACACTGAGGTACAACTCCAGGCCACCGCAGGGAAGGACAGGGTGGGGTGTGGGAGAACAATAACCTGGTGCAACATGCCCAGAGTCAACACATTAGATCTAGAGGATGAGAGTCAGGCACCTCGACAGGATGGGAGTGAGGTCCTTCCCAAGTGTGATGGGTACAAAGATAAGTTGGAGTTAGAGATAGAGGCTAAAACTGAGAAGTTACAGTTGTCAGATAGTAAACCTGGACCTAGCAAGTAATGTATGGATATATCTAGATCATAGCAGTGACTGACCTTCATCATGGCAATAATCTATGGACGAAAGAAACCACCTTCAAAAACAGCCCAACCCCCCCCCACTCAATTACCTATGACGATGGCATCCCCACCGGGAAGGAAGTTGACTTGAAGGTAGGTCACATAGTATCTGATAGAGTCAGGGTAGATCAGCTGAGCAATGTAGTAGCCTTGTTCGTGTAGTTGCACACCATACAACTCCAGGGAGTCTACACCAAACTGAGGGAGGGGAAGATCACAGTGTCAGAGCCGTAGTGGAATACAGTGTCAAAATAAGTTTTGTTGCGGGTTTATTGTCGTCGCGTTAATGAGCTTTGAAATAATATTTTATTATATTTTGTTAATTGACTGTTGATTTTCCACAAACGCATTTCCAATTTTCAGGACAGAATAGGTTCCTATTACCTGAAGCCTTGGAGTTTCCTTTGTAAGACGTACAAACAACCCCCGATCACTGTTCCTCTTATAATGCCAACTAACACTTGTGTAACCCTTGGGCATGTCTTTGAACCTGAAATATTAGAATAATGAGTCAGACTAGGCGAAATCAAAAGGGCTTAATCACCATTTGCATTTGAAGTGAATGTCAAGGAAGAAACCCAGATGTACATTGTACCCTAAAAAGTTTCTCCCTATCCCATACCTGATAACTACATCATAGTTCACATAAGACTCCAAGACCCTGAAGGGGGATGGCAGCCGATCCACAGTCACCCTGTATACATGTCTAAACGTCTGTAGATCAGTTTCAACTTCTGCTTCATACACCCCCGCATCACCAAGTGTAACCCGTGTGAACACCAGGGAGGTGGCAGTAGGGAGGATAGTTCCATTATTATCACCGGATAGTTTAGATCTCACCCCTGATTGGGACACCCTGTACCAGGTAGTGGTTGTAGTTGTGGGTTCAGGGAGGACCAAATCCACCTCCTGGTCCTCTATCACGTTCATAGTGTACTCCTTAACTACTTGTGTCTAGAGAGAGGGAGGCATGTTAGAGGGGTATGTTAGAATGTTAGGTGAGGTAGAAACAATAACTATTTTTCAGTCATTGGGCATGGATGATATGATTCAGGAGAAGGGATAAAAAGAAGGGGAGAAATATATGGCGGTCGGCGGATCATAGAGTGAGAAAATAAAATGGTGCCATTTTCATTTTCAAGAAAAGTATAAATGGTACCCACTTAAGAAGTTTAATGAAAGTTAAATGGGTAGGAGAAAAAGAAAGAGGTCAACTCTAAAACTCATTAGAAGAAGGTAGAAAAAAGAAGAAACAGCAACAAAATGGAGCATTCAGAGATTTCATGCAGCACAGGTCATAGCCCCAACTCACATCTTCAACAAATATCTGGAAGGCATGTTCAGACTGCTGCTGGGATCCAGGGTATTGTACAATTGCAATGTAGATCCCATCATCAGGTCGGGTAACGGAACTTATACGAACACTGTACGCATCAACCTGGGGGGGGGGGTAGTTTATTGTGGGGTTAGTGGGATTTGTTAGACTCATCTATGTCAATTGAATAGCCGTGTGATAGCAGATCTCCCTCTCTGAAATTGTACCTGTGTCACCCTACTCTGGTCCAGATCGAGAGGTCTGAGAAGTCCATTTTGTACTCGATACCACGTCATAGCACTGTACTGAGAAACCTGGGAGAGGGAGAGATGGTAACCATCGAGAAAGGGAAAGATATGGTCAGGAAATAATACAATATGAGTTCTGAAAAACTGATCAGAGTACAGTACCTTGGAAATCTCCATAATGACCTGTTCCCCGACCTTGCGTTGGAACTGTTTCAGATCTCTAAGATGAACACCGTTCAGACTCCAGGTGTACTGGAAGGAGTCCGTCAGGGATATGTAGATACCTGGGGAGAGGTTGGGATATTGGGTCCTGCAAAGGGGTGGGGAGAGAGGGATAGAAAGTGGGTCCTACAGCAGTAATTAAACAACTAGGAGACATTATTATACTTGGTATGGTATAAATGTAACCCCAGTTACTATAGTTACCCCAGCTGGTTATTCTAGTTACCCTAATTACCGGTATCAGAGGGTCGAAGGGTGGAGATGGTTAGGCCGGTACTGGTTGTAGTGAAGCGGTCCCCAGTGAGCTCCTCTAGTGGTAAAGGGGGTTTCGTGTACTTCAACCAAACCCTGGGGAATTGGATTTTAGAACTTAACATCCAACACACCACTCTCTCCCTATTTACCTTCGGGAAGTGCTGGGTAGAGATACATCCAAACTAAACACTCCTGTGTAAGTCTGTTGAACAAGAGGTGTCTTGATGCCTGTTATCCGTAGGAAGGTATAAGAATATTGGTCCGTCACCTATGAGAAGATTTAATACTATGATGGTTAAAGAATAATTCAGTCTCACCTCGCAGCTTTCAGTCTGCTGCAGTTTATTATTGTGTGCCCAGAACCGCATAGTCCGGTGAAGATTCAAATATTATATTGTGATCAAAATATGCACCCGCTAAGAAGCAAGATAATATTAACGCTCTTAATTGTATAATGCTACCTTGTGAACAATGTAGTAGTCTCCCTGACTAGCGGTTGTTAGAGTTCGCACCGATATCTCGCTTTCATTCTCGATATTATCTTCAAGGAGTAGCATATCTTTCCTGCCCACCCTGTACAACTGGTGAATTGCAGGGCTGATAGGGACAGAGAGGGGGAACCCATACACACCATACACTGTCCTTCTAATCACTTCATCTCCAACACCTGGGGAGGGGTTCAGTTAGTTTGGTCTGGACATGAAACATGCTAAAAAAGAATTGGGTAGCGACTACTTTGTTATGGTGGGCCTAGCTTTGTTAGGGACAGGGTTGAACAAGGCAACTCACCAGTTAGAATGTAAGTGAGGGTATCCCTGCCCCTCTCTGCTCGATATGTTGCTACTTCACCACCTCCCACAGGCTCCACACCCAGGACAGGACCAGGGCCCATGGACTGCCTCCCACCACCTCCCATTACCCGGTACCATTGGGTAACAGTGTTGGTAGTGGTACCAGGTGATATGAGAGATAGGGGCATACCAGCAGGCACCCACATCCTTATTGTTGGGTCTCGTACCTGTATCATGTGAGAGGTGGTAGTTACTTATTTTACTGCAGTAGACTCCTGGCTATACTTATTGGTAACCCTAGTATTTCTAGGTGAACAGCCTCACCAAAAATTGTCTAAACTAGCTGACCTAATTACTGATTAATTAACTAATTAATTACCTGGACAGGAACAACCCTCCATCCCGCTAGAGGTGTTTTAATGTTAGCTGGATCATAACACAAGTACACCCCAGCATCAGTATCCTGAAGTTTCTCCAGTACCAGAGTCTCTGTATCCCTCCCTCCCACTATACTGGTGGTGTCTGGGAAGGAGTCCAGGATAGCCAGCCAGGACCTGCATGACCGGCCTGTTAGAATGGTATCCTCACCAATCGGCCGCTCCAACCTCGTCACAGTCGGCAGAGAGGAGTGGATCTGGGGGTGGGGGTCAATTTACCGTAGTACATCATACTATTATTAAAGCAAATAGGGAAATCCAGTGTAACGTTTTTTACCAAATATGGCATTTTGCACGTGCAGGTTTAGAGGTGGAGTCTACTAGCTGGAGTGGGGCCAGGGGTGGGGAGCCGTTACCAAGGATCGTTACTATTGTAGTGCAGTTGCACGTGCATCTGATCTTGCTTTGTATTGCGTCACTGTTCCAGCTAATTATATGCTCTCTTCAACAACTGCTGATATACGACAGCGACAATTTGAGTTACTCATGCAAGATCCGACCGCCGTTCTCTACTTTTCCATACACTGAGGGAGCAGCAACACAAGAGAAGTGCAGAGAGAACGAACAAGGCGTTGGAGATTAAACAGAACCGATGATCAATCTCAGAGATTGAGGCAGATGACCACAATCTGACGAAATGCGAGGAATCTGCAAAATAGTAAGTTCTTTTATCACTTTGATCATCTTCTGGCGTTCTAAAACTCACAGCGATCCCGCCTGGGCTCCTTTTACGTTGCCGTAGGGATAGTGCATGTCAACAGTTCGACTGGTGATGTCAGTATTTCCTAATCCAGCTACCATTTCCGCGAAATTCGCCCGTAGGGCGAACGGGTTTACTAGTAATCAATAATCATGATAATCCTTATTATAATTTGCAAATGCGTGGCGTGGTGATGATGTCGTATCCCACGTGCAAATAGAGGGGGGTTGCCAGGGAGGTGCCCTGGGAGGGGTATTGGAGATTGTGGGGGGATACTGCACGTGCATGTTGTTTGTTGTTTATTGCGTGTTCCTGTGTTGTTCCTGTGGTGTTTTGGGATCTACTGCTGGGACCGCCATGATTGCCAAAGCCTTTCTACCTACGTACCGCGTTGATTCTATACACAGCTACAATTCTACGGATCTTTATCGCCTGATTCTACATGTTATTCAGCGGAATTTCCCTTGATGTTTATCACCAGCGCTCTACAACTTACCAACCTCCGTATTCTTTACCCCGGCATAGAGAGACAAAGAATGAGAGGGGGGAATAAAGACATAGAGACGGGTGGGGGGGCTGTTGTAAGGCTACAATGGGCTTTCTAGTGTGACAAAATACTTTAAAGGAAATCATACCATAAATAAAAATGCATTTATTCAGAAATGCATAAAATGCAGTTCGATTTACTGGGTAGCTTTCATTCAATTCTATTTACTGGATTATATAGCTTTCATACCGAACAATCGTGTCTGAAGACCTCTAGCTGTCCAGATCCCTCTAGAACACCCACTGCAACGTATTCCCCTACTTCTGAGATACTGGCCTTCTTGACCAGGAGAAGGAAACCATTCTCCCTTATCTCGTACTTAGCAGATGGGACCACTCTATTGGGACATAGTTCCAGTTTTCATTGTACAAGAACCCAATCTACCCTTCCCAGTATTTCGAATTAGTTTAGAATTAATTAGGAATTTTTTACCTCTGCATAATGCCTGCTGATAGTCGATACCAGACAACACTAAGGGGTTGGGCATCAAATACGGCTCTGATTGCAAAGTTATATCCCGCTATCATAACATTAACAGAGGGCATCTGTAAGGTGTTATTAATTATTCGATTTTTTATTAGTGGACCCAGGCCATCCTACAGATGGCTAACTTAACAATTGATTGGTTGCTAGCAATCGATTAATTGCTCAAGCAACTATAAAATATCCCTCTTACTCGTTCTTTTCATATCTCCAAATTTCCTCTTAGTCCCACCTCTCTCTCTCTCTCTGCTATCTCTCTCTCTCTCTGCTATCTCTCTCTCTCTCTCTGCTATCTCTCTCTCTGCTATCTCTCTCAGCTATCTATCTCGTTCTCTATGGGAATGACGTTTTCTCTAGATTGTAATTCCTCGCTCAATAAATAAAATCTGAAATTGTGTCTTTTATTTCCATTGTACCATAATTGTACCACTATAAAATCATTGTTGTTTGGAATACAGTCAAGCGTGGAGCTATATATTTCTCTTCGATAAAAAGGGACTTTATTGTACTCCTCTTTGCTCTACATTATATAGCTAGTTCACTAAAGAGTGTTATGAATGGTTCATTAGATAGTTCTTTACAACTTATAGTTCTCTCGACTCTCGTGCCACGGTGTTTTTATATACTCCTAGAGAGAACCCTATCTATAATAGATCTACCTTCAATTGCTACTTAGCTGTATGTGCCCACAAGAAACCCATACTCCCTACAAAAAAGTAGTATTCTTACCGGTTCATTGATGATAGGAACTAGCTGGTACACGGTGTGGTGAATCACGCCATTTTCCTGGGTTGCGAAATGATAGTAACCACGGTGGGTAGTTGCCATGAAATCTCTGATTTTTAGAGTAGCACTATCATCCCTGACACCTGAAGAGAGAGAGAGAGAGAGAGAGATGCTTTGTAATTGGCCACTGGTCAGTTAACTTGTTTAATAATAAAAGCTAGTTCACGTGATCCCTACTAGTTCTTAACTCGAGAATTGAGTCGCCAGACACCTTGTAAAGTATGAAAAATTCAACACGAGACCCCCTATATTATACCTGGTAGAGAGTCTGCGAAGACTGTCTGGCCGCCTCCCTGGGTCGTGGTATAGAGCCATCTAGTTGATCTCCCTGACCCATTGTACAGGACAATACCAGCCCCTCTCAACACATACTCTGTGTTCTGAGCTGCAAACATCTCCACCCGGCTTACCATGTACGATTCAATGGGGTTCCTGTCGTAATACACCACGTAGGTACCTGGGGGTTGGGTGGAGAAGATAGGGGTGTCCCCTTCTCCGAGAAAGGAGCAATAGTTATGGGTGGTAACTGGTAAGTAGATAAGGGAGGCATGTAAAATCAGAGGAATGTGTCCTACCTTCACTTTGAATGGTAAGTCTATCAATGATAACAGCACCCTCGGCACCAGGTTTCACCTCCCTGCTCTCACCAGCCCTCTGGACCATCCAGGTGACGGGTTGACGGGCTGAACTGGTCAACACTACCCGGTACCCGGTGAGAGATAACACGGGGACGCTGTCCAGCGCTTCCTGATATTATTTAGAGATCAGACACATCTACATATTTGAGTGTAATCAACAATTTAAATTGTGATTAGTTAACAGCAGTTACACTGACCTTGATAACCTTGACATCCCACGAGACCCATGACAACCCAGAAGAGGGGGACTTGGAAATGTAGAGTCGTTCATCGGAGTCCTGCAATGAAACAGATTTAAGGGTACACCTGGCGTTTTTCATCATCGAGTGCCCAACCAAATGACTTCACCAGGGTTTAGGCCATGCAAAATGGACCTCAAATATGCAGTTTTAGCCCTAAAGTCGAATTCATATTTTTGCTACAGCCTATTTTCAAAGTGGCGTTTTTTCAATTTTTGTTGAAATTTTTAACCTCAGGACCACTTTTTTTGAGATAGAAACATTAAATTCTTGGAATTTGAAGAGAATATAAAGGTGAATAAGCCCAAAGAAGGATTTTTGAAATGGAGCTTATTTCTGGCCATGAGAACGGTTTACTTTTTTGCTTCTTTGACACGCTAGCTGAGAATGTTCCCATGCTTCATTAGAGATGAAAATCTGGAAATAGTTGCTCAAAACGATTATCTATGTGGCCCAAAAATTTTGGAACTTTCCCACCAAAGATGTGGTGTACAGAGCTTTTTTTGTGAAACCTGTCTTTTTGAAAAAGAGGGAAATTCCCTGTATCTCAAAAACGGATGATCGTAGAGACCTGGGACCAAGCTCAATCGATTCAGAAGGTCCGATTTTGGGGGGGTCTTCTGAGAGACATTTTGCTCCTACTCCAACTGTTTTTGCTGTAATTGCGAAAAAGGTATCAGCAAGTAAGGGGGAAATCAGCCCGAAGCAGGCTACTAGAATAGAGTTGTTTCCCCTTTTCATAGAATTGGTTTTTTGCAATTACAGCAAAATCGGTTGGAGTAGGAGCAAAATGTCTCTCAGAAGACCCCCCCAAAATCGGACCTTCTGAATCGATTAAGCTTAGTCCCAGGTCTCTACGATCATCCGTTTTTGAGATACAGGGAATTTCCCTCTTTTTCAAAAAGACAGGTTTCACAAAAAAAGCTCTGTACACCACATCTTTGGTGGGAAAGTTCCAAAATTTTTGGGCCACATAGATAATCGTTTTGAGCAACTATTTCCAGATTTTCATCTCTAATGAAGCATGGGAACATTCTCAGCTAGCGTGTCAAAGAAGCAAAAAAGTAAACCGTTCTCATGGCCAGAAATAAGCTCCATTTCAAAAATCCTTCTTTGGGCTTATTCACCTTTATATTCTCTTCAAATTCCAAGAATTTAATGTTTCTATCTCAAAAAAAGTGGTCCTGAGGTTAAAAATTTCAACAAAAATTGAAAAAACGCCACTTTGAAAATAGGCTGTAGCAAAAATATGAATTCGACTTTAGGGCTAAAACTGCATATTTGAGGTCCATTTTGCATGGCCTAAACCCTGGTGAAGTCATTTGGTTGGGCACTCGATGATGAAAAACGCCAGGTGTACCCTTAAGATAAGTAACTCTGGGTCCTCTTTTATTAAAATCCTGAATCGTAGTCATTGCTGATCACTAATTATCTGTTATCAATTAACCACCACTAACCTGTACGCTGGAAATAACAAGAGATCCTTGCTTCACGTATAGCTTATCTGCACTCAGTACTCTCTCTAACACACCTCCTCTCTCCATATACCACTCTGTCTGCTGTCTCTCCTTCTCACCCAACGTTACCATGGTCCCCCTAACAACGGTTACCATGCGCCGGTCCGTTACTGTTACTATGGTTACCACGAACTCGTCCACTTGTCCGGTACTGTCCGACACGTAGTATACTCCTAGAGGGTGGGTAGTGTCTTCATCAAACAACTATGCAAGAATAAATGCGATAGAGAGAGAGAGAGCTTGAGGCTTAAATAGGTGCAGTATACGGTGTAGTAAGCCATGTCTTGCAGTGCCATTAGACAGCGAATGCCGGGGTATTGGGTAAAGGCCGGTATAATCTGAGTTGTACCTGAGTTGCGGGGTGTAACTTTATTGATGATGGCCTGGTTACCATACACCTTCAGATCGTCACTCAGTGCTGAAACAACCCCAGTTGCAGGATCTCTCAGGTACCAGTGAAGAGGAGGGTTCAGAGCAGTTGTCATGGTTACTGTTGCTTCCTCTAACACATACAGCTCAAACTGGGATCCTGAAAACATGGAGTGAACTGAATTGCAGCTGTACCGTGGTACTTTTAGAAACAAGAAATATATTGTACATAATATCCAAGCACGATTCTCAAATATAATATGCTGCATCGGCCTTTTTCTTCTTCTTCTTCTTCGTAGAGGCTGTCTCAGCCCCGTGAGGGGCTGAGATGAAGGGATGTAGCACAGTGGTTACGTTCCCCAGCCTTGAGGTACCCCGACCAGAAACTCGGGATTTCTTGGGTGTACTTCTTGGAGTCGTAGTGTTTTCTACCTAGAGGACGGGGGAGGGTCCTCAGGGTGTAGTAGTTTCTCCGCCCTTCGGTAAAACGTGACGGTTTTTTGGAAGGGCAGGTGGTTTCTTATGTCGTCTAAAGTCACGCACAATTTATCGAATACTTCTTGTCGAAGTTTCCACAATAGTGGGCATTCTGTGAGTACGTGTTTGACAGTTTCGTCCTCCATCCCACACAGGTTGCAGGTTGTGGTTTTGACTTTTTTCAGTTTTTTCATATGGTAGTTTAGATTGCCATGTCCCGTGAGAAGGTGCATCGGCCTTTATTTTCTCAACCATTCTCAGCAATAAAGCATGTGAATTTCTCTAGCACAGTTTTCACTTTAACACAGTATTTATTTGAATATATTCATGTCATATTTATATTCTCGTTATGCTTTCATAACCCGTCGCTGCTCGAGATTGTCTGAGCGATTAAATAGATGTAGCGTACTGTGAGACTGTAAGAGAAGAAGAAGAAGAGAGGACATAGATCTTTGTCATGTCCCCCTTTTTACAGAGCCCTGCCTCTTTGTGAAGACTACATGCAGCCACAACTTTAAAGATGGCTAACCATCTTTAAAGTTGTTGCTGTAGTCTTCACAAAGAGGCAGGGCTCTGTAAAAAGGGGGAGATGCATTGTTGCAATGCTCATATTTAGTTATAGTCAAACTAACATCAAACTATCACGTAGGATGAAATGGCTAATATTCCTCTGTTGTGTTATATTCCAAGGTAATCAAGTGATAATGTCCTTATATAGTGTTACGTAACAGTATATTGCTATCAATCAATAGAACTGCACATCATGTGATCTGTTACAGCTGTTATCTCAGTCAATAGAACTTCACATCATGTGATCTGTTACAGGTTGCTGGTGTTCTTTGAAACTGGTTGATGAACGTTCCAGGAGTCGGGGTTATGGAATCCTCACATACACAGACGCCCAGGTGGGTTACAGCTCCGGTATAAGAGACTGTAGTTTAGTTGTTCTGAGTCCTCATAATATCCCCCCTTTGTAACAGAGTGGTACAAGAGGTCTGGTGATTGATGAGGGGTTTACAGAGAGGCATGCAATGGCGGTGTGTCGTTCCCTCAACTACACATCAGTTAACACTTGGTATATCACGGAATTCCCTCCCCTCTTCACAGAGCGATTCAAGGTACTGCAGTGCCAATATAGTAGACACATGACATGCTGACAGAAACAGACCGAGTTGTATTGTTAATTGATTCATTAACTGGACCTCAACATACCACAGGGACGATTCAAGGTGACTGGCAGGATACAGAATGGCACCGAGCTGAACTTTAAATCTGTCCGTGGGATGTACAGCTATGTTACCTATGTGGTCTGCAACCCTTTTCCACAAGGTATAACGTTATAGTGAACCGAGTGAGTGTAGAGCGTGACGTATACACTTTAATTTAACTAGTAAGCCCGCTCGCCCTACGGGCGAATGTCGGGGATGGTCAATGGTCATACAGTAAACTAAGCAAATAGTGTAGTATCATTTGAAATTTTTAAAATCAGTAAATTTATCAGGTAAATTAACCACAGCGATTCTTTAGACAGAAAAACCACGGGTCCTCTTTTGCCAGGTCCTGAAGTATTTTATGAAGGAGCACATTTGCAAAATACTTTCACGTATTACTGCCATTTCTTATTAGTGCCATTGATACTTTGTTATTACGTGTATTGACAACATTTTTTGAATAATAATCACATCTTTTGTAGGATTCTATCACGTACCTAGTCTATAGGCGTCAGCGCCAGTTTGGGACATATGGCTCCTCCAAACTCGCTGGCGATTGTGTTGAAGTTGAGTAGTCATGTTCACGAAACGTGGTGAACAGGGGGTGAACAGATCAAATCGAGCAAACGATCAATCACACAACCGGCAGAGATGAATCAAGGATGCACATTGCACGTGCAGTTTAAGGCTCAAGCTAGCAGGTTGCCAGGGTCCCTCTAGGGACAACACGTGCAAAAGGCCATTTCCAGGAATTTTGTGCCATATTTGGTAAAAAAACCATCACCCATCATTTCCCTATTTGCTTTAATAATAGTATGATTTACATATAATATTCCCTGCAGATGCGTGTGAGTTGAGGATAAGGAATGGTTTCCAGAAGTCCGCCTGTGGCCGTATTTTTGGTAAAACTCTGTACAAGTGTCTGGAGAGTGACCAGGTTTATGTTATAGTTGATGGCCACCTCCCTCAACCAGGGATAGTGTCTACGAGGTGCAACAATGACCCATCCTTTTATCAGGTGAAGGACTGTCTGGGTCAAGTTGTAGACCAATCACGGGTGGATTTGTTGAGTAATGCTACAAAACATGTCTCGTTTTTACTGAACAATAATTCAATTCCAGGCGTGCGGGTTGACGGATGTGATATCCCCCACCGGTCCAGTCTGCGGTCAGGTGATTTGTGATACAACCCACCCCTACCTCCTGACTCAAAAGATGGCGTGCGGTGAAGAATTTTGCGGGTTTAGACCCTGTGGACATCAAAATGCGGTAACAAAGAAATAGTAGATCATGAGACTCACGGAAAATTCAATTTGAAATTGATAAGTTGTACACAGGTGTAACCTTGTTTAATCTTTGTACAGATCGATCTGAGGGCTTCATGTCCCAACCTGGACTACTCTTCATGCAGTGCAGTTGGACCCAAAGTGTCCAACAATACAATCCATGATGATGATCACTGCGATGGCAACTGTGATCACTACTCCTGCGAGGACGAGTCAGAGTGTGATGGCGTGGTGTACGGTATCAGATGCACTGTAAGTAGAGTGGTAGATTATAGGGCCCCTGGATTCACCGGCAAATCCAAAATATAGTATAAAGCCGAATTTTTTGAAGTTGCCACCCAATCCCAATGCCCTCTTCCTCCCTCTCCAGAAGTACGGTCTGCCCAACAAGTACATCCAACCTTCGTTCTTGTGTGATAGTTTCACACACTGTGATGCGGGAGAAGATGAAGATAGGACTATGTGTACCAATACTTCCTCCCTTCATTGTACCAGGAGTGTGCATGAGCATCGGAGAGTTAACATGCCGATTATTAATCGGTGTAGTGCCCCATTTAGTGAAGGGGTCTACAAGCCACTGTGTCTCGACTCCATGGACCAGACTAACTGTTCAGGTAGTTGCCATGGTAACGAATATTACATGATACGTTGCCATTATTTACAAACTATTTGTTACAGGTTCAGAAGCTGCTGGGTTGACCTGCAAGATTGATGGATACTGGAGCACTGTCTCTAATACCGTCCTCTGTATCCTCCCACACTCCCCATTGTGTGATAATGGGATGGACCAGGAATGTGCCAGGCTATCTACCTCCTGCTTCCTACACAAACACTTCATTTGTGATGGTATCCCACACTGTGAGGACGGGGCTGATGAGCAGTGTCCCCATCTAACTAACTCTACCTGTCAGAGGTACATAGTGAACCAGCCCCCACACCCCATCCCTACCCCTTGGCTGCTAGATGGTGTGACGGACTGTATCTCCGGTCTAGATGAACTACAGGGTGTCTGGCCAGTGTGTGGTGTTGGTAGGAGGAAGAGGTTCGTGGTGGATAACTCCACGTGCAATGAGGTATACTATTGCACAGGGAGGGCTGATTTCTTGGAACTCAGCCAACTTTGTGATGGAGTGGAGGAGTGCGGGGAAGAGGTGGGGGTGTGTAAGGAGAGTCTGAATCAGGTTAAGGTGTTCTCCAATCCAGTAAAAAGTAAGGGTGATAGTATCTATCTGTCTCATTGTCTCCCAGGGCTAAAGGGTATTCTAACATCTGACTGTGTAGCACTGACGGTCCCCAAGAGGAAGGGACTATTAGAAAAGGGCATGGTTAACACCCTACACATCACCCCTACTAACTGTAATTTCCTGTACGGGGAGGCCTATGTGCGGGTCAGCTGCTCTAACATGTGTCTGGATACAACAACACCATGCCCCATCACCCGCCGTCTGGAGTATGATTCCTGTACTCTTCAGTACCCTGACAGGACCTACACCCTGGCAGACAACTCCTACCTCACCTTCCTCCTTCCAGGGGAGGATGAGGTGTTCCGGTGTGCCAATAACCGGTGTGTGACCCTCTCTGCAGTGTGCAACTTGGCTGACGAGTGTGGGGATGGTAGTGATGAGAGGGAGTGTAGGAACAACTTCCAGTGCAGGGATCAATCTAAATACATCCCCCTGTCCCAGGTATGTGATGGATCCCCTGATTGTGTGGACTTGTCTGATGAGTGTAATGAACAGTGCAGTGTGGAGGTTTTATCAAACATACCATATTTGGTAGTGTGCTGCGTCCTTGGTTTCCTAGCAACCACCCTCAATATCGGGGTACTAGTATCACTGTTAGTGACCCTATATAAAGAGGGTGCTAAAAAGAAGGTCCAACTCTACAACCGACTACTGATACTTCTCATCTCCTGTGGAGACCTCCTAACAGGCTGCTATCTCTCCTCAATAGCCATCACTCACCTGATATACAATGACTCCTACTGTACCCAGCGATACACCTGGCTGACCTCCAAATACTGTGCAACACTGGGGGTAGTCAGTACTATCGGGACCCAGATATCAGTCCATGCCATGGCCATACTGGGTGTAACAAGACTGGTAGCGGTGAAGAACTCTCTGAGAGACTGGAGGAATATCGAGACGGTGAAGAAGTCAGCACTGGTCAAGATTGGGTTAGTGTTACTGGGGGTAGTATTGGTATGTGCTAGTTTTGCTATTGTCCCCCTCATCCCATCCCTAAGAGATGTGTTTGTGAATGGTATGGTGTATCCTCAACATCTTCGCCTCTTCGCCGGGACTGTCGACAAGATGACTCATTGGAGGGTATTCAGAGCCTATTTCGGATATCTATCCTCAGTGACGTTGTCATGGGAACAAGTGGAGTCCCTTGTCAGCGAGATGTTCAGTAGGGACTACCAAGATATCTCCCAATCTATGGTTCACTTCTATGGTAGCAGCGAGGTTTGTCTGTTCAAATTCTTTGTCTCAATATCAGACCCCCAGCGCTACTACACGTGGGCGCTAATTGGTGCTGACTGTGGCTGCTTCATCACTACTACAGTGTGCTACATGATAATCAATTACAGGACACAACTAGCTACAAGGACCCTGGCCCAGAACATGAACGCGGTGAGGGACAGGAACAGGAAACTACAGAACAAAGTGCTGATGATTGTTCTAACTAACCAGATCGTCTGGTTACCCTTTGTGGTGTTGTGCAGTCTCCATACTGCTGGGGTGGTAGATGCGGGGAGGTGGTACGTGTTTATCTCCATCTGTATCCTACCCCTCAACTCGGTGATCAACCCCTGTTTGTACAACACTGAACTGTTTGAGAAGGTGATGGGGAAGGTGTTATCTTGGTACACTGTTCCTGATTTCCAGTTGATGAGGAGAATAAGGGTTTGGACAAGTACCAGGAAGGATGATATTGGTCCTGTTGATATTGAATTGGGTCCAGTAACTGCAGGGACTGGTTTGGTAGCTCAGGTTGTTCCTACATGTTCCGGAGTTGATTTAGACATTCAAAGTCAAACCCCAGTTGGAGGATGCCAAGGGGTGGCTCCAATTATACCTCGGAAACGGGCAGGAAGTTTACCGATCACTCGAATGAAACTAATGACTATAGAACCAAGTAACAATGGGCTGATACCGAGAAGAGGGAGGACCGTGAAACAGTGTCAACTAGATGATGGTGGAACTGTTAGCAGAAGACATTCGGTTAACTAAACATGTGTCAAAGGGAAGTAATTTTGATATCTCCTTCTGGTGATCAACAGACACACACGCCCTCTGTACAACAGTTTAATGGGGAATCTCACACATACACGGGCAGAACTCGGTTAAGGAGAGATTAATTAGTATTCTGAATAATGAGTTCAGAGCAAGAATTAAATAGGGAAGAAAATCGAAAAATACTGGGTTTGACCGGGAATTGAACCAGGGACCTCCAGAGAGACATGCTCGGAGCTATAAACCACTAAGCTACCAAACCCTATATAGGGTTTGGTAGCTTAGTGGTTTATAGTGGTTCAATTCCCGGTCAAACCCAGTATTTTTCGATTTTCTTCCCTATTTAATTCTTGCTCTGAACTCATTATTCAGTAAACATGTGTCTGCAAGAGAAGTATGTTTTGGGATAGCAATTTTGGGTTGACGATCCTTCTGGTGCACCGTGGTAAGGGTGTCGGGTGATAACACCAATATTTCAAGTTAAGTTACAAGTTGCATACCTTTAATTTTCTCCAGTAAGAGCTCATAAATGAAGTGTTGAGTTATAAAATCCTCTGAGATTGTAGCTTGGTAATATCCCTGGTCCGATAAACCAAACGTTTCTATCACCTGCAAAGAAGGTTTAGTTGGTCCGGTGAACTGGGAGATCATAACCTGTACGAGGTACTTGAAGTCCTGAAATATTCCAAGTGGTATAACTTACTAGGCTGTCCCCTGTTGCTGGCAGCTTGTTCGTGATACCCACACCGCTCTCTGGGTTGCCATGATACTGCCATGTGACACCACCAGGTGACACTCTCACGGGTAATGTGATCCCAAACGTAGCACCTGACCTGATAGGATGTGAAACTATTAGGGGGGGGGGTGACACACATTGGGGGCCTCTGAATGGCACAATACTTTTAATATCACTCTAAAAACTTTACCGTTGTCTAAAGTTCATATTTTTCTTTACCAAATGGACTATTTCAGCCCTGATTTCCACAGTCGATGACATCGGAGGCTCAAAACATCCGCAAATTAGTAAAAAAGTGTATGTTTTAACCCTAGAAATGATTTAAAACTTTTAGATGTGTTCTAGAAAGACACCAAAGTCGTTCAAATTACTTATTCACCAACCGTCTTATATATTTTGTAAATATTTTGTAAGAATTTGTAACACTTTGTAACAATTTGTAACACTTTGTGACACTATGTAACACTTTGTGACACTTTGTAACACTATGTAACACTTTGTAACACTATGTAACACTTTGTAACACTATGTAACACTTTGTAACACTATGTAACACTTTGTAACACTATGTAACACTTTGTAACACTATGTAACACTTTGTAACACTATGTAACACTTTGTAACACTATGTAACACTATGTAACACTTTGTAACACTATGTAACACTTTGTAACACTATGTAACACTTTGTAACATGTGCAGAAAACTTTTTGTGCACGTTACATGTTACAAAGTGTTACAAAGTGTTACGTGTCACCCCCCCCCCTATTAACATATCCCAGTCTTCAGACTTACATACCCGTCTTCTAAGTCATTAAGGGAGGGCGGGACGATTTTTTATTTTTAGATATTTCGTATTTGGTTTGAATGCGCTTTTATGAGCCGCAAAAACACTATCAAACAAGCTTTTAACAAATACAATAGTTGTTAAAGACTTTTAAGAGTTTTTGCGCCACCCCCTCTCTTACGATGGTGAGCATAATGAGGACGTGTTTCATAATAGCTCGATTTAAATCTCGAGCTGCTATCCTCCATTACCTGATGTAGTAGACAACCTTGGCCACCATAGGCAGGACATTTAGTTTGTAGTATCTCCACGATCTATCTGTCACCCGCACAGCGTAGACACCTAGAGATGGGGTGTGTTGGAAATATAGTTTGAGTGTTGGAAAATGGACATGATCTCTCTTTATCAGGGTACAAACAACAGGTAATTTAACTGAAGGCTTGGAGACTTGACTAAAATGTCCCTATCAATTACCTTGGTCCTGCTCCTGTATGTTTTTCAGAGTTAGCTGGGTCTGGGTTACACCAGTGTTATAGGTGTCTCTCATCTCTCTGAACACTCCATCCACCACACGGTACCACACAACTTCACCTGTCTATGGGTGGAATAGGAGCTATAACTTGTCTGATTTGGTTGGAAGGAAAACAACCAAATTGTTTACTCCCCTTGCCAGCACTGAGTGAACAACTTGTCTGATTTGGCACCCTTTCCAGCCCTACAAGACCCTGCCTGAACACATTATATCATAGTTCTCCTTACCTCAGCAGGGATAGCAAGTTTGGCAGTCTGCCCGGTGAAAGTGTTGACTGCTATGTAGGACTCCTTTCTAGGTAGGGGCACCCCAACCACAGTATAACGTCCATAGTAACCACCCTCCCGGGAAGATAAACTATATACACCTGTAAATAAGGGTCATTATCATGCAATGGGGTGGGAGTTGGGAGTTGAGGGGAACCGATTGGATAGCAATATATCAATTCGTTCAACCTAGCTGCAGAATAATCATGATATGAATCAGTAGTACACGTACCCTCATTGACAGTTGACAGTTCCTCGATGACATAACTCTGTCCCACTGGGCCAGCTCTGAGCACCCCATCCCTAACCAGATACCACTGCCCAGCAATGGGCACCGTCTCAGGTTGTTTCAACTCTACCCTCGCACCATACAGTGCGTACACCACCCTCTCCTCAGAAACATGAGGACAGAGCCTCAAGTTATAGACAGTGTGGGAGTTTGTAGCATCAAAGGTAGCCCTGTAATACCCCACGTGAGATGCTGAAAAGGCTCTAATAATCAGGGTCTGGGAATCTGGGAGGAGATAATCAGGGGATTCTCCTATCAGACTAGTTCCTGTCTGTCCAAGGTAGGTCCAGGTTACCGGCGTATCTGTTACAAGCGCAAACTTAGATCCCTCCTCGATAAGGTAGGTCGTGTACTTGACTGAAAAGGGAAGAGTATATTGTGGGGCGGTGGGAAAGTGTACCTATAATATTATGTTCCACGGAAATGTTGAATTGCGAAGCACGGTCACAGTGCCAGGCGACTCAACAGAAATGAGGTATTATTGTTGCTGAAGTTGCTAAACACATTCAAAATTTCTAAGCGGCCTTCTTACCCGGTTCATCAATGACCTCCAGAATCCAAGACACCCACCGACGTGTCTCATCCCTGACAACATATTGTCCAGTGTGCCACTTCTCAGCCCTCTCAATCACCATCCCATCACTGTAGAATGAGAAGGAGGAGGAGGTGGAGTCAATAGAGCGAAGCATACCACTATCCAGCTGAAACCTGCAGAGAAATGAGGTGAGAAGATTATATATCTAATGAGAATTCAGACATTTATCAAGAGAATGTCCGTGTCTAGGGATATGACTGCTAAACTGTAGGTAAAACTTGTTGGGGAAGGGGAGTTAGGGGTATCATACTAACCAGTTGACACTGCCATATAACTGGGAGGGAGAGGTAAGTGTGACAGTAGAGCCCACTAGAACAGTTACTCGCACCACCTCCATACCATCAGGAATACCTCGAACATTATACTTGTATCCGTACCCAATATTATCAACAGCTAGATATGAACCTGTGGAAGTGGGGGTTATTAGGACTATTTGATTGTGATGGAGGGGGAATGGTGCGATCAGATAGTTCAGAGATTGGACAAATTGAGATGGGGAGAGAGACACTTACCTTCAAGGCTAATTTCTAGTGAGCGAATTGTAAGAATTCCATTAGTGACGTCATAGTTCGGATCATCTGCCCTCACCAATCCAGTCAACTGGTCCTGCAACACAAAATGTGTAATTAAGTGGCCTGCTAAATGGGGTACCCTGGCAAACTATGTACACGTAGAAATATGAGTTACCTGTAGCCGTTTTGTCCATTGTACAGTTGAAGCTGCGTTACCAGGTTGTAGAGTTACAGTTGTCCCTCTAATAGCCCACACATCCTCCTCCTGTACCACGCCCACCAAACTCTCAATCTTAACATACTTCTCACCACTTCTACCATCTGTGTACTTGTAGAATCCTTGAGGAGCATGGAATATTTTATGAAGGAGTAGTTAAGGCAAATATAGTAATTTATGAAGGAGTCGTTCGAGATCGAAAGAGCAGATTAGGAAAGCGTGTTTTCCTACCTTTCAGTTCATCCCTAAAGTTGACGATAACAAACAATTTTCCATTTTCCAGGATTCTGAAGTCCTTGTTATTTGCCGAAATGGGAGTAAGGGGTGATGCTCTAAACCATGAGACCTCTCCTCCACCAGGTACAGTAATTACATAATTAGATGCTAATTGGATGTAATGGATCTCGTATGAGGCAGGTTCCTCTCGTACGTTAACTTTCCATGTGAACCAGGTCTGACCATTGGAACCTGAGGAGAAGGGAGATGTGTCAGGTGTGTGTGGAGACTAGTTTGCATTGGAAAAGAGATGATTTGCAAAATTCCCGCTACAAATACCCTAACAACTAAAAACTATGTAAAACGTGTGACTCACCGTAGTAGACTGCTTCATGGTTGTACCCAATGTTGGGTATAACAAGCTGCTGAGAATTGTAGGAAACATCCGCCGGGGGAGGGTATAGAATCCCTTCCCTGGCTACATACCAAACCAGCTGGTAGGTGCCAACACTGTTGGGAGAGATAGGGAGAGTCGAGAGATAGAGGGGGGGGGGGTACTGTGGATAGTGGACAAATCATGTGACAAGAGGACTAACACAACTTCATGACATCATCTTACCTTGGTGAGAGAGGTACGTCACTACCAAGGAGGGCTGTTATGGTAACGGAATTAGAACCAGCAGGAATTTCCACCACAGTAACCCTGTAAATTGTAACTGACCCAGAACCGTCAACAGTGTAGTAGTCGCCTAAGAAGGGTGGGGAGTTTTATGACTCACTTCTCATTTATTCTAAAATGTGTAATAATAATTAATTGCGGCTAATCTAATTGTTGATCTGGTAAGCAGGAAGAACGTGGCTGTTCGAGGCCTCATGGCTCATGGTACAAACGGCCACGTTCTTCCTACTACTTCCTATACCACCTAACTCACCCTGCAAAGTCCGGTCAATGCGAGTTAGAGTAAGAGCATCATTGGTAACCCGGTACATCTGGTCAGATGTAATGGGCCGAGCGTAGTGGCTTCCACCGGTATTAGTGTACCAGGTGGGTTCTCCCCTCAATACAACTTCACTTCCACTGATAGCCATCACTGGTACTTCCCGGACTGAGGCGTGGGTGTGTGACATTAGGTAGATTGTAAAGCAGTAAACTTGGAAATATGTAGGAGGGGCTAGTTACCAGAAGTAGCAGGTAGAAGATTATAAAACTGATCCACAGCCCCGCCCCCTCTCTCAACCACTGCTTTGTAGTACCCCTTAGTGTCCTGGGTAAACTTCCCTATCACAAGACTGGATTGGTAGACTGTATAGACGCTGTTAGAGGTTAACTGATCTCTGTCTGACTCCTCCATATAGTACCACCGGATACTGGTGGAGCCCGCAATGTCAATACCAAAGGAAATACCTGAAAAACACAGATCATGATGCTCCTTATGTGATACCATGGCACGGTTGTTCAATAAAATGTTTGATAAAGGAGCACAACTGACCAATAGGAATGTAGATAGTGGTAACTCCGTCTGTTGGAATGCGGTTAACTGTCACTTGGTATCCTACCCACCCAGAACTTGTCCTTCCAGTGTATAGACCTGGAATAAAGTAGGTAAGTACCAATGACCAATCTTTCAGAACGATTTCAACTATCCTGATTTATGGTGATGCGACCCGAAAATCTCCAGACCTGAGTTTGCAACTCGTACCTTGATCACTGAGTAGTACAGCAGGGAAAACAAGTCCATTTGCAGAGGTTCCCTGTTTGAGGTCTAGCTGAAGAGATGTGGGATTCTCAACAAACCACTCTTCTACCCTACCATCTCCAAACTGCACATAGGTACCTGTGTGGATCAGTTGGTTTTATGAAGGAGCAATATCACTTCTCATTGCCTAGCAACGTGTCAAAATTGGGTGGAAATGTGATTGAAACTTGGTGAAAATGATGTTTTTCATTGTACAGAGTAAGGGATAGGGGGTCAGTGATCATTTTATTCTTAAAAAAACTATTCAGACGTTCTTCCTTTTATTTCAATTTTCATTCAATCTCACACACACACACACACACACTCATTATTTTGTAGACTAGCTACAATTCCGTCCCATATCTTCCCATACCTCTCCTTTATTAAATGCACACGTCACACACACTGAATCACACAATTATTGTCTTTGTTTGGTTATTAATATCACACACTTCACTCGAATCACACGTCTAGGAGGTACTAGTACCGACCAGAACTAATGGTAATCAGAGACAGTTATATCCGAATGACGAATTCCTGGAAGTCCTACACACCATACCACCATCCATCTACCATCTCACATGTCCCTCTACCATTTCACATGTCCCTCTACCATTTCACATGTCCCTCTACCATCTCACATGTCCCTCTACCATCTCACATGTCCCTCTACCATCTCACATGTCCCTTTACCATCTCACATGTCCCTCTACCATCTCACATGTCCCTTTACCATCTCACATGTCCCTCTACCATCTCACATGTCCCTTTACCATCTCACATGTCCCTCTACCATCTCACATGTCCCTCTACCATCTCACATGTCCCTCTACCATCTCACATGTCCCTCTACCATCTCACATGTCCCTTTACCATCTCACATGTCCCTCTACCATCTCACATGTCCCTCTACCATCTCACATGTCCCTCTACCATCTCACATGTCCCTCTACCATCTCACATGTCCCTTTACCATCTCACATGTCCCTCTACCATCTCACATGTCCCTCTACCATCTCACATGTCCTAATTTCCTTGTTTGATTTCCATGTCTGACCAGCACAACCAATTAATTTGCAGCTCTCACACATTTGAAGATCTCACCGCAGCACACGTCGCTTCTTTCTTTTTCTCGCGTTCCACACATGATACAAATCAAACATATCACCTTCAAGAGCGTTAATGTTCTCAACCCGCTCCAGGTACACTACTCTAACATCTGTAATGTGGATCCTGCCATAGCTGCTGACTGCGTAGTATCGACCTGAGATAAACAACAATTATAGAGGAATAGAGGATAGAGCTTTATTGAAACTCAATCAGAGGTGGGACTGTCCCACTGGGACACTCCCTTAACAAATCATAGTCATAACTTTTAATTGTTAGTTACCCTGTGAGTAGTTATCGACACTAGGAACAGTATAGGATGTTGCCCTCTGTCCGGGAAGGAGGGTGTAAAGACCATCCTGTCCCAAATGATACCATCGCTCTACTGAGTCCAGTCTGCTCTGGATTTTGAGTTGTCGGCCACTGATTACAAACACTGTATCCATGACAACTGAAGTAGTGGGATAATTAGGGGGGTTTAGGAGGAGAAGTACGGGGTTTCAGGGGGAATTTAAGAGGGGAAATTTAGGAGGGGAACTAGTGGAGGAATTTAGGAGAGGTAGTGAGGTACGGTTACTGGTTAGAATTTGACGGTACTGTATGATCTGTATAATTACTGTACGTACCATCAGTGGTGAGTCGAAGATCGAAAAATACAGTTTCACCGCCTGTAACGGCCTTGTAGATGGCTTCCTTTTGAGCGGAGAACTCTCGAATAACTAAACGGTTAGCTCCTAGTTGATAATCAGCATTATTTGTTAGTTCAGTGTTGGGCACTCTCCACCAGGTCCTAACTACACCTCTCTTCACGTCCAGTGCCACGTCCACCCCTCCAGGGATATAGACCAGCAGGGAACTCTCTAAAAGAGGAGGGAAGAGGGTGAGAGAAAGGGAAACAGGAAGGGGGCTAGATAGGATAGGTTCATGTTTTGCCCTCTAATTCCCACTTCCTGGTGTTACCTGGTTTATCTGACACAGAGAGCTGCCAGGCAAACCACCTGTCACCGTTCTTTCCAAGGTAAAGGCCCTGGTGGGACATGCCAACTGATTCTATAACATACTGCCCCGTCAAGCCCTGGAGGAGGGGAGTTGTGATTTTGGAGGATACAAAGAATAGTGCCCTGGAAGAGGTGGAGGGGGAGTATAGTTGTGATTTTGGATTTTGGTGCGTGCCAGCTGCAAGTACAAGGAATTCACACATTCATACACAATCATACAATCAGGATCCTTGCCTTACCTTCAAGGTCTGTAGTATGCCTCTCTCTACCTTGTACCATGCTGATACAGCCCCGTTCCTCAACACCACCCTCTCTCCAACCAGGACCTGCAGAGGAGTTATTGGATTGGTTACGAAATAACCTTCACGCGCTGGCAAGGGAGGGGTAACTTGGTAACCAATTTATTGGAGTGGTCAAGTTTTATGTACAACCAGAACATTTAGTTGTTTTAACTATGGAATATAATGCTTTTGATGGATATTAATTGGTTAACTAATTATAATCTCACCTGGATTGTCTCCACAACAGTTGGCATGACAACCCTCCGAATATTAAATGTCTCCGTACTTCCCGTGTTCGCGTTGACGTAGTGGTATGAACCTAGTAGTGAAGGATGAATCAGCAAACAAACAAAGACAACAATTTCGTATCAAAATATGCCATCCATACCTTCATTTTCGTAGCTAAGTTTCCGTATGATTAATCCATTATTGACTACATCCACCCCGGATAATACGAGAGGTTGCGTTGCCCCACTTCCCCGATAATACCACTGGTCTGCACTGTACCGGCTGGTGATTGTGATTCGGATCTCATCTCCCTCCAATGCAAGGATGTCAGTGGTTCTCATGACTAGAAAAAGAGGTGAATTGGTGACATAACCACAATCTTCTTCTTCTAAGTGTGCCGGGTTAGAGGAACCCCAGCGACTATCAAGACTTGTGCCAATGCGATGTGGTCAAGACTTGTCAGTGCTCTAGTGAGGTAACATAATCACCATGACAACTAATAATATAACTCACCGCTTCCCAGACGAACATCAAAGAAGAGCTCCTTCTCCACTCTTCGTTCTACAAATATGGCCCGGTAGTAGCCCTCTAGATCTGCTGACATGCTCCTCAGAACCAACTTTTGACCTGCAGATAAACTGAGTTTTAGTCTCACATATAATACATTGTAAACTGAAAGGCGGGAGCTATGATGGCCTATGATGCCTTTCCCGGGGGCCGCGTGAGAGAAAATAATGGTGCAATACGTCTTCTACTTCAAGTATGCCCAAATATCAAATCATCTTACCAGACACGGTGTATCGATTGTTTGACACCAGTTCTCGCTGAGCATCCCCAGAGTTCTGACCAATAAAAAACCTGTAAGAAGACACTTGGTAACCATGGTAACCAGTTGGTAACAAAGAGCAGAGTAGTCCTATATCATGGTATAACGATAACATACCATTTTAGTTCACTAATTTGCTGCCTGAAACTGATCCCAAAACTGTCCCCGGAGAGCACCCAGTACGTTCGGTAGATGTTAGGTTGAGGAAGTACTGTCAGGACAAATAGGAACCAGTCACCACGGGGACTCTGCCCAATGTAACTTCCTGGAGTTGTTGCAAAGCAGTAATAAAAGTTTGTAAAGCGGCCAATATATAATATATTGAAATGAGTGGTTCTGCAGAATTCTGCAAGTTTCGGTTTGTGAGGATTGAAGACTAGATTCAGTAGTCAGTACCTCACAAACAGCAGCTACAAAAACACAGTTTAATTACAAGTCCCATGACTGTACCTGAATCGCTCTCGGCAGCTCGAACTATCTCCAGCTCAGTTTCCCTGACTAGAAACTTGCTGTTTGGGGATACAGGCACTAGTAGACCGGCAGTATCTCGATACCAGGTTACCCTCATGTGGGCAGGGAGGACAACGGTCGAACCAGAGATCACAGACACGTCACGTGTTATTGCTGTAATGAGATTTTATAAACTGAACAAACTTAGCCAATCTACTGATCTGCCAATTATACCGATACAAATAATATATGAAAGAGTTTTATCTCTTACTGAATTGTTTATGAAGGAGCGACTGGACGGTGTAAATTATCGTGTTTCCTTCCTTGTCTGTCATGTAGTATTTTCCTGAAAAAGGCACGATTTATTATAACAGCACACCGGGTGGAGTCTCAACAACTCTCTAGATCCGCCACTCATCACCATGGTAACTATGGAGACTTGGCAGTTACCTTCGGTATCCTTGTTGATAGAAACAATGATAAGACTCTTATCATGGACAACAAATCTAGAATCACCCTCAGATATCACTGATGTCATTCCTGAAATATGTGATTGGAAGGGGGACAAAAAAGGACAAAATAGAGTTGCATTGACTTCGCTACTACTCAAAACTATGACTTTTCTACCCAGAATCTCAAAACGATTCGTGAATCAGAGTGTATATACCCTCAAGGTTGGTATGTAAGATGGATGTAGCGTACATTCCGCTGACTAATGATACCATGGAACCCTCCATCGCCAGAACCACCTCCTCTCTCACTGAAACGACCGCGGGTGTCAAGTTGAATTTAACTTTTATAGTACTCGTTCAAACTGAGCGAGTATGAAGAGTGAAGAAGTGTAGGGAGGGGCGAACTAGGGGGCTTACATGTTGTTTCTAGAGGTGCGATGGTAATCTGTATCACATCAAAGGATCTACCACTGTCAATCACAGCCGTGTAACTACCTGAAACATAAACAGGTCCATTTAATAATAGTTTGGCAAATATGGTGAGTATAACAAAACGTGTGATTTCATTATTGTGACAATGCGTGAGATGTAACGCATGAGATATAACGCGTTATTTTCCCTTACGGTACATGTCGTTAGTCAGTCTGTTCACTTCCATTCCGGATTGGGTGAACGTGATCCCGTTGTAAGATTGTACTTTTTCACTTGCACCCTGAAGATATTTCAAGTATAGAAGTGACATAAAAATGATACTGTAATGAACTCGAACTCGCAGAAGAGATACCCTATAATAAAAGGAAGAACAATCATACCATATGCCAGAAGAGAGTGCCAGAAGATTTGTGAATGGTGATCCTTAACCACGATCCAAGAGGAACATAGTACGTTCTGGATCTGATCACTGCATGGGTTGAGAAGGCGTGAATCAGTGACAAAATATTATAAAAATAAAGAATTCAGATGTTAATCTCGGCTATTTTGTATTTCGGTAACACCTACTAGAATCTGAGATGACAGTGAGATCAAAGAGCACAACCAGGGAGCCGCTTTCTACATAATACTGTCCCGAGAGATCACCAGAGAGCTGAGAGATAATGAGACCATCTGCTGTCACCCTGAAACCTGTAGGAAAAAACGGAAGAATCAATATTAGATAGAGACTTTGGCAAGATTCAAGATTCCCCTATCCTGGTTCTAACTTATATATTGCACCTCTCTTTCTTTACTAGCTGTATAAAAGCTCTCCCTCTCCTGTTTACCTTGTTGACCTGTGCTCTCTATCTCAACAGCAGCACCATCCATAATCCCCCACCATTTAGCATCCGAACCAGCCATGGGTAGTAACACCTGCTGGCCGGCAAAACCTACAGATTTAACAACTTTTAGACATTATTGTACTTGTGTTATGTGCACCTACAAGATAGATTGGGAAACATAACGAGCTAAACTGAGCCTATAATTACCATACACACGACGTGTTTCTCCAGCCTTGGAAATACCATGGACCCTCCACACATGAAGACCATTGGGTAGCAGTGCAACATAAAGACCTGGAAAAGGGGAAATTAATTGGAGATGGCTAAATAATACAGAGAGTTTTTTTGGATACAAATTACTAATTGTAGCTCATACCAAGATGCCGTTCCTCAAAGCGTTTGATGGTTAGTGATGTAGCAGAGATTGAGTACTCAGAATTGGATTGAACCAGTTTCATCCTATCTCGAGTGTTGATGAAGTACCAGACACTAGCCCGTTCATCATTCATCCGCAAAGTTACTCTGTTACCAAACATATGCCATGTTGTCTTGGAAACCCGGTGAGCTGAGATGTAGTGAGGGAGGTGTGAGGAGGAGTGAGAGGAGTGCTTATCTAGTTCCTCTTTCCTTTGTTCTCTCCTTAGTAAAAGTAACGATCTCACTATTCAACTCACCCATGACTGTTGGATTGACAACGTAAAAGACTTGTCCGTGGAACCCTCCCTTCACACTACACTCCACATAGATACTGTCCACATCTTGATAGGGACCCTCCCGGATTGTCAGGGTATATCCACTGTCTGGGGGATGGGGGGATTAGATTGTCAGATTGAGTGAGGGAATCATTTTCAAATCAGAAGATGAAAGGGGAGTGGAGCTTGAATAAAAAGGCTAAAAGGAAGGGACACGTTAGTAAATTGTGTTTCAACTCCCTTTAGACGGGAGGAAAGACATTCCTTACCAGTTATTTTGGCGTACTGATCGTCTCTAATCTCGGAGAGAACACCAGCTCGTGAGTAAAACCAGGACACTTCTCTACAGGTAACGGACCGAGGAAGGGAAAATACCTGAAATGTGCAACACGTAATGTATTCTCAATAATGAAAAGTTGAATTTAAAATGAACTCTCTATCAACACTGTATATCATATGATTAGTGAAAGGCCTGCTCACCAGGGTTGAAGAGTAAGCAGTGATTTGTGATTCTCCTCCTCCATGAATCTGTCTTCCAGACAACTCCCATAGGCAAGGTTTGTTATTGTTCTTATCTGAGGAAGGGGAATATAACGCTTTTCTACAGTTTTAAGTTCTTCAAAACGTGTGAGTAGATGTATTCCACCGCTATAAAGTGTCTTGGTACCTACCGTAAACTAGATAGAGACCCTCGAGGCTGCGGTTTAACCTCCGTACAACCAGGTCTGTTCGAGAGACGGAGTAGTCATTATTGGGAGAGATGGGCCGGAGATCATCCTCGTATACTCTGAACCAGACATTGTCAGCATTTGCACCTGAAGTGTGTTTTAATGTGTTTTAGTAGGCAAATAAATGGGAAATGATAGAGAATTCTGAATTAAGAAGTTCATTCACTTTCAGTGAATAATTAACTGGAAACTAATTGATAACTTACTCTGGTTAGGGTTGTATAGTTTAACATCCCACCCAATAACACCCGTTATCTTGTAGGAGGTTGTCATGTCAACAGTCAGTAGTTGGTGATTTAGGGAGGAGGTGGAACCATTGGCGTACACTACCACAGATACATACGTTCCTGAAACATTCAATGTTAGATATATTTGGAGTTCCGTGAGCGTTATTTGTGAATCATACCCGAATCATACTGTATGAAGTACATAACTGGCTCGGTAACGTAGACTGAGGTGCCCGAAAGGTTAGGCTGGTAGATCAGGGTGCCATCAACTAGACGATACCAGAGAATCTGGGAGTAGGATCCTGACACATCCACTGATATCCTGAGGAGAGGGTTGTTGTTTACTTGAAGGTGATTAGAAACATTTTAGAAACATTTGAATTGTCAACACTAATTACCTATTTCGTTGTCCAGTACGATAGAAGACAAGCCTGTCCCTTGTTCCAGCACCCATCCTCGTTACCCTGAGATCCACAGTAACGACTATCTGATCAGGTCCAATGCCATAGTACAATCCTTCATTGTCAAGTGTAATATCTTGTAGTGTGAATCCAGTTTCATCTCCATCTACACTTGCAATTCTACCTATCAGATAGTGTAGTGACTAGGAAGTGGTGACAAACGAAGATCTGTAACCATGGCAACATACATCAGGCTTCAAACAAACCTTGAACAAGGGAGTACCAGATCATTCCTGGACGTGGTGGATTCAGGTCCACCCTCACAGTATAGGTCTCTGGAACATAGACAACCCGGTCAATGTTCGTCGTACTACCACTTCTTCTCACCTGTAAAGTTGAAATAATTTGTGTTACAGTGCTCCTGTATCAAGATGTTTATATTATAGCGCTCCTTTATAAATAAAACCATCATCACAAACTCACAGTGAGATGGATATAGTAGCTGTCCTGTCCGACTGTAGCCACATAAGTCCCTCCATCAGCAACATTGAGACTCCCAGGTATCACTAGATACCCATTCTCCGCCCTCCACCCCTCAGCAGTTCTTCCATCATCCCTTCTCCATACTCCCTCCACTCCAACACTCCGGAACTGCTCAGGCAATCTAACCGCCGCTCCATATCCCTCAACCCCGACAAGATAAAACTCGAATCTGCGTGTTGGGGTGGAGGTATCCACCACCACCAACCACACAACCTCGTGCAGGATGGACCCTGTGCTGGATAGGAACTGGGCTTTATAATACCCAGCATAGTCACGGGATGGGGAGGTAATGTAGACAGTGTTTCCACGGATATCAATAGTCCCCTGGATGTTTGTCATACCTTCCCAGTTACCACCTGATCATGTAAGGGTTTAGCAATGAAGAAACGAGCAGTGGAGGCTAGTAAGCATACATAACATCATATGATATTATTCAATCACGTACCTATACGGCGGAACCAGCGGATACTATGGAAGTTAGAGTTCCACAATCCCCGGAAGGTCAGGGTAGATCCAGGTCGGAAGGATACCTTCTCATCATATCGATCATCTGAACAGTAAAACAGTGAGTTATGAGGATACCTAATGTGTAATAGAATGATTGAGTTGCTGACATCCTACCTCGGGTCACCCTGACATCGTACACAAAACTGGAGTCAACATCCCCAAATCCATAGTCAATCTGGGCCTGGTAAAGACCGGAACTCTCGTATGCTAAGTTGAGGAGTTCAAGGGACCTTCCACCCGCGGACAAAACCCTCTAAAAGAGAAGTTGCACTGTCAAATTGTCAGCTGCCATGGGCATGAACCCCGTGTGTAGTCACAGAGGGATATATGTTACCTTGTTGGTAGCGGGCATGATAAGCTCAGGTACGGTGCTCCCGGGTGGGTAGTAGAAACCAGCTAATGATCCTATAATCCTTACATTTGTAGCGGTTAGAGTCGTGCTGCTACCAGGCTGAGATTCAATAACAAACTCAGGAACCTGTAATGGGGTGGAAGTTAGTACTTCCACAGTAGCTCTTTGCTTTGTTCAGACTGTCTTGATCTTGTGTGGTGATGTATGAATAACTCTTGGCTTGTCTTATCCTCTACTAACCGGTGGCCAGGAATTCCTCGCCAAAGCAAATTGATATCTTTCACGGTGACCGTTTGAGCATACAACGTCAGCTAGATAAACAGTGAAATTGTCCTCTGTGGTGGTTCGGAATTGCAAGATCTGACCTCCAGATAGGATCTTCTGTTGCATTGTTGATTGGAGCAGCGTCATACTGGGAAGTGATAAAAAGTGAGGGATGTGGGAGCTTTGAAAAATGAAAGTTATGGAAAGCATTAAATTCGAAATGTATTGTTTCCTTACCCATTAGAGTCAACTTTGAACCACTGAGCAGTGTGGACGGGCATTGAGAGATGAAGAACTGAACTCTGACTTTGCCTTCCGTATACTCGACATGTTTGGGCCGTAAAGGGACTCACGTACAGCCGAAAATGCTCCCTGTGGAAGTGAGGTTTTATTTTTTCTTTCGTGGAAGTTTCAGTGAAGTTACTTCACCTACTATACTGTTACCATGGTAACAAACTCACAGTCCCCAGGTCCCCTCTCATACCTCACTTTAGGATTGTAAGCATCATACACGGTATATGAGGCCTCGTCTTGCACCATCAGATTCTTGATCTGCATTACTTTCCCATAGATATTCAGTCTACTGTGCTCGGGGGCAATTGAAGTCGTGTTATCTCGCAGCCACTTGTAGGCAGAGGATTCAAACGAAGGGGACATAATGGCGTCTCCTCCCGCAATGCTATACACTCCAGTGCTCTTGTCTGCACTTCGTCGGCTGGCAACCACGTAGAACCAGCGTGACCACAGCTGACCATCGGAGGACATTTCAGCCCGGTAGTAACCCTCATCCTCATTCGTAAAACTAGGGAGGTTATAATTTATATTCCTGGATTATGCTCTAATATTATCTTCTATTCTTGCTCTAATCTTGCTCAGTATAATAACAGACAGCGCTTATAATAGGCAAGAGATGCCCATTATATGTAACCCATTATGTGATTTATGACATGTGCGACGGATATAATTATAGGCACTGGTCTCTTAGATCGGAGTTAAAGGTTATCGCTGCTGTCTTAGAGCTATTATCACGTCCTGAACAGTCTTATAGGTTGCCAGGGAGTGAAAACTTAACTTTTTTATCTGAGCTAACAAAGAGGGAGGCTTCAGCATTACCAACATATAATATAGACTAGCGCACCCATTGGGTGCGCCTCAAGTAAGGGCTTTTTGATAACCCACCCGGCTTCGCTGGGTGGTTCTTTTTGCCCCTTTCAACATCTATAAAACGGTTGCCATGGCAACTGAATTGGTAACTATGGGGACTGGCATGTTAAAAGTCATTCGAAAATATTAACAAACTTCCACTGGAAGTTCCAAAGTGTGAATGACAGCTTATACAGCTTTGGTCATATGAAGTGTTTTATGAAGGAGCACTGTCGCGTAGAAACGCACTGAACGAACGACCACCACTTCGACGTTCATCTCCGAAATTATAATAGAGATTAAGCGTTAGTTTTCTAACCTGTGGATGAGGAGATGTGCACTGTTAGCTTTTAAAACCAGTCTTCCTTCATCCTCTCCATCGGGCAACAGGGCTACCTAGCGGGAATCGGAATTATGGGTGGAAAAAGTTGTAAGGGTAAAAAAGTTGTGATAATCAATATAATTATTTTACCTCTTGACCCGGAGTTGATGAAGGGGAAAAGAACCAGCGAGGAGTATTTGAACCTGTTATTCCCTCAACTCTGAGTAGAACGGGACGGAAGAGCGTTCCCTCTACCGGCATCGATCCCGCACCTAATATTTGAATGAGTTCTTTGATCGTGAAACCAAGGCCAACTAAAAAGAACAATTTTTTGGGGCCTATCAACCCTAGTTTAAAACCTCATTATATAGTGAGAATTGACCCTAGTTTAATACTTAGTTCCTCCTCCAGAAAACTTACCAGCAGGATCTCGGACGGACAGGACAAAGACTACTTGGGTCTTTTGGGAGCCATAATCCAGGATGGCAACATAAACCCCAATATCCTGACTGCAGGTCGTTTGAATTTGCATATGGTGATTCGTGATACTGAACTTGCCTGTAGAAAATTTAATAAACATGGTGATTAGTTGTTCTTATGCTGCTAGGATTTGAATATTAATGAGCGGCATCCTACTCCTCATATAATAGAGCTGTGAGATATAAACACAACCGTCAACCCAACAAGTCATTTTCTGTACACACATCTATATGCAAACGATCCAGAGGGGCAAGTGACTTTGTTTTTTAGCTTTTTCTTTCCTAAATTCCCAGGAGCTCTGCATTATATATGCTAGTTTCAATTAGGTTATCTAACCTCATCACCCCATATTTTAGAGTTTCATCATGAAAATGGTTTTACTACTCCTGACACTACTTCTACCAGCACTGGGTAGCGACCAGCAACTTTTCAATTCTCATCGGCGATGTTTTCAAGTACTCTAGCGAATAATACTGCTACCAAAGCCATAGATGGAAAATTCACCGCATCAAATGCACACTCGGTATGCAACGATAAGGAACAAGAGATCTGGATGGAGCTAGAGTTGAAAAACCTTGCTTTGGTTACCAAGGTTACCATCTACCCATCTCATACTAATGATCAAGAAAATACCTACGAACGACCTGACGGAGCGAAAATATATCAGGTATATGTAACACTTGATCTGCCAAGCCCTAGTAGAGGTCCCAAGCATTTATTTAATGAATATTATTTCAGGTGACTCCCGAGGGAACGGAGGTATTTTGTGGATCGTATCATCCTGACTGGGATATCAAACCAGAATACTACGAGGTCCCTTGTAAACAACAAGACGTGCTCAGTGCGGGATTGATGATTCGTTTAACCAAGACCGGAACCGCATGTTTGCATTTTAAGGAAATTGAAGCTTATGGCTCGATAGTGGGTAAGTCGAGAAGAGGACAGCATGGGTAACTGGTAAATTATAAGGGATCTTTGAAATGAAAATTGAAAAAGGGGAAGAGGGTAGGAAAAATAACTTCTGTTGGGCCCAGAAGTTTTGATAGAGATGGAGAGAGAGAGAGAGAGAGAGAGAGAGAGAGAAAGAGATCCTGGCTGTAGATGCTTACTACTCTTCAAATTACCTGGAAGGACTGAGAGGTTAACAAATCGTCCTGATCTCCGCTTGTACCACTGTGTTTTGTAGCCCTGAGGTAGATTCTCTGGGATCGTCAGACTGGCAGGATGACCCTCATCCACTACAACTCTGTCTCGGTATTCTGAAACAAGTGTTGTTGTTTGCAATGTTTGTTTGCTTGTTTGTGTGTGTTTGTGTGTATGTTTGTTTGTGTTCCCTACCTTCTTTACAGTAGATAACATTGTAGATTACAGATAGTCCACTGGCCAGTTTTGCAATGTATGTTCCTGAAAACACATCATACTACTTACTATTCAAATTGTCAGTGCTACATCACCTAGCAACTACACCTGCACGTGCAATTATTAGAGCAACTTAGAAACCTCACTCCCAGTTGCAGTTTTGGGTACTAAGGGAAATTCAATTCTGCACGTGCATTCTTTTACTTTTGTCCTGATGTCTAACTCTTCAACCCCAAGCGCTATTCGGCAACGGTCATCTGGGTCCGGAAGATCTGCTGCGGTCAGGGAGCAGGCTAGAGAATATATGACAGTTTACGCCAACGTGTTCAAGCGAGCCAATCAACGACTGCTGATAGCTTTACCCAACGTCGCCCAAGGGTGATTACTCCAGTCGAATATAGAAATCTCCGAATCGGCTACATAGCGGCCAAGTTTGCACGTGATGAGTTTCTGGAACAGCACTGCAACTCCATGACATTGATCTCTTAAATTCGCACCTTGACATTGTCAGGAAGCCCAGAGCGTACAACAACATGGGTAGGGAGAAAGTGAGAAATAGGCTAGGAACGGATGGTGCAGATGATGTCAGCGTTCCCTAATCAAGCTACCATTTCCCCGAAATTCGCCCGTAGGGCGAACGGGCCTACTAGTAAGTCATAATGGTAAGTTAAGAATAGGTTTCTCTACCCTTTCCTCCTTATTTAAAGTGAGAGTGGACCGAGTCAGAATTGGATAAAATTGTTGTAGGTAGTAGAGATTAGTTTTCTGAGCATTTTGCGTTTTTGCCGCTCAAAATCGACCCACCCATCACTGAGATATCTTTATTATGTTGGGAGAATTCCTGCTGGATCAATATTTATCAAACAGGATAGAAACAATCCTTGTGTTTTACTAACACATTCTTTAAATTTTGAATATGCTGGCTTGCATTGCCCTGCTTCTGTGCATGGACATGTCAACCTCACTGCTTATATTCAGAATGTGTTAGTAAAACACCACGATTGTTTCTTTTCTGTTTTATACATACTGATTAAACAGGAGTTCTCCCAACATAACAAAAATATCTCAGTGATGGGTGGGTCGATTTTGAGCGACAAAAACGCAAAATGCTCAGAAAGCTAATCTCTACTACCTACAACAAACTTGTCCAATTCTGATTCTGTCCACTCTCACTTTAATCCTGATCAGATCTCATTGATGATAACTTGCCTAATAACTATCTCTATAATTAAAGGCACTATATTAAACCATTACCGGCCATTTCAGGAAGTACTTCAACCAGTCTGAGGATCCTTCCTCCATCGACCAGCCTCTCTCTCGCTGTGGGACGAACTACAACGTTCTGGCTCCTCCAGTCCTTCTTAAACCACCTCACCTGCCCAGTTGTACGGGGGTTCAGGTCCAGGGTGCCTGTAAGTATATGAGTTTATTAATAATAGAACTTGAACCACAGCAGATTGTGTTGCTCATACTGTCTGAATAACAAACAACACAAGATATATACCTCCAGTGAAGAATGCCTGTTCGGTAGAAGTTGTCAGGACAGAAAGTTGGAAGCGATGTACCACAGAACCAATACGACACATGTAAATTCCTGGAAATAATAGGATTGTAAATTAAATTAAACACTAAACAGGTAAATTGGTTACTAAATCATGTTATTTCGTCACAGTTATAGGTACCTTCCATATCTTTCCCAACATTATGCAAAATCAGAGAAGTTCCATCCAGACTTATAACTGTCTCCCTTCCCCTGTTCCGATCCACATAAATCTGTAACGGATAACATGTGATCACTAGAGTATTATAATTTATTTGAAGATCCCATTCTATGAAATTATCTCAAACATTACAAAACTTCATGTGTCTACTCATTCTCACCCGCATCTGTGTCTCTGTGCCATCCCTGTCAACCCTGAACCAGGAGGGAGCCACATCAGTATCATTCTCTACAGTCATTACAGCACTCCTTCCAATTGCAGCTTCCACTGACACGGCATCTCCCGCTAGAGAAGATCGCAGTGACCTACCCGCTAAAAGGAAACACACTCTTTCTTTTCAGCCTTAAAACAACGTGTCTGTTGTTCAGTCGTGTTTGTTTGGTTTCGCAGTTGGTTTGTAAAGTGTCAGATTATACTTAAAGAATTTGTGTGTGTCAGGGCTTACCCTGGTCTGAGATTTCAAGGAGAAAGTTTTCTGTTCTGATAGAGCCGTAGAAACCCATCTCTACCGTGTACTTTCCTACAAGTTGGGAAGTATGCAAATAAGTTTACTAATACACAGACGATCTTCTTCTATATCTAATGCAAATTTGCACGGAAATGTGACACCCTATCGTCAATGTGACGACGTGATCCGTCAATGTGACGACGTGATCCGTCAGCGTGACGACATGATCCGTCAGTGTGACGACGTGATTCGTAGGTATCACGTATCACACGTGTTGAGAACTGCTTGCGACTCACATCACATGTATAAAAGGGAGAGAAAGAGAGAAAAAGAGAGGGATCACATCACATAGCATATAGCAGACAGGCAGAGAGAAAAACAGACCCCTCGATTTGCGATCGGTACGATCGCCCCAGTTTTGCTAGTTAAATTAAACACCCACCCACCTGAATCAGTAATGACCAGGTTGTTCATTCTCAGGGTGTGACCTCGGTTCAGATAGTTGAATTTAGAGCTGTGTGTTATTCGTTGTAGATTACCCCCGTCGTCACGATACCACCGGTATGTCTAGAGAGACAACAATAATTAGCTTTCTAGTGTTTCCGCTTTGTTGTTTTATAGACTTTAGATGCTTGTGTAATATAAAAACTTTAGATGCTTCAAGTTTGTTTATCTCATCTTTAATTTTATTGTCATAATATCATGCTGCAACATACCTCTCCCTCAACGGTGGGTGTAAGCAGTGCCTGTTGCCCAATACCCAGCATTTGCACGGGGTGCGTGTAACCACTCTTCTTACTTATCATCAGCTCAAACTTGGTGTAGGACACATCCCCACTTAGGTAGGTCAACTTGGCAATGTAGAGACCTGGGAGAGAGAGGGAGGTTAGTGACCCGAGCGTGGGAGCGGGAAGAGCTAGGTATATTAGCTGATCAACATATATTTTTAGAACACATCAATTATCTCAGTACTTGTGCCACGTCTAACTTCTATAATCACTTCCATTATAATCACTCCATTTACCAAACAACAAAGACCAGAGAGAAATCATGTGAAATAATTTGATTGATTTCGAACCATTATCTGAGTTCGTTAGAATTTCGTCTTCTAGACATATTTTGTATATAAATGCATTCATTGCGTTCAAATTCGCCACAAAGATTTTGGTTCTTTTCCTATATTTATGCCACAACAGACACACCCTCTAGTCCGTAACAGTATGTACCAGTATGCTGTGAGCGTTTACTCAGCTAATGAGGCTGACAGGCCCCACTCGAGCACAGGACACTACATCCCCTCCTCCAATCTCTCTTCGCAATCAGTTGCCAGTCACAGAACTGGGTCTGGTCATCTTGAGGTAAGCAGTTGTCAAAGGTTCTGCTGGATCCTACTGGATATCCCAAGCATTATTATTTTCTGCCCTAAATTTCCCAACCATAACATATCATCGTTTTAGACGGTCTTTAGGAGCAGAAAACTTTCGGACAGGGAAACATTTGACTACTTCGGCTCCTGTCCCTTTCTTCCCTCGTCTGAAGAGTCACTACAAGAAAGCGAAGAGGTACTCCAATCTCTATGGAGTGTAGGTCGTCGTTCAAATGGAAAACACGGTCACCAGAAACAGTATTTTGGGGGATTGGCATACAAGACATTCAATATTGCAGGTATATATTATTGTTGTAATTTATTAATTATGATTCTAGTTCTTCCGGCACTATCGATGATATAAATAATCACTAATCAATCGTAATGAATATTGCCATTTCAGGAGCGATCTATATGATAGATAGCCGCGTTTTCGAATCATATCCCGATTCCCTGCTGGGGTCACCTGATATTGACCAGTTTTATTGCATGGACAGAAGGATGTACTTCATAGAGCACAGTCGCCATGTCTTTGAGAAAGTTGCCAGATTCTACACCCATGGAGATGCCCTTACACCACCCTGCTGCATCCCTAAAGACTTCTTTGAGCGATCCATGGAGTTTTACAGGTTAACAAACTATTATAAAAACGCAGCCGCCACGCCCCTAGAGGAATTTGTTCCAAAGACCTGGAGGGAGAAGGTCTACGCTTCGATTTTCATACCCGAATATTCCAAGCTATCTCTGGTGTACAACCTGGTAGACACGGTAATTATAGTGATGGGCACTATTTTCTTTATCCTGGAGACGATTCAGGGCCTGGGAGACGGTATCTATCAGGCAGCAAAGGTTGTCAATGTAGTAGTTAATATTCATGTTTTGATTCAGTTGACCATGTTACTGTTGGTGCATCCAAACAAAATAGAACTTTGTAAATCGCCCTTCACCTGGATTGATCTGATTGTTCTATCGACCTTCCTTGTGGAAAAAATCTTCACAGAGTCTTATCAAAACTTTGGGGTTTTCCGGATTTTGCGACTCTTTCGTGTCTCCATCATCACGAAGCTGTTACGAATGTCTAACAGCGGTAGAAGCATGCTAGCCTTCCTCAGCGTATGCCGTCCTGAATTGGGCCTCATCTTCATCATCCTAGCCATGGCTGTCCTAATCTTTGGGCCGTTATTTCATTTTGTGGAGAAAGATACCTTCCCTAACGCGTTTGAGGGCATGTGGTTTTGTGTGGTAACTGTGTCCATGGTAGGCTACGGGGATCAGACACCGGAAACGGATCTTGGAAAGTTACTAGCGTGTGCCTACATAATTAGTAACATCACCATCTTGGCACTACCCATCTCACTGTTACTCGCTAAATTTAGCAAACAAAATAAAGGAAAGTAACTAGCGCTGGGGAAATTAATACTTTTGAAACAATTCCACACTTCTTGCTCTATTAAACGGAAATTATTTATTCAGTTACAATTAAAAAGACTCCAACTCTAACTTTATTCTATGAAGTATGTTATATGGATGTTATACCTTGATCTTCCCGGGTGAGAAAGAGGATCATGAGAAGGCGTTGATCTTTTGATATCTTAAACTTTGCCGACTGTTCTATCTGATAGATCGGTTCAGCAACAGGGCCCTTGAACCAATCCACGGTCTGAAACAATAAGTATTAATAATTGAATTGATGTTTGTCGGTTACATTGAATACAGTGAAGTTACAGTGAAGTTGCAGTGAAGATACTTAATATATTGTGTTTACCATGAGACCAGATTTTCCAGGTTCCACGGCGAGGGAAACTTTCACAGTCCCCTCATCCAACCAATACCTCTGCACCTCCCCTGAAGTGGTCGTCACACCACCCTGCAGCAGTGCCAAGACAAGGATGAGAGGGAGCATGATGGTGTGGGTGGGCCGGCCACGGTGTATTGTCTTCAATACACCCACTGTTCAGTACTAGAATACGTAGCTGGGAGAAGGGGGAGACTGAGAGACTAGAGAGGGACTTAGTGTGCTCAAATGATGTGACCAATTTCACTTAACAATTACAGCTCAGTCAACACGACTTTAGCACTCATGCAAAGTAGTGAATGAGCGCTGAACAGTTGATCCATAATTGTGTGGGCCAACAACAAAACTAATCAAGTCTGCAAAAAACGGCGGAAGCAGTGTCACGTAAATGTGAAGGAGCACAAAAATAACGATGTTTATGAAGGAGTATAGTTCTTCACCGTTTGTAGAAGATACAATTGGGTGGAATGTGGTAGGCTGGTACCGCAAGGCTCATTAACGTCATTCAACTATAGACCTATGTAATCATAGCGGTTTCAGCGGTTTCAATGCACAGGAGCCAGGACAAGACCGAAGACGAGATGATAAATAGAGAAATTAGAGGGCGGAAGAGAGAGAGAGAGAGAGAGAGAGAGAGAGAGAGAGAGAGAGAGAGAGAGAGAGAGAGAGAGAGAGAGAAGGAAGAAAAATAAAGGAAGGGAAAGAGAGAGAGAGAGAGAGAGAGAGAGAGAGAGAGAGAGAGAGAGAGAGAGAGAGAGAGAGAGAGAGAGAGAGAGAGAGAGAGAGAGAGAGAGAGAGAGAGAGAGAGAGAGAGAGAGAGGAAGATAGAGAGAGAGGAAGATAGAGAGAGAGGAAGATAGAGAGAGAGGAAGATAGAGAGAGAGGAAGATAGAGAGAGAGGAAGATAGAGAATGTACGTGGGGGAACTGCTCAGGGACGACGGACAGTAATTTCAAATTACGTGCAACATAGCCTATCAACGAATGTCACCAATGGCCGGCAATTTGCTGGCAGGAGCTGGAGATGCCTCACACGTATTCAGCAAAGTACGTTTAGGTAACAAAAGGGTTCAGTAGTGTACGTTTAGGTAACAAAAGGGTTCACAAGGGGACACAGTATCATTGTCTGCTTGCATTTGTGTGTGTATAGCATATCAGCTGCAGACAGCCGGGAGACTATTGGCAAGTGTCGTGTATCTTGTTCGTGAGAGAGAGAGAGAGAGAGAGAGAGAGAGAGAGAGAGAGAGAGAGAGAGAGAGAGAGAGAGAGAGAGAGAGAGAGAGAGAGAGAGAGAGAGAGAGAGAAACACATTTGAACAATTGTTCAAAAGGTGCTCCAACAATTAGAAAATGGTATCCTTTGCAGCAGCATTGTGCCAAAAGTTAATTGATATAACTAACTCCAGAAGAGCTTACAGGCGTGCGGGCGTGCCTTTGCGACATACAATTAAATAAGAAAACCACACTACCTATTTGAGCCTCTTTAATATCCAAAAGCTGTTACATTCTACCCGCCTAGCCTATTAGTTGTTAGTCAGACGTGATCATCACGGTGATGCTTGGAAATCTTAATTCTTATTGCAAAAAAGAACAAATAAGTCAAAAGTATCAAATCAAAACATGAGGTCTCTTATCACGGAGACTCCTGAGCTCTTATAATAACTATCCATAAAGTCCGGGAACTATATTTGAATAAATTCAATATTGCAAAATAAACAATCGTACCCGGAAAACTCATAATTAAATTTTCTGCCTTATAAAACGACGATCCCAAGAGGGAAAGGAACAAAAATGCGTTCGTTTGTTTTTGTGTTGGCTCTGATCGCACAGGGGTAAGTGAGATATTCTCATTGTGTTTGATTTTTCTAGTAGTTTTTTAGCTGGTTACGGAAAACATTCTTCCCTTCTAAGGTGGTGTGCCTGGCGGGAGGCAGCCCAAGGAATCCAGAAGGGTTTGTTCGGACCCGAAGGTAGAGGTCTTCAATTCTCTAAAACCCAGAGTTTATTAGCAGCACCGGGCCAAGGAGGAGCATACTACAGACACAGAGACAGAGATAGTAGCCTTCCTAATATTGAACCTTGTCAGGGTGAGTGAATTGCATAGCTGACCTCCATGGCAGCGCCAACCCGAGAATTAAAACGGGGTTTGGCGGCTGACTACCGGCTATAATACTGGAGAATTATGTAATTTACAGACCCCAAAACATGTTCTCAATCCTTCTCTCAGCTGTTAAATGCCACATGACATTGGTAGTGGCCCTTGACTCCTCCGGGAGCGTGGGACTGGAAAACTTTAATAAGGAGCTGAATTTTCTTAGGACTCTACTCGAGATTGTAAGTCCCGGCCCCTACTCCACCAAATCTTGTGTATGGAGAGTTATCAATCACTCATAAAACACACTTTTGACTTAGATGTCGACTATTCACTAGCACTGTTGAACGAAACACATAACAATTTTAATTTTGTAACAACTTACTGATTCTAACTTCCTATATTTCAGGTTCAAATGAAGTCCTCAACGAATGGTGTGAAGGTGTGTGTAGGAGTGATAAGTTACTCGACATCCGTGAGGGTAATTGACAACCCATGCTGTGAAAACACCCTCTGCAGGTAACACTGATCTTCAAGTCAATACATTGATTCCATAGTTACACTCTATTATAGTCAAGTACAAAATATGGCCTTTCTTCTTAGCTGTCTTTCTCTTCATTGCAGGATATTTGATCAAACAGGTTCAGTTCCCTACGATGGTGGTTCTACAAACACTGCCGGTGCTTTAAAGGTAAGCGGTAAGGTGCCACACTACTACATTATAGGCGGGGGTTCTCTCTGGTTTGGCAGAATTAGAACATCCTCTAAAATGTTCCTGTTTCTCAGGTAGCCAGGCAGATGCTCCAGGCAACATCAAGTTACAAGAGGATTCTTCTCCTCATAACAGATGGAAGATCAAACACTGGCGGATCTCCAATTAGCTTTGCTCAACAAATGAGGTATAAAGGTAGAAGAAAGATAAAGAAGAAGTTGATGAATATTAAAGAGAGCCGATTGAGGGGGATTTTGCTCGACTTAGGGTAATCATTAAGTTTTAGAAAATAGAGCCCAAACTAAAGTGTTTAATAACACAGGGATGAGGACGAGATATCTATAGTGGCACTGGGAGTAACGGACAATATCAGAGAATCCGAGTTACAGGGAATCTCAGGAGAGGATGAAGTTCTACAGATTGATTCCTTTGACGAGTTTCACGAGTTAGCTGAATTCCTCATCTCAGCAAGTATGCTTCAATTAGTACAATCAATTGTGTCAAGATTGTAGTGAGACCTTTCGCCCCCTCGTCCCCTTATTAAATTACGATTCTTAATTTTCAGATATCTTGGAAGATGATCCTGACATGCACTTCGCCGAGATCTGCACTGAAGATACCAGTGTTTGTAAGTAGATAATTGTAGTGAAATTAGTGAATGTACCATCATAATATAATATATCTGTAACTCTACGTTTCAGTTGATCATTGTCAGACTACTATGACAGCTGGTAGAACTAGCACGTCGTGTTTATGGAAGGATGCTACTGAATGTGAAAGGAATGTGAGAGGATCTGGATATATCCCATCTCACTTGGTGACGCAGCGTGGCAAACGAAGCCCGCGAAGGCATCACCACCCATCTCACAGAGTACGGTTCTGTACTAAGATGGTGATCTGTCAATCTTCTGCTGGTGACATTGTTGATTCCAAAACTGAAGCTTGTCAATGTCCAACTCCATATGTGAAAACCAGTCAAATACAAAGCAGGTGGCCGTATAAGTAGAAGTACCTTGATCTACCGAACCCTCACAGTGCTTTATGAAATAAGTTACAGACCTAGAGCCAATAAAATGACGATCCATGTTGGTGAACATTTATATTAATATTTTTAAATACACTTCTAACATAAACATCTCATTTGTAGTCATTTCGTGAGTCCAATCCATTTCCCTTGTACTGAGATCTGAACTAAATTAACACCTGACACATGATTATAATATGGTATTAACGGAGTCTATGCTAACGAGGGTGGGAGAGGAAAGGGTCTTCATTGTGATTGTCTCTGGTTCAGATTGTTGTGCAGGTGACTTCTTCATGCACCCTGATCTTATCTCCATCCTCAACCACTCTTGAAATGAGGTCGTCCTGCAGAAGAAAACAATACCATTTACAGTTGAGTTCGCTGCCACGCAAACGTTGTTTATCGTTAAGACGATCCACAAGTATACTAGGAAGTTGCCCTCTTTTTTGCCGATAAACTCTCCCCAGTTTATAATAGTGAGGTCTTCATCCAGAGGAATTCCAATTTGCACTAGCAGCTCATTCAAATCGTACAGGAAGAGAGGTAGATTGAAGACTATGTACACCAGGGTAAGAATTAATATCGTTTTAGTGCCAGCACGGTGTATAGGTCGTGTCTCCCTTCGCAGGAACCAAACCGCCACCACACAAGAAACACAAATGGGCAGGAAGGGGACCATGAAACCAGTTAGATTCATCAGTCCTAGAGTTATCAGGCTGACTGGGTGACTGAAACCAATTTTTTCTTGGAGCTGGGTCATGATCATCGTGGATCGGTGCATTCTGGGGCTGTAAACGGTGTACACTTTGTAGTAGAACCGGACAGTTTGAATGCCTGCTATGACGGTAGTGAACACCCCAATAACCACTAGGAGGGTCCTCTTGGAGACAGGGATAGAGAATGGTCTGACCAGGGCCCGGGTCCTCAGAATACTCTGTGTCCCGATCAGGAACACGGACAATCTAGCAAAGACCTGCCAGGTGAAATACCATGTTTCCCTAAACCAGAAGGCATCATAGCACATGGGTGCACTCTCATTCCACACACTGAGAATGACAGGGAAAAGAAGTGCAGAAATGATGAAGTCTACAGCGTTTATGATAGTGAAGAGAAGGCTTGTCACGGTTCGGCGGGGTCTTGTCCAGTTGTAAATGAAGAGCAGGGCGTTTATAACTGTTCCGATGGTAAAGCAGGCCGTTTCACAAGTTCCTGAGTAGATGAGGGGCCCTTTGAAGTATGTGTAGTTGAAACCCATGGTCTAAAAAAAGGATGGAGTTTCGTATTTTTTACATGAAAATATTTAAAATAAACCATGGATAAAATTATCCAAAAAATAAATATCATGGACTCATCTGCAGCAGTTTATGAGTTCAGAGTTTAGCTGGGAATAAGGAAACAGATTGACATTTGACAGCTTTGGAAGTTGATCGCAAGGGAACTATTTTTAGGAACAGCAAACACCTGAACAGCTGTTCATTCCTTGCCGTGAGGAGTAATCGAAAAACTATTAAAGCTAGCTCAAATGTTCATCAGCTAGTAAGTCATGAAATGCTCTCAGCTGTGTGCAATGGCAGATCATGCAACGACAGAAAAATGACGAGCTTTAAACCACTATTCACTCGAACAAAGAGTCTATCGCTGACATGGCTAATGAAGAAAGTGTGGCCCAAGTTTTTTGTGAGTTGATTAATAAGAGAGAGAATAAGGATCGGTTGATTGTTTATTAGCCGCATATCAGTGAGGAAGTTTTGTTTTCTCCTTCCGGCTGGACAAATGAGTAGACGTAGATTTTATTGTAGAATAACGCGTTATTCTACAATAAAATCTACGTCTACTCATTTGTCCAGCCGGAAGGAGAAAACAAAACTTCCTCATTGATTAATAAGGTTCCAAAGATTGGGCCATGTACCCGCCCCCTTAGAAGGTCTTTTCAAATCAGTAGTATTACAAGGTATTTTCAAATCAGCAATGCTGCAGCTGCATGACCTTTTTTAATTAAACTAACCACTATCACACAATTAAAGATACGTGGAACAGGGGCCAGGCTCCTGCTAGTCTGAATAAGATTGGTATAACTGGATTGCTGGTATCCATGGTCCCTGCGTGAGCAAGTACTATCACTAATTGATGTACATGTGCTGCAGTGTGTTCTAGAGAGTAAGAGAGCAGCAGCAGGTGGTATAGAGCCCATCTGCACTGATTAGAATTTCATGGGCGGAGAGAAGATCTAGGCATGTTGTATACTAGTATTACCACCTAGTTGTGACAACAACATTGCGTTGAGGAAATTATCTTGCCTCAATAATATTCAAAAAAGCAACAGTGTTCAATATTTTTGTTGTTAACATAATATAAAGAGTCCAGACCCGATATCAGTATTCGTGTATAGAAAACAATATAGCGACCATGACACCTGTTTTATTGGAAAACAATAGTTCAGGATTCTATCAGGGGGGTAGAAAAATATGGACTGCCTGTTAAACGTATAAAATGTGGATGGAGAGATGTTAAATTTCTGTCCCAGGTGTTAGTTCGTCATAAGATAGATGGCAATTGAATGATACCCCGAAGCCAAGACTGTGAAAAAAGTTTCACAAAAGAATGGAAACTCAATCTAGCTAACTAAAAGGCGGTTTTTTGTCGGTTCTTGAAGAACAGCTATACAACAGTGTTAGATTTAGTTGTTAATTAAGGGTACGCTAACCAAAAATTTTTTTCGAGTGCAGGGAAATCTCTCACCGTAGGGTTGTAGGCCATGCCAAGGAGACCTCAAATATGCAATTTGAGCTCTCAAGTCGAATTCATATTTTTGCTACAGCTGTTTAAAAAATGTCCTGTAAATACGTTTTTGGCATCTCAAAAAAATTTTTTAAAGATAGGAGCATGAAAATTTGGGGATTTGAAGAGGACATGAAGGTGAATAACCACAAAAAATTTTTTTGTAATCCGAGCTGATTTCCGGTCCTGAGATGGATTTCTTTTTTTCCACGCCCTATTTGGCCCTATTTGGCAAAGTTCCGAAAACATGTGAAAGCTGTAAATTGGTGAAAAGTTGCGTCTAACGATTATCTAAGTGGCCATAAATTTTGGGCGTGTCCTTATTTGAGATAAGCTGTACAGAGTTTTTTTTGTGAAAGCTGTCATTTCAGAAATAAATAAATTCCCTGTATCTCAAAAACGGCTGATCGTAGAGACCTGAGACTATGCTTAAACGATTCAGAAGGTCCGATTTTGGGGGGGTCTTCTGAGAGACATTTTGCTCATACTTCAACCGTTTTTGCTGTAATTGCGAAAAACAAAACCCATCTTCGCCATCGTGGATTTTTTTGTGATTTTGTTTTTGGTGATTATAGGGACCCATATGGACCAAATAGTGAAGGAATTAGCTTGTTACACATTTTTCCATAGTTTCGGTCCTTTCTTAGCTAAAATTCCCTAATTACAGGATATTGGATTTTAGCTTTTGCCCTTTCCATAGAATTTGTTTTTCGCAATTACAGCAAAAACGGTTGAAGTAGGAGCAAAATGTCTCTCAGAAGACCCCCCCCCCCCCAAAATCGGACCTTCTGAATCGTTTAAGCATAGTCTCAGGTCTCTACGATCAGCCGTTTTTGAGATACAGGGAATTTATTTATTTCTGAAATGACGGCTTACACAAAAAAAACTCTGTACAGCTTATCTCAAATAAGGACACGCCCAAAATTTATGGCCACTTAGATAATCGTTAGACGCAACTTTTCACCAATTTACAGCTTTCACATGTTTTCGGAACTTTGCCAAATAGGGCGTTAAAGTGGAAAAAAAGAAATCCATCTCATGACCGGAAATCAGCTCGGATTGCAAAAAAATTTTTTGTGGTTATTCACCTTCATGTCCTCTTCAAATCCCCAAATTTTCATGCTCCTATCTTTAAAAAAAATTTTTTGAGATGCCAAAAACGTATTTACAGGACATTTTTTAAACATCTGTAGCAAAAATATGAATTCGACTTGAGAGCTCAAATTGCATATTTGAGGTCTCCTTGGCATGGCCTACAACCCTACGGTGAGAGATTTCCCTGCACTCGAAAAAAATTTTTGGTTAGCGTACCCTTAACAACAAAAAAGAAACGGCGACACGCTATTTGATCTAGTTAGAAACATCGGATCAACAGTGGGTATAACAGCTGTTGATACCCCTCTCCTCTGGTAGATCACACAGGAAAGATGGCAGTAACAATGGGGACGATTTATAGTAGCAGGGAACATGTTCCTATCCAGCTTCCGACACAAGAATTGTTACTAAAGTCGGATTTTTTGAAGTTTTCACCCTCTCTCTCTTCTCGTGTGGCGTGTGCTGTCAGGCCAATGCTCTGACAGGGCGTGTGCGGATGTGTTTTGCATGCCTATCCTATGGTCAACAAGTAATAAATATCTCGCACGCACGAGTTTGGGGTGATAACTTCAACAAATCCGACTTTATTCTACCAATGGAAACAAACCATTTTCTACGTCAAAATGTTATAACTTAAATTTTACTGGTTAATTTCGTTCAAATTGTTAGTTACTTTCTCTCTCTCAGATTAAATTCTCTTAATTTTCTCAGGAAAAATTCAATGTACAGACTCTTGTGTCTAAAATTCTCACGCTCTGAGGGCTTGAAGGATATATACACACTTCCGGACACATATTATGCACGATCCTACAGTTCTTGTAGCCACATGTCCACCTCTCTCTCCCTCTCTTTGTGTCTCTCTCCCTCCTTCCTCCTTTGATCAGGTTCTATAACTCACAATCCCTTGCAATTCATCACTCACTTTGTGATTTCGAACATATTATTGAATCCTCCGTATACCAAATCAGAGTCGGTGCACCTTACAATCACCTTGTGCGTTCCTTTCTCCGTGGGGCTTGCTCGGACCTTATAGATACAGTCCTGCACGGTCGTCTTGGTGTCCACCAATTTCTTGCCAGGCCCGAGGACCTTGACGGCGGGGGGCTGGCTGGGTCCACACACTGCTGCGAGGGCCTTGAACCTCTGGGCGTACTTCAGCTTAAGATCAATGAAGTCATCAACAGAGCTCTTAGCAGGGGCCTGCAGAGACATCCTGGTGACCTGAATTTCCACCCTTCGTCGATCATTAGCGAATACTCCCACGTTGTGGGTGTGGACCTTGGGAGTGAAGGGTTTTCCCTTGTTGAGGGTCTCCTCTCCGTACTTGACAGCGAGTTTGTAGTTGTTGTGCAGGGGAACATCATACTTCACGTGGAACAGACCCTTCTTAGGCTCCGTGATGGTAGGCTGGGGTTTGTATTCTCCGGTACCCACTCCCTGGATGTCCACCACGAGTTTCTCCTCTCCCGCCTCCCGGGCATCAACAGTGAAATCAGTATCGAAACCACACAGGTTGCCAGTCGGCTCAATACCAGGCCCGTAAACCTTGATGGCCTTGAGTCCTCGGGCCTTTAGGGGCACTGGGCACTTGGGGGCGGCTACACCCTCGCACTCAGCGACGAAGAGGTAGTCTCCAGCCTTATCAGGGGTGAATGACACCTTGAAAACACCATCATCACTCTCCTCAATGTCCAGGGCGATTGGTCGACCGTCAGGTCCGACTACGAGGAGCTCCAGATCGGCAGGGCTGTCTCCACTCTGTCCTGAGGTGTCCTTCTCCCTGATCACGACATCTCCAGTCATTGCTCTACTGGCATCAATAGTCATCCTGCACTCTTCTCCAACCTGAAAGATGGATAAGTATTAAACATACTTCAACTGTTGTTTATATCAAATAAAATATCATATTTCTGAACAAATGTACCTTGAGAGGTTTGTTGCTGTTAAGACCATCTCCAAAGATATTGAGTCTATCTAGCTTGAGTCTGGGCTCGGCAGCCACCTTGAACTCGCCAACAGGCTGTCCAGCAAACTTCACATCAATAACATAATCACCCTCCTTCTTAGGAGTGAATGTGAACTCATCCAGACCTAGAATGATTTATGTGTTAGAGAAGAAACAAACAAAATAAAACGTTTCTTATAATCAAAAGTTGGAGATTTTACCATGATCGTTTTGGTCGTAGTCGAAGTCCATCTCCTTGCCCTGGTCGTCCAGGATCCTGACCTTGAGGTCACCATAACCAGCCTCCTTGGAGTCAATCTTGAAGATAGAGGGCTGCCCAATTCTGATATTTCCAGTTCCAATGTCAACCTTAACCTTGTCAGGCTCACTCTCGGGGCGGACCTTCACGACGTAAGGTCCAGTTGGGACGGGGACCTTGCCGTATACCAGGTTGACAGTGTAGCTACCAACTTCACTGGGACTAATCTTTAGGGTGTGATGACCCTTATCGTCATCATCATGGACATGCTTCACAACCTGTGTGGGGAGTGGGGTTACAGGCATCTTGAAATAGCTCTATTTATGCAAATATGCCCCAGGAATTCATAAGTAGCCTAATTTTGAATAAATGACCTAAAATTAGAGGAGAAAGTTGTCCGTGAGAGGAGGTGAGAACAGACAAATGCACACACACAGACTCCTAAAACCAAGTTAATTCAAATAGGTTTGTTTACTAACCTAACTCGTTTTAAACTTTTCCACACTACTTTAAACAAATTAATCTGAGTTATGAAGCAGGCGTAGACGCCGAAGCTGTCAACAAACGTGTACAATTCATTCGAGGTTCATCATGCTATGTACTACAACCTAACTCCCATCAAATTTATTTCAAGGTGAAATCTGTTTACCTTTCCAGTTGGTGAAATGATGGTGGCCTCGAGTTTGCCCTCTCCAGCAGCTGAGGTATCAATATCAAAGACAGGGTTATCGCCTATCCTTATAGTCTGGGCTGTGATGGGGAACGTTTTAGCTGGGTATTTCAAATGCAAAATTCATTTTGAAATAAACACATTTTAAGACGGAGCAACCTTCAGAAGCTAAGTTAGAACTTACCAAGTCCAGAAATCTTGACCTTGGACGCATCAACCTTGGGTGCGATCTTCACCTTGTAGGGTGAGTTAGGTAGCGGCATGCCACCAAAGTTCACTGCAACATTGAACATTCCGAATTTGGGGACCTTGTATGTAACATACTGCTCTCCCTTTCCATCCTGCTCAACATTGAAGGGCACCGGCTGACTGTCCGGTCCCACGATCTCAACTTTAGGCTCCGCGGGGCCAGCCTCAGCATAGTTGATCTTGAACCAGGCCTTCTCGTCGGGTAGAATGTCTTCACCGGTCAGACCAGGACCTTCGCAGATAACCTTCTTAGGATCAACCTTGTTCCGGGGTCCGTCTCCGTAGATGTTCACGGCGAAGGGAGCCTTTGGTACATCAACTCCACAGAATGTCACATTGACAACGTACTCTCCTTCATCCTGAATGAAGGTAAGTTTAGTCAGCATCACCATAGCGACACAATGCAGTAGCCATGGTAACCATTATAAGTACCTTGGGCATGTAGGATCCAGTGTAGATTCCGGGTGTGTCTGTCTGTGTGTATTCTACCTTGATGGGATCGCTACCCTCAGGTCCATCCACAATCACCTTCACCTCACCAACACCACACTTACTGGCATCCACTTCAAAGGTAGCGGGCTTACCGGGAAGAAGTCCAACCCCTGATACTCCAGGACCTCGAACAATTGCCTGCGAGGTACACACAATTATTTTAGGAATCATATTAAAGTTAGAGTATTGGGGGAAATCATAACGTGGCTCCAAACAAGGCTTTCAATTCTTAAACCTACCCGATTGGGATATACAACAGGGGCTCCCTCCTTGACCTTACAATCCAGGAATCCTGACAGATAGGTCATGTTGGACAAATCGTCCGCCTGGAAGAAACAAGATGTTAGATAATTGATGAAAACAGCTGTTATACAATTATCCTAATAATATGATAAACTAATTCAAATGATTCTCGTTATACTTACACTAGCACTGGTCATGTCCTCTGCCGCCAGAAGTTTGGGGATGTCCATCCAGGTTTCAGCAAGGTCCATTGCAAGAGCACAGTTAGCTACCCGATCATCAGGGTTCATTTTCGTGTGATGAGGAATGAGCCCAGGAGCAATACAGTTCACCAAACACGCCAACAATGTTCCGTCCGCCCAGTCGGTTGTGAAGTTCTTAGCCTTCCTACCACTAGGTTTCAGTTTTATGTTGATTTGGTTGAGAAGCTTCTTTTTGGCGCCACCACCACTGTTGTCATCCTTGAGGTTGGCTGCAATCTGTGGGTGAAAAGGAGGAGTATTTAGCACAAAATATGCAGTAAGTTGGACGTGGACGTGACCTAACTGTAGGAATGATAACGGGCATCAGAAAGAAAATACCACTCTGAGAATTAACCAGAGCCCCGTTGTAAAAAACATCCCTTGTTAGTTACCTGATAGTTGAAAATGAGGGTCCAGATGAGTCCCAGGGTGAGTTTCATGTTTCCCTGGATAATATCCGTACTGTCAATATTCACAATTTTAATTCCCTCCCCCTTCATAAACTTGAATGTGGCCATGATGTTCTCCATCTTTTGGGCGTTTATCTTGGGTTTCTTCGTGAAATGCCTACAGAAATAGATGTTTCAAGTCCTATATCCAGTTCTGGCTTGAAAACATAAATTGATTGATGACAACAAAGTATGATCAAGTTGTGATCGACTTACTGGCCGATTGATTTATGTGATAATATCTCGAGAAGGTTGATAAGAGCAAGACCATCTCCTAAATCTTCCGTCAGATCTTCGACCTCTAATTTCCGATGTTTCAAATGTTCGTTGATCCACCGTTTGAAGGTTTTCTCCTGGATTCGAATCCAGCCCACATTCTCACTGAAACAAATGTTACATTATGTGAGGTTGCATTTTAACTTGCATAAGGCTAGGTCGACACGAATTTCGAACAGGAACTAATTAGATAGACAGTCACACACGTGTAGACAAACATTTTGCGTCTGTATTTTGCTGTGTAATCCAGCCTCCCGCTACCGGAAATTTTACGGATTCGGAGCTCTGAGTCATTCCTATTCCCTGGTATAAAACTCTCTCTCTCTCACAGGACTCTCTCCATCTGTTGACACTTACACATTATACATACAGGCACACTTTACGTAAACTCGGTGTCTCTATGGTTTTATTCGATTTGACTAAACACATTAGAACTCTGGAGCTCTCCGGCTGTGTGTGTTCCTACAAGAAAGTCACGACATAGTCGGGGGTGAAGTTGGACTAGCTGGTTTACCATGACATTTAGTTCCCGATAATAGTGAACTCTAAATACATTGAGCTAATCCGTTAACTATAAACAGTGATGAACTTATGTAGAGCGTTACCTGGATGAATCAATGAACTATAATATAATTAAAACCAAGAGTCAGGATGAACTAAAGAATTCATTCCAGGACTGGTGATTGGGCAAATTACCGATGTCGAAGGTGTGACAGATATGGAAGAGTCGTATCATTACCGCAGACAATACTTTGACACAGACAAATGTAGCGAGGAAAGCTCTCTGCAGCTTTATGTGTGTGGGAAGCCTAGTAGTGACTGTAAAAGGAATTTGAAACATCGCAGTGCAAATTCTAGAAAATAGCCTCAGCGGATTGTAAAGAAAGGCACGTCTCACTTAACAATCAAGGAACATTACAAAAGGTTTTAAATTGCAAAGTTAGATCGTTAATGAACAATCTGGTTCTGGTTCTTAACAGTTTATTCAGGCTAATTGTTAGCAGTGTGTGTCAGCTTGTGGTTTTACCTGATAAGTGATAACAATCAGGGAACATTACAAACAGTTTAACTTCATGAGCAGTGTGACATTACCTGATAACATCGTCTAGATAGCACTGTCTCTCATCTTCATTGACTTGTTGGGTCATCGTTTCAACTTGTCCTGAGACAAAACAAATCTTTAGAAAATGTTTGAAAATAAGGAAACTGACAATAAAAAAAAGTTTCAGAAGAACTAGATGACTCTCTCGCTCACAACCATTCAATAGCTCGCAATTCACTATTCACAGTCTAAGAAACTATATAACTCGCAATTCACAGTAGTTTCAGCAAATCCTATAAAAGCAGTGTGTTGTTATGTAGGAGTAGTATTAGGAAACCCTACAATCAATAAGTTGTAGTACAAGCCTGAAAGTACACACTAGCTATCTCTCTCGGAGAGTGCATAATATAGAGGCGCAAGGTTTGGGAGTCACGTGATAGCTACATAAACACGTGGTTACCTCCAGTGACAAGCCAGTGGCCTACACCATAATGCAATCACACGAGGGAGAGAGAAAGAGAGAGAACAAAGAGAGAGACAATATATAGTGGTTGAAGAAGGCAGGAAGGGTAGACAGTGACTGGAACAGTGACTCTGTACCTCATACACATATTGGGTAGTGTATAAAAAGCTGTTAATTCGATGTGTATTACAAGGGGGACACCATCACAAAGTTATTTTATGCTCAAAGAGAATTGCTTGTTGGCGGGATGGTGCAACTTTTGTGAGGTCAGAGCAGCGTGTACATTGTTGGAGCTTTTCCTGTACCTAGTGGTTCCACCATGCAATGCCTCAACACCGAATAGGGATATTATATGTGAGCGTACAGGCTCGTAGATGCACGGGCAGGAATTAATTCGAGTGTAAAAAAAGAGAAACGTTTTACATGATTCCCTAGACCTTAATTTATACAATGCATAAAATGGACAGCCAAAGAAAGTCTTTTAGAGGTTAGCAAAATGAGAACGCACTCGTACACACAGTCACAGGCAAGTAATTGAATGTGTTCTCAACTACCTACCTACTCTCTCTCTCTCTCTCTCTCTCTCTCTCTCTCTCTCTCTCTCTCTCCCTCCCTCTCTCTCCCTCTCTCTTCTTTCTCTTTGGAGCTCTCATCACCTCGGGAGATAGAGATAGAAAGGGGGAGGTTGCAGCGGATTCAAAGAGCCAGCAGCTATACAGCTGATGTGCCCTACGTCAAACAAGTGTGTAACGTGTTAAACTTTGGTCCAAGCAAGGTTTGTCAAGAGGTCTAAACGTTATAGGAGCACTCGCAACTATATGTACAAGGAGGACACGCTGACACACAATGTTCTAGAGAGTTCACAGACCAGCCGCTATGAACTGTGAAAGATATATCCTGGAATAATATATCCGGTATGACACTATGTGTTAAGCCACAGTGAAATGTTTGACACTACTTACCAAATACGTCATGTGGTATGATATAAATTCCTATCTCATGCGCTATCTCTAATACACACCCTCACTATTTATATTATAGAGAAGTACTATAGTTTTTACAAACTCCAATGCAGCACTATAACAGTCTAATACTACTGGCAGGTTTACTGGATATGTCGTGATGATTATTAGGTGGAATACCTGAAGGTCTTCTTGAAGTACATTCTAGAAACACATTTATCGACTAGGCAGTTTATTTTCCTGTCGACTATTATAGACTCCATGATACTGCACATGAATGAACCTTCTTATCCACACGCTTTCGTGCACGTTCATTTCTCGCCACACACTCTGCTCACAACTTCATTTCGCCATACTTAGTTCATACCCTATCGTTCACACTGCTCACACCACCTCCCATACTGTTATCCGCACTGCTCACATGTTCACCACTGCTGCACTCGTCACATGTTCACCGCACCTCTCACATTGTTACCAGTGGAAGTTCGGAGTTTCTTCCTCTTCCGTAGACTGGCTCGAATGACTCTCCCTGCATCATCACTCCTCAGAGGTTCCCCGTTGTTACCGTTAACCTGTGTGTCGGAATTATAACTTCCCCTCTTACAAAGGGTTAAACATGTGCAGGAGTTGTTAGTTGCACATGTAACAGTTTATCTCAATAATTGAAAGTTGCTGCAATTGAAAGTTCAAGAGCTGCTTCAGAACATTATAGAATGAATTATACAAGAAAAGAAGTTAAAATAATAAAAAAAAAACTATTAAATCTTCAAACCTCGGCATCAACATTGAATCGAGTAAACTTCTTCATTTCATAATCGACACATGATTAAAACTGTCCTATATTATGATCAACTGTATCGGGCTATGTGGAACATATTATGTGAGGGAGATGCAACAATTAAATGTGGGAGAAAACAAAAATCTGCATAAAATGCAAGCGCTCAAAAGGACAACATCGGCCGAGTTATTCGCACGTGAGAAATGGATAAAAACCGCACGGGGATCAAGATATAATAACACATCGACACAAAACATAGTGTAACAGAGAGGAAGAGAGTCATTGATCGAACTCGAGATCACACGATTTGGTTGCCATGGTAACCACACGACAATGAAACACAGTAGCTCTGACAGAAACCCAGGGAAGGCGTTTAGTTACAACAGGCAGAGTTGTGACTATATTCTTAAGTAAAAGCAATGAATCATCAGTATTTTAGAAAGCAAGAAGAAATGTGAGAGAAGAAGGAAGATCGAGTATTTGGAATAATTGTGACGGCCATGATCAAGGTGTAACATCAAATATGCTAAGGTCAGAGACCCATATATTCCCAGCTATGATAATACCATTCCCGCCTCCCTCTCTCTCTCTCTCTCTCTCTCTCTCTCTCTCTCTCTCTCTCTCTCTCTCGCTCACTCACTTTTTCTCTCTCTCTCTCTTTCTCTCTATCTCTCTCTCTATCAGTCTCCTGTTCCTGATAATAATCACTTATTAGTAACACCATAACCCCTCCCTTAATCTCTCATCTATAAAAGTGTCGCTGTTAAAACAATATCACTCCCGACTCAAGTACCCCTGATTAACAAACAGGGAGGGGCAGCTCATGGGAAACACACGAGAAAGAACCAGATCATACCAGCTCGAATTATTACCTGGCAGGGATTGTAGGAAAAAGGAATGTGTGTGAGAGATGTGTATATCAATAACCGAATCAGACAGACAGTGTTCCGCAGCAGGGGGCCTGGGTGAAATTGGGCCTCAGAAACACGTCTCGCGGGTTATGAATACCGATATAGCTCTTTACTAAAGATCAGAGAGAGTGACTGAGAGAGAGAGAGAGAGAGAGAGAGAGAGAGAGAGAGAGAGAGAGAGAGAGAGAGAGAGAGAGAGAGAGAGAGAGAGAGAGAGAGAGAGAGAGAGAGAGAAAGAGAGACTGAGAGAGAGACTGAGAGAGAGAGAGAGAAAGAGAGACTGAGAGAGAGAATCCTACAGTTCCTTTGATGTCCTACCCGATCAAGACAGGATGGCATAATAAAAACACCATCAGCAAGAACTTTCAAAAAACCGAAGTAGATCCTCAGACTTTGAAGAATGCTAGTTATTACATTTCACAGTGAATAAAATGCAAAAGATAAGAATAATTAGTCTCATACAAATTGAAAGGGTGGGGTTACTGCAACTGTAGTAGGGGAGAGAAACTAATGACAGCGAGAAGAGCACAACTGAACTCATATCACACAGATATCGATAAGAAGAAGAATTGTTATCAGTGACAGACAGAGCTGGGGGAATTAAGATCCGGAGCTTACATATATATATGTAAGCTTAATATATCCGCTCGTGTTATACTAGTTCACTAGGATGTAGTATGCTGGAATTCTTGATCAGTAGCCACTAAGTTTATCATGCCATAAATTCCAAATACCAACAACTTCGAGAAAAATGGAGTGACCTCAAGAACTTTGTAGGGGATGGTAGAGGAATTTGTAAAACTAACAATGAATTGATGAAAAACGGCGGAAAATGTCTGTGACTTCTCCAAGAATGCAAACAAAATAAGTAAGTGACGTAGTACCTACTTGTATGCAAAAAAGATGTTCTCTCTCTCTCTCTCTCTCTCTCTCTCTCTCTGCTTCTCTCTCCCTCTCTCTCTCTCCTAGAGACAGAAACAAAAACAACCAGTGAAATGGGCGGAAGTTGGCGTACACAAAGGAGCACCAGGGGACACAATGTCTACAGACCTCTTCTCCTTAGAACCTGGACCAATAGACCTCTAAATTATATCTCCAGAAATATTCAGCTGCAGACACTGGGTACCTGGTGTTCGTGTAGAGAGGGTTATTTGTGTCGTCGGCTGTCAGCTTCACCTCCTCCTACTGTCTCACATTCGTACTATAAAAGTGTTTAGGGTTTAGGGGTTGATATAATATGTACAGAGACGGATTTAAAAAAATTCAACGATAGAATCAGTAAAGGAAAATAATTCAGTAGAAGCGAAGCAGAAAATTTTGCAACTAGTCCGCTTTCTCTCTGTGAAGCTTTGCACTATACATTTTCACGAATCAATTAACAGAATTACAGGACTTTGTTCTACTACTCCCGTTGAAGCATAACACTACCCAGCTATTAATCGAATATTCAGGGGTAAAAAGTAACAAAGAAACTACAAATATCAAGACTTCTTCAACACAGCTACCACTCTCTCAGAGCTGCAGGCTATTTAGGTTTACCCCCCCCCCCCCCCCTCCAGCTACAACTCTCTGTCTCCAGTTCTTCCTGCAGCTACATGAACCTATCTTTTAACTTGCTTTCTCATTCTCTCTCTTTCCCTCTCTCTCTCTCTCTCTCTCTCTCTCTCTCTCTCTCTCTCTCTCCTCTCTCTCTCTCTCTCTCTCTCTCTCCTCTCTCTCTCTCTATCTCTCTCTCTCTCTCTCTCTCTCTCTCTCTCTCTCTCTCTCTCTCTCTCTCTTTCCTTGGAGCGTGGTAATCTGATTATGCTACCAGCCACTGTCTAACTTACTTACCTATGTAGCAACACACACACTCCTGCACATGTGCTGCACACAGACACACCACAGCTAGTAGTTCATAACTAACATGACTATGTTAACCAAACCAAAACAACAAACAACAAAGACTGGAAACTAAATTCTGTACACAAACTAATCCTGAGATAGTATGCCTAAGTAAAAGTAAAATCATTGCACATTTGCACAAAATACACACCGAGTAGAATATGCATATGACTAGCTAGTTAGACATGTAATTATGAGCATTCTGGAAACCTAAAAATAATCTTGATCAACCGGCAAAATCAAAGAAAAAATACCATAAGAAAAAATTAGATTCATGACCTAAACGAAGGATTTCTGAAGAAAGAGTGGTAAGATAAAAAGTAAATGAGAATCTGGTAGAAAGTGTAGTTAGAGTACTACTGCAGAAATGAGAATTGTTGGTAGAAAGTGGTGGTGACAGCTCAGTGGTAAGCGTTTACAGTTGTTGACTAAGTTGGAATGTTACTTCTTCTCCGCAAATTCTTTTGTCACACCCACTTTTCCGCCTTATCCCCATGAAAGTTCTGGATGACTAGATAATCGTATAGTGCAGTTGTAATTATTTTACGACCTTAAGTGAAGCAAAGGTGTAAATTCATTGACCACGTTTGAAAACTCACTCATGATGAACAAACTTTTATATGTACCAAACTGAAGGGGTAATACCAAACTATCAACATCAAAACAAACGAGCATTCACAAAACTTAAAGTGAAGCGCTTGTCAGGAATTCAATTTGTATGTAAAGCACTTCTGACAAAGAAAATTGGAACATTCCCTCTCCCAATACGCCTAGCAATTGAATTATTAATTTGAACGGAAACATGTGACACATGTAATACAAGCTCAGAAAGAGAGAGAGAGAGAGAGAGAGAGAGAGAGAGAGAGAGAGAGAGAGAGAGAGAGAGAGAGAGAGAGAGAGAGAGAGAGAGAGAGAGAGAGAAAGAGAGCTAGAGAGAGAGAGAGAGAGAGAGAGATAGAGAGAGAGAGAGAGAGATAGAGAGAGAGAGAGAGAGAGAGAGAGAGAGAGAAAGTGAAATGAACAACAGAAACAGGGTTAAAGTGTTGTGGGTGTTGTGTGGGTCGTGACTGAAATACATTTACTCCTATATAACGTAAGCCGAGAAAAAGAGAAAATGCATAAAAAGGGACATACGCTTGTGACGAGCGGCCTTTTTCTGGAACTCTTTTACTAACCCTTTTGATGTTTTGTCCCCGTTTCAAAGTAAAAACAGCTTGTTTTCTTTTGTAACAAAATCGGTTGGGTGAAACGGGAACTGAACAAAAAGGGGGCCAGGCACTCGAACACAATTCTGGACGATCTACAAACTTCTGGGGTTGCGCGCGCGGCCTATAGCCACGCGCGCGGACATAGCCGACAAACGTCCTAACAGAAACCCCGCGCGCTACGTCCAGAACGCCCCAGAAGTGTGTCCGAGTGTCCCGCCTTCCTTCTAGATCATATCTCGGACCCGGAAAACACAAAATACAAATATCTCATACAAAATAAGGTAATCATATCATAAAATCACCACACGCTGACGCATGGGTTACCTAACTATTTGGTACCGCCCACTATCGACTATCGAGTCACTCGATTCGAGTGTGTTAAGGAATTAACTAATGTAATGTAATATGTGCTGAATAATTAACCAAGGTTTTGACAATGATATAATATGGCAAATGGTGAAGTAAATCAGTTTTAAGAACTGCAAATGTACACAAAATGTTTTCAGTACCGGAAGCGAGACAAGTTCATACTTTGGAAAGAGTTAAAACTCAAAGAAATACGAATTCCTTCTATAAAATGCAGGAGCTGGGTTTAATGGCTCTGAAAATATTTCTCAACTTGCTGACAGCAGTCGGCATGTGCATTAACGCCGGTACTAACAGACAAACAAACATACATTGGCCAAAATATGAACTGCCTAACCACAAGCCGATACCAGGCTGTTTCTCGGTAGATGATGTTATTATTATTATTATTGTTATTATTATTGAGTGATGCTGGTTATCAAGCTTATTGTTCGGTGAGTTTACTCCTTTTGCAGCAGCTGCTATTCTGCTACCTCACCCAGTGTCATGGTACTAAATCCTACATTTACACGTGTGTGTAATGTGCACACAGGTGCTGAACTATGGAACTCAAATCGAATTCAGCCTCAAATTAGCGACAAAAGTTGATCTTTCAAATTGGACACCTTTCTTCTTTACTCGAGCCTGTCTCTCTATTTTACTGGAACGTCTAATTTATAATCTTCTCTATATCTCACTTCTTTTCTTGTGTTACTCTATTCCATCTGGTGCTCTAGTCTACGTGTCCTGTTGAAGGGGGTCAGACCTGAAGTAGCTATAATAGTGATCACTTTTGATTTCTTGTTTTAGCCGCTGCTTCTTGCACAATTACATTGCTTTTCATGAGCTGAATCTTCAGTTCGAACCTTTTCCCATGCGTAGCAGGTAGCGCGTTTAGCAAGAAGTCTAATATTATTTCCCAATATATCATAATAGCCTGCATGTTACGAATTCTACTGCTCCTTCTCCCCTTGGTATCCCTCACACAATCCTGGGATACACTTAACGGTAGCTTCGTTCTAACTGATCACAATATCAACCACGTACTAACAGAGGAACCTCTAACTATTATACTCGCCTGTAAGTAATGTAGTTCAATGCTAGACTTAGACGGCCAAGAGACAGGGAAGAGACACTTGAAACGTTCTGAGAACTAGGAGACGTGTTGAAGGCCTTATAGGAGGCCCTTGTACAGTTTGTCAATTTCTTACATTTAACACTATTTCTGAAATGAATTCTGTAACGTCTAACACTGTGTAACATTACAGATACTAACTGGTGTGGTCATTGCAAAGAGGCTTTCCCTATTTGGGAGGAAGTCGCTAACACTGTCAATAATGATGCAGCCGCAAAAACAAAGGGTAAATCACCAACAGTTAAATATTCGATTAAAGAATTAAAGTGTGCTGTAATTGAAACCAGTTTTCTGTGTCGGGAATCAAGAAATAGAAATCATTGAATATTCAGTACTAACATCCTACGTGTTGCAGTATTCTCGGCGGATATAGAGGTGAATAAGAAGATTCACAATGAGTGGGACACTACCTCCTTCCCAACCATCTTCTACGTAAGGAACGGGGAGAGGAAACAGTTCTCTGAATCCAGGTCTACTGAGAATCTGATGAAGTTTATCCAGCTAAATGAACAGGATCCAGTAGTGGGAATTGATGGAGATGATCTGGAGGATGCTATCTCTAGTAGGTGTTAATGAAGTGAGATCTGTTCGATATCTAACCCACCCATGATCTGGCGTCTTTAACACATCCTTCCCTCAATTAACAATCTCAATATTTACAACTATCTCCTCCAGGCACTGATGTGGCAATAGTTGGGGAGTTTACAGACTCATCCCTGTCAAAATGGTTTGAAACTCTGGCATGGAACCTTGGATACTCCTCATTCTTCACCTTGGAAGGGGCTACAACCAACAAAATCACCGTCTACTCACAGGTTAGCTACATTAACTAGCACCTAGCAGACATGTTACAAACTGATTATCTTTACAGTATGAAGGAATGCCCAGAAGCCGTGTCATAGTTGACCTATCAGATACTGAGGGAGCGGAAAGTTTGATAAAGGAGTACCGGAGACCATACGTGATTCCCTTCTCTCGGGATGCCCACCGCCTCACCTTTGAAATCAAGGAAAGGAGTGTTTCAGTTCTGCTGTTCCACGATCACAACAGTGATGGAGCTGAAGAGAGGCTAAGAGTTTTAGGTAGGAATCAAATATTTGTGGATTTTATCTCTCTGTTAATGATCCTAAGTCCCGCATAGCTTTCTCTGATGAAGACATGTCCCAACCCATATTTCCTAACTACTTCAGGTCAGGCTGCCCGGGCTTACCACCGAACTACAACCTTTGTTGAAATGGACATGGCAAATAGTTATGTGAAGATGTTTACCAGCTACTTTGCTGTCAAGGCATCTGATTCACCCATCATATACCTAATCGACACGGGGTCCAAACAAAAAGATAACATCGCAAAAACTAAAGATGTCACTGAATCAGGTCAGTTATTACACACTACACCAGATTTAATGGTGGAATTGAATCGTTTCTGATGACAACAGACAACAACTATCTCAATATTTCCCGTGTGTCTCAGGTATAGCCCAGCTGATAGAGGACTTTAGGGCAGGGATGGCCGATACGGTAGCACCACAGAAGGAACCAGTGGACGAGCTCCCTGAGGATTGGGAGACTAGGAAGGTGGTGTATCTGACCAGTGCCAACTTTGTCAGTTATGTTGCAGAGAGATCTGTCTTGGTAATGATTCACAGAGAGAGCTGTCCTCATTGCAAGAGTCTGAAACCTATCTGGGAGGAAATTGCAGAGAAGTGAGTCGTACACGTAAAGGAGGGTCGGAACATAATGATACTCGCACAATTTCCTGAAATAACAGTTTAGATGAAAAAGGAACCAGCATGAGCAATTTTCAGGTACAAAGACCACCCTACCCTGAAAATAGCCGAATTGAAAAGCGGGAATGCTGCTCAAATAAAGGGATTGGAAGTAACCAGAGTCCCTACAATCTTATTTTACCCAGCAAACAGTGGAATTTCTGAGGTAAGATAGGGAAATAAATTATTCAGCGTTATCAAATAGTCAAATGTTGGACTTGAACAGTCCTTTTAAACATTTGGAACTTTATATGCCGATTTCCGAAGAACAAATATAATAGGGTATGCTAACATATATTAGATAATACTACTACTCCCCTTTAGGCTATAGAATTTGAGGGTTCCCGAACATTGGCAGGACTCGAAGAGTTCATCGTAAAGCAGCAAACAGTAAAAGATGAATTGTAACATCCATATTGAAAGACTAAATACTGAATATTCATCTCAACTGTGTGTCAAATCAAACATTTACCAGATTTAAATTATTTCATCGTGATGAATATTGGATTTCTTAACTCTTCGTTTCCCACAGATCTCTCATTATACCTATATATTTCCTAGAGTATGTTTGTTATCCAGATACTCCTTCTTCAAGTGTTTTCAGGGGCGATTCACTCATACAGTTATGATCTGCCTTCACAGTTACTGGTTGAAGTCAATGAGGATTCTTTTGAGGACTTTATTAACTCTTCTCCTTTCTGCTTACTTGACTTTTGTAAGTTACAAGAGTTACAACGGTCCAATCCAGATCTTTCCATCTGCATATTTCATCCATACACACATAATGTGTTTTCAGATATGAAGCGTTCTGATATGGCCATCCCTACCGACCCTACAACCACTACATCGACTTTTGTAGTCGCCGAGGACAACCCTGCCCCTCAACTGCTAAAGTTCGGGAAAATCGAGACAAAATCCAACTCCATCATAGCCAATAAGATTGGTGTTAGGAAGTCGACATATCCTACTAAACTGCTATTCAGGGAGGGGAAGATTATTGACATTATCGATCCATGTAAGATCTAGGATGTTTGACAGGGGATATATGGGGTAGGAAATATGTTCTGGTACTAGCTGTTTCAGGAAACTTAGACTTTTTTAGCCACCAGAAACCTCTACTATCCTGATATGCTACGGAGTTGGATAATAAAACGTGTAATCGGTCAAGTTCTACCCCTCAACCAGGTAACACACAGTTTTAAAAAGCTTTCTTTGTCTCGTGTGTGTATGCTTTCAACTGATTTTACCTCCATAAGATTCCACAAGATCTAAGGGAGGATTCGTCAGCAGTAGTCCTGCTCAACACACCAACAACTGAAGGTCTACTACGGATCTCTCTCAAAATGACCGGAGTTATGTTTTACAGTGGCCCATTGGAAGAGCTACCAGCCCAGTGGAGGAATGATGTCAATGGAAGTGGTGTTTATGTTGTTAGAAATGTGAGTTTAGGAAGCTAGAGATATGTATAATCCATTAGAATCCATGTTTATTGGGATGGAAACTAAACTTGCCAACTTGTGTTTTAGTTTATTGGACAGAATGCTGTTGAAAAGGCTAAGCTAACAGATCAGGACGAAGAGAATTTGAAGGAGCTTGAAAAACTGACCTCACCAGCAGTTGTTATGCTTACCCATCAGGTCTACTTCTTCACAAATACTATTCAATATCTGCCCCTTTTTATCGAATTGAACCGAACAAAAATTATACAGGTTTACACGAGTGTTCAGATTGGAGAGCAGTGGTTGCTTGGGCTGGGTCTCTTTCGAAGTAGGCCCTCCCATCAAGGAATTGAAGAGACACTGATTGGTGCACTGGAGCAACTTACATCCATCCTAGGAGCTGGACAGGTTTGTTACTATGACAATGCATTCCATGATTACTATGGCAACAAAATGTTTGTTTCCACAGGTTCGTGGTGCGCTGGTGGATCTTGATAAAACCGATGATTACACCCAGCGGATGGCAAACTTCTTTGGCCTCGCACCGGACCTCCCCACTGTATTTTCGGTAAATCCACATTCTAATTGATTAAACTCCGTAAGCTAGTTCGCACACTCTGTATCATACTAACCTCCTCCACAGTTCAAGATGGACGGGCACGACTACCGGAAGGGAAAGATGGAAACAGAGCTGACTGAGCATAATATGAAGGAGTTCCTCTTCGCTGAGGTAGGGAAATGAGCAGTGGAAATGAGAGGGTAGCAGTGGAAATGAGAAGAATGGTTGATATAGTGAGGTCACGTGCAATACAGTGCAGTTGCTGGCTGTAAAAGAGCTAATCCAGGAGAATCTTTATATTTCTTCGTAAACTTCGCACCATCTCAGGTACAGAGATTGTACAAGGATAAAAAAGAGGAAAAGGAAAGGGAGGAGAGGATGCGAGATTTAAAGAAATCAGAACCAGTGCCTCACAATTGGCAAGGTATCACCTATTAACCTAGTTACCTGCTATGACTAGGCTATGTTTCCTTTTGCTCAAGATGCTCGAATAGGTCACTCCGTACTAGCCCTTCTTACATTGTCCCACATTGTCGAAAAGTGATAACATTCCAATTCATTGTCATCCAGTCAGTACCACCCCGTACCAGATCTGTGGGGACTTTCCATTGTGCCTTATGTCTAGATCTGTACCCCGGTGGACCTTTTTCATTAGGTGCTATATTTAGAGCATTTTTGGTAACACAGCATTACTGCTCAGTACTGCACTATATTATTTTAGGTGCTCGAATAAAGCAAATTGTTGGTAAAACGGTTGGAGATTGGGTGAGAACTGCAACTAAACCAGTCTTTCTATTTTGCTACACATCACAAACCCCTGAGTTATCTCGAGCCCTTCTACAGTATTCCAAGGTAACACATTTCTGTTATAAAATCCTGGGTAGAATGACAATGTTTCCTCAATGTGTCCACAATGTGGTCCTCAAACGTTCCGTAGGGAGCATGTCATTCTACCAAATACTGTTTAGTCACTTATTCTAACAAACTATAACTAGCTGCAAAAGAAGTTTGGTGAGGTTGGAGAGTTTGGTAAGATGAAAACCACCGAGAACGAAGTGGATTTCAAACTTCCCTCAATCGGAATTGTTGTCCTGCGTGTATTTGATAATGAGGTATGATGTGCAAATTAAATTCTTGTGTACTCATCAAAATATAAAATCATTTTCGGAACACAAAAAGTTCTCTAAATTTACAATCAAATAACACATAAAATGTACTGCTCTCGGAATCTAAATTCCCCAAATAATACTGTGTAATCCGATATAACGTGCTATTACGCCCGGCGAATCAGGGTCCTACTATATAAATAACAAAAACCTCTTTTCAGATTCACAGTGCATTGTTATCGGCCGGACAATGGGACATTAGTTCTATCGAACGATGGATAGTCAACAGTCAAACTAAAACGGAGCTTTGAATATCAAATGATTAATATTTACAGACGAATTATGGGTCAGAGACGTGGACTATTATATTATTATTATTTTGTAGGTTTTACTGTTTTAACAATCATTTCAAGTCAATCCCAAACTAAAAAGACCCTGAGATAGTGATTTGATCTTGGTTGCATTTGAACGTACTCAATAAGATCTTTCCAACGCAACCAAAATCACACGAGGAATCGGAGATACGACTAATTTCGCTGTGCAGACTGCAGTCTTTGTTATTTCACTGGGACACATATTTTCATAAACTGGAAATCGTACAGTTGGTAATTACAGATTGATCAACTGCTCTCTACGCTGTAGAGGTCGATCATATCACAAGTCATTAGTCCATCGTCACAGACGCAAATTTAAAGGTATTCTAATGGCAGTTCCTTCATAAGATGATTTCATAGTCAGATTGCAGCCCGAAATGACAGGAACTGGTGGGGAAGGATGTGATGGGCCGCAAGTTGGTTATGAGGCAGGACCAGGTGAAACTGAAGATTTGCACCTCCTCCTCCGCCTGTCGATGACTGTTTTCCTGGTGAAAAGGAAACATGGTTGCAAGCTGCAAATGCAAAAACACGTGTTCGTCCAGTTGTAAGTGAGTGTGTGAGTTGGGCAGTGTATCTTATTAGAATACCTGGATTGGTGTTGAAGCTGCTGTGTTGGTGATGGAAAGATTGGAGACTATCTCTCAGCCTGTTCTTGTCTTTCTGCCTCCTGTTCTGCCACCATCTTTTCACCTAGACACAAAGTGGCACTGAAAACTTGGACCAAGGACACTTTTTCCTGTTATTGCATCAAATCTAAATACTAAATGCTCGCTGGCCAATTACTGCAAGTTACCTGAGTCTCTGTAAGACCGGTTTTCTTAGCAACCAGTTTCCTAGTCTCAGATGTTAGGTAAGTCCGTCTCTCTCCGTGATAAATGTCCTCCATCACTCCGATCTGTGAAGTGTAGCATATTATAGTAAGCTATAATTGGGAATTGTTAAAATATGTGTGTTGTAAAAATATGTGTGATTTTGCCTGGGAGGGTGCGAAAACGGATCTTCCCGTGGGTCTCTTTGGTCCTCCAAGCTGGTTAGTGGGCGAGTTACTCCCCTCAACAATCTCTGAAATAAAATGTAGTTTATTGGGATGATACCGAGAAAACAGTTAATACAACTATCAGGATGGCCACATCTTTAATTCCTCACCTTATCATGACTCTAAAGTGCATCTTATAATATTACCCCATTTCCCTCTCTAGCGCCTCCAACCAACACCCCTCCTGGCTCTCTCTCTCTCTCTCTCTCTGGCATCATTCCTTTTAATGCCTAATCAATCGACGGGCAATTCATAAAGGCCGTGACTACCGAAGTGCTAAATTAGCTTTTGATAAGAGAGACTGGTCCCTGTTGGAACGGGAGTTGGCAAATCGGTTATTCACAGAGATAAAACACATTGCCCCTCTCGCAGTCTCGGAGAGTAAGTTATAAGGCATGGGTACGGCGGGCAATTCATTAAATCCTTTGTAACGTTTACAGCTCAATTGAGCACTTTCTCTCTCTCTCTCGCACTCACTCTCTCCCTCCCGTTTATCTCACGCATAAGTGCTAGAACTGGGGACGTGTGATAATGCACCCAGACCGATATAGCCGGAGCTGGTACCGACTGGAACGCCCAGGAAACGCCGAAACTCTAACTGCGAATAGGAGAATGGAGCTCATTATTTATTCGGTCAAGGAAGTATAAAATAGTGGTTGAAAACTAAGAATGGCAGAGAAGCATGCGCCTAGATTCTAGACCTGAAAGACAGGTATGGGAAAGTTTACAGAATGTCAACCCTTGGCTATTGCTATCAGTGCTGTTGGTTGTTAGGGAGCGGCTTACGGGAGGATGGGATGATCGAGCTGGTAGATTGAGTTAGTACAAAACAGAGTTGCACCGTGTTAGTAGCAAGTTTATCGGTACAGAATCTGTTGTAGAACGTTGGGCGAACAGGAATTTATGAAAGTGCTAGGAAAGTATTTTTGCACAGCTCCGTTTTCTACCAACTCATTCTACCAACTCGATCCGACGTCGTATTCCGCCTGGTAAGAATAGGTATGCATTCTCAGTGGACACTGGACAGTGGTTAGGGACAGCGGGACTAGACTCCTGAGACATATCTAGTTATCTTAGTAGCCAATTTTTCGGCTGAAACGATATCCAACTACAGATAGACCTCGATTTACGGATAGATTACCCCGGCCCAGTTTATCATTTTGTGAAATAGAACCAGGTTTAGAGGTGGAGTGGGAGGGGGATAGGAGACATCAGGGGTTTGCACGTGCAAATTGAGTTCTTGAGTAATATTGAAACTTTATGGCTCTTTGGAAAGAGCTCGATCCCCTCTTTCTAAAGATCCCAGGAAATTTAAAATTTGCTGAGAAATGGCCGAGTTATGTCGTAAAACGTCTCAAAATTTTCAACACATGAATCCCTTTGTATCAGCCGTTGTTACTATTGAGAACGTTGGGCTCTAGTTAATTATAACTATCCCGAGAGGATATTATAATCAAGATCTAGTATTCGCAAGGTAGAGGTATACGTCCAAAAAGCATAACAATCAGAGACCGTAGGCTACCCTCTGCACTATTGACTAAACTCTAAAAAATTTAAATTTATATATGAACAAGTATCTATATACCTATTCGGGGCCGCTCAACCACTTTCAGTTGACTTCGTTTACTTCCATTCTCCGCCTTTTGTTCTCCAACGTGATGTTTCAGCAGGTATGCGATGTCGAAACTTCGGGACATGTCACAGATCTCTTGAACCAAACTGTAGCTCACATTGGAGAGGGAGAAGTTAAAAAGGGAATAAAACTACGAAGATGTTAGAGGACTGCCCGAAACAGGGTCTGGTGCCGCGAGACAGTTAGAAGGAGACCAAGCTCAATTGGAATCAACCATCGGGCGAATAACATAGGTCAATGATCATGACAAACTTGATCAGCATAAAACATGTCAACCATGTTTGTCTCGGTGAGCTTCCCTCGGAGGAGCTGGGGCGTGAGATCTGTGAGTCACGTGACCTCGTTATCACGTGCAGCTAGAATGTGTTAACAGAGAGTGATAAAGTGATAATAGGAGAGAGAGAGAGAGAGAGAGAGAGAGAGAGAGAGAGAGAGAGAGAGAGAGAGAAGACGAGAGAGAGTAGAAGAGAGATCGAGAGAGACGAGAAGGGAGAGTAGAGACTGAGGTCTAGAGCTAGAGACCCCCGACCACGATCCGACATGCGGCCACGATCCGAGACGGAGACAAGGATGAGAGCCCCCTCATCCACCGAAGCAGAAGAGAGACGAGAGAGAGAGAGGCCAGAGGATGATCTGAGAGATCCTGAGCAATAGAAGACGTCGCCTGAGCGGAGCATGACCCCTCACGCTTCGCTAGTAAAGAGAAAGGGGATGAATCATAGTACACGACCTAGTAATTAACAAACAATGCAATGCGTGCTACTGGAGGCAAAAAAAAAACACAGTCCGCAGTCTTGGAATTATCCAGTAGGGATTTATAACTCGATAGACCGATCCTTTCATAACTTATAAATAGCATATGTCAATTGACGTGTAGCTGGAAGACCAAACAAAATGACGTTTTTGAAAACACAAAGCAACGTATTGAGTTTCGATATATTGGTGTTATGATTTATCGTGATTCTGGGATACTAATATTTCAAGAACATGAGCTAAATTATAAAGCATGCAAAAAGCTAAGTCAGTGATGCTTGACCAGATTCGAAAGTGGGTGCATATAAATATGCTAAAAGTTCCCATTTTACGAGTGATATATTTTAACAGGAAACTCTTCAATCCTTATCTGGTTCAATTCTTATTGAAAGAAAAATCAGTAATAGATATTTGTGACGCATGGCTCAGTTGATCGGGTTAAATCAATGATAATCAATAACATTGTTTGTAAACATTTCAAGTGACATAAAGTATGGACTAAGAATCGACGAATGTTTTGAAACTCAATAGTTGATCCAAGATAAACGGAGCATGCAAATTGGAAATGAGTTCTCCCAAAACGGCATTATATATTCTGTTTATACTGCTCATAAGCAGTAGCCATATATTCACCAATCATACGATCTCAGTGCAGTGCAGTCCTGCATCATTCCGCGATTACAGGGACATATTTTATAGCTACAACTACTACTGTGTATGTACTGCTGCACAGTTGGCGACCCGATGCCCTCAGACTGTTTGGAGCCGAGGTTGAAGCTGGGCAACATTATTGGGTTCGGTATATATTTTTCCAATCTTGTGGTTACTGGAGCATGGGTAAACGGTATAAATATCCGTGGAAACCTCTGCTATTCTTTATTGTTTGGGAGAAAATGAGGGAGAGAAAATACAGACAATAGATTAGGTTGGGGTTGGAAAAAGTTGAAAACGTAGTAATAGACAATGCCTTGTTCTTGGAGTGCAATCATATTACGATCATCGATACTCGATATATTTACCATAAAAGTGACACCGTGTATAAATTATGCTCACTCTAAAAAAATACACTTATCTCAAATATTACTTATTAAATGCAAACAAATTCTTTATTTCGTCAATTCATTAATAATACAGTCGGACCCCGATTTACCTTGGTAGTAGCTACCTGTTCCTTTCAGCTTGTACAAAGCGTGATACGAGGACCAAGGCTGGCGGAGGATTATGAGAGGTTACGAGTAACCAAGATTTACCGGGCCCCGATTTACCGGGAGGATAAAATTCCACCGATTTAGGAAATTAACAATAATCGACCCTGATATACCGGGCACCCTGATATTATACCGGGCAAAACCCTTTCCCCCGATCATACCGGTAAATCGGGGTCCGACTGTAGCCTTCGTCAATGCATAAATCTTAAATCTCTTAATTTAGACAACGTCATGACAAAAACAGATTAGACGATTATATACTTCACATACAATATCTCCCACTCAACTAATTGGCGTATTATTATTCTTTCTCGCTTCCCCAGCAGCCAACTGTTCTCTAACTGCTTGAGCAATGTCCTCCTTGCTGTAGGTTGCAGTTGTTCGAGTAACCGTAGCTCGAGTGGTTTTACTCTTTCCACCGCTGCCAACATCTGGTTTCCGGTGGCGTGTGTTGGAGGAGGGTGGTTTGGATATGGGGGATGGTAGCTTCTTGGAGCGGTTTATTTGTTTTGAGGCACAAGAACATTCTTTCTCTCCCTCAGATAGTGGGGCAGAACAGTATGGACACCTGATATATGATTGAGTGGGGATTAATTAGAAGTAAGGAATACTTGAAGTGTAAAATAGATACCATCAATTGCAACCGTCACGTTCACTATTTACTTACGTTTTTTCAAAGAAGTCATCATCACTATCGGATAGATCCGTGGGAAATGTCCCATTTATATCAGGAACCACATACGTCTCACTGACCGTATGTCTGTTGGAAAATATACAGCTATTATACATTTTATTACAACTGACCAACCCAAAAACCTGGAATTCTTTAAACCACGAAATGTTTGAACTGCAGGTAACGCCTACCTATTAACGCTTTCTCCAGAGATCAGAGCACTGGTACACTCGTCATCGGAGCAACTGTCAGTAGTAGGACGGGCTCGAGTTGCAGGACTGGGAGGTGGAAACAATCCTCTGAAGAAGCCCTGAACTTGGTCTAGTACGCTCATGGGCTAAAGGGAAGCAATTATTTAGTGTCTGACAGGCAGAAGCTCAAACTAACCAGGTTATTACAATATCTAAAATAGGGTACATATAAGTCAAATATTAAAGGCTAAGTTGATATATTTTAAACCATACACTATACACATTACACACAAAGAAGCAAACTGCTGTAGTAGTGGTGGAGAGAGTAAAACCTATTTGATGTTTATTTAAGTGACACATAAACGAATGCTGATCATTGCTTGAACCAAGGAGAAACATTCGGGGACCTGTCTGGCTAAATAAACATATCAAAGTACTGAACGTAGTACGTCATTCTATTGGGGAGCTAGGTTATGAAATCATTATATATTGTGTCATACCGACAAACTGTCTTTTGCTCTCTATGTCTTTACTAAGACTCTCAGTGATCTTACTTTTTTCTCTCCCTATCTCAGCTCTATCTCTCTCTCTCCCTATCTCTCTCCCTCTCTCTACATTCACCCTCCTGCTCTCGTGTACAATAACTTAGTACGTGGCAGTGACAGCTTGAAGAGATAAGAGCGATCCAGTGTAACTACACGGTTGACGTGGATGTACATTGTACACATAAAGTGTTAATACAGGACCATAAGATTGTTAATCGATCGGCGTGGATCAATACAAACCGTTTTGCGATATTTTAAATCAAGAGACATTCAAATATATACGCTCAATGTTATTATTATAACCCTGCATTATTAATGCGAGATATAATATAAAAGACATGTATCCAATGAGGCAAGAGAGCGGTACACGTAGCTTGGATCTCTCTTCTACAATGTACATAAATACAACTATCCATAATAATATTTTCAAACTTTCATCGATTTTTAATCTTTCATCAATACTACATCCTACACCATAAAACTATTTATTAAGGATTGGAAAACTGGGTGGCAGTGTGTCGTTTGTAATATCTTATAGGAGGATGAATGACTAAAGGCGGATATGATGATAGTCATTACAAGACAATAAACTTCCATTATATAAGAATGATTTGAAGTTATATTTAGACTTTAGAGCCAAGCTCTCCTTCCTTCACTAAGGAAATTCTGTTGATAAAAACTATTCTTCAAGTTTCTAATAAAATTTGAAAAAAAATTCCCTATTTTTAACCGCAATCGATCAGTGTTTTATGTTTGGCTAAAATTGATTTGCCTAAACTTAAGCTGGAACAAGACGAAAGACGATAATGGGCAAACGATGCTATAGCGTGTACTAAAGAAGGAGTTCTTCTGCGCTCTCTTTTTTTCTCTCCTTCTCTCTTTTCTCTCTCTCTCTCTCTCTCTCTCTCTCTCTCATTCTCTCTATCCTTTAATCTCTCTCCCTATCTCTACTTCTCTCTCTCTTTCTCTCTCTCTCTCTCTCTCCCTATCTCTACTTCTCTCCCTCTCGCTGAAGTACACGAATTAGTTGTTAGCCGGAAATACAGATCTACTACTCTAGCTCAGCGATAGATCGCTTCAATACAGCTCATGGAGGATACTTATATATGTACGATAACTGGGAGCGAGTGAAAAAACATCTGACAAATTAGTTAACTCGTGGATATACTGGTTGTATAATTAAGCTAGAAGAAAAACATGTCAACTGTCAAGTTGAACAGTGAGAATAATCTGAGATATATGTGATCTATATAGCCACTTCTAATGTAGTGCAATGATGCAATTACATAACATGTCAATTGTCATGTGAGTCAGTACTGCAGATGAGTTGTTTAACCTCAGCCTCCATCTTGAATGCCTTCGCCATTTACCCGGGCAGGGAAAAAAATTATAAAACTCCTAAAAAAGTGAGAGCAGGAAGTCTTTGATTCTATAAATCTCCTATGTTTTTAACCACAAGACATTCATACATAATTCTTTAAATGCGTGTGGGAAACAATGCAGTTCTACACTAATTTAGTCTGACATAGATCATTTTTCCGTGCAATTTCCAGCAGGGAAAATGCGCCATCTTCACTTGAGTGTATGTGACAATGTGTTCTACTGCAGAGGGTAGCTCCTTCACGCTATAACGAATCAGCAAGGAGGCATACCATTAAATAGCAGAGTAACGAAGTAGAAGCTACCGTGCTACTTAAAGGACCTCTTTTGTGTATGTTACCACACACACACAAACAAATGGACACGCAGGGGGGGGGGAGAATAATAAATGCTTAGAAATAGATGCGTGACAAAGGAATTGGATGTATTATATAATAAGGGGACGAGCTAGGCAACTGAACTGCTTATCGTGTCAAATAATAACAAAATACTGGTTCATGAAAACAGAAAACTAGTTTGTGGTACATAACCCGAGGGGTAGCAACCTCAGTTGCCCGATATAAAGCCTTCTAGTCTAGATACAGCAGCACAATGTCAAACAGTAAAGGGGTTGGGGTTCTGAAATCTTGCCTGCTATTTCAAGGGCAGCAATTTTAGAACTCTTTTACGAGGCACACATGTAGTCATGATGAGAGCACATGCATATTTAGGTGGATGAGAGATGGTGAATGGGCATCATGGGCATGAGTGAATATACATAACAAACCAAATTGGGCCTTGATATATGATGCATGAGCTGCAAATTGAAGAATAATAAATGCTAATATATAGCGGCCAGTGTGCATGAGTTATGTCTTGTGATCATTATCGGAGCTACTGCATGATGTATTATCATGTGGTGTATAACAGGGTGTTCTACACCCTCTACAAAGGCATTACAGCTACACATTTATTATACGAGTTACTCTAATACTACTGTTAACAAATATAGCACTGTCTAAATATATGTTTCTTATAAAGACAATGATACACATAATTAGAATGGTCATGAAGCCTTCATCGAAATGAGAGAATGGTAGGTCATAATGATTGCATCTTTCATTAAAATCTAGTGACGAGTCAAATGAGGAAGAATTAGTTCCCATGGCAACCGATAATTAGAACTCATAAATTATCTAATTTTACAAATAACCGCAGAACTGAAGCTGAAGAGTAGGCTTGGCTAAGTTCATAAAAATAGTTTTGAAAATTCTTTTTCTGACGTGCTTCACTCTTTCTTTCTTTCTTCTTTCCTTCTTACTTTCAAGCCTCTCTCTTTCTCTCTCTCTCTCTCTCTGGACTCTGTCTATGTTATTATCATTTTGGTAATGCAATTGTGAAGTCAACATAGTGGAAGCTGCTGCAGCACCAGCTAGTTCGACATTTTAACGGAAGCACCCATATGAAACACATCGACACAATTGTGTAGTGGAACCTGTCGTCCTGTTCCGATGTGCTATGGAAACATACATAATATTTTGGTACCAACACTCTTCTCAGTTAAAGAGACAAGATTCAAGAAGTAGATTCAAGAAACAAAGTGGTGTATGATGGAAAGATGATGAAAGGGGTCGTTATACAACAAAAGGATACATCGCGCACACACACACACAAAAAACATGGTTACGATCATTTTCTGAACAAAGAGCTGAGAGAAAGACAATGAGCAAAGACGGTCCACATGATGCATAGAAGAAGGGAAGCGAGGAAGAGAGAGAGAGAGAGAGAGAGAGAGAGAGAGAGAGAGAGAGAGAGAGAGAGAGAGAGAGAGAGAGAGAGAGAGAGAGAGAGAGAGAGAGAGAGAGAGAGAGAAAGAAAGAGAGAGTGAGAGAGAGAACGATGTATGATGTGTGTGGGTCAGAAAACAATAGCTCGCTTTAGCCTGTCTGTCTCCCCCTATTCGTGGTACTTGCCCACCACAAACACACAAGTGTAGTACGATACATATCTCAAGGGGGTTACCAAGAGGGGTAGACATGACTGATAGAGAGAGATAGATAGCGGGGCACGTACAAAGAAACTATAATTATAGTTGTCGAAGACTTGAGTCAAACAGTTCATCTTTATTAAGTTCGATTAGCCAGTATGTAAAGTGTAAACGATAAACCTCGATATATGGAAAGAGAGGAGAATGGGGCGAGGATGAGCAATAGAAGATAGGATATAATTGGGGAAGAGAGAGGGAGAGAGGGGGATAGAGAGAAGGAAGGCTTTGTGGTAAAAAGGGAGAGATATGGATATATTCAAAAGCGGAGAAAGGCAGCTGAATAGTTGGAGGAATCGTTGACATCATGGGAAGCGAATATGCGTACACCAAGAGATTTAGGGAGAGGGAAAGAAGGGGACACGAGAGAGATAGATCAGAGAGGGGGCGGGAAATTAGTTTTTCCTAGATTTGCGTTCGGTATAGTAATTGTGATCGATAATTCGACTTACCTCAACAATTCGTGAGAAATATATCGAATCTATCATATCATATAGCTCACGTAACAGAATTATGTTTCATTCATATAATATCAAGATTTCTTCAAAGATTTTCCTTTACAACATCGAAACGTCACAGATAAGAGCTGTAACCTACGATTCTGTGGATACTCAAAGAAAGCACATGAAACCAAAAAGAAATTCATCAATCATATAAGATCATGTCTCACATGCATTTCAATGGCTGTGAAAGACAGCTGTAGATAAGTGATAGATATTAGATAAAAACTTTCTTGAGAAAGAAAGCGTGATATCAGAGAGATAGAGATATATAAATTACGAGAGATAGATCTAGAGAGACAGAAAGAGATGGAGATACTACTAATAAAAACCATGTGTTTTGTAATAGGATATGAGATGTGGTACCTTACATCTATCTGCTCCAGCGGAGCAGCTTCACTGATCTTCACCGAACCGTGTAAAAGTGTATGGAACTACCTTGTTGTAAACTCAATAGAGACTTGTGTTTTACTTAGAGATCACTTTTCATGGAATTTATCAGAAAAGCTGATTAAAAGATTCGTCCGACTACCGCCGGCCCCACGAAAACGATGGCATAAGAAATCCACAAGCGCGACACAAATAACACAACACCCATCCAGCCAGAACCGCCGCGCCACCGAATCCAAATCCTTGAATTTACCACTTTTGATCCGCCCATCGGTTGGTAGGATTCAGGAAGCGACCGAATATTCGGTTCGGTTCGGTTCGGAAATTCGGTGTTTTTTGGGCGGTTCGGTTCGGTTCGGTTCGGTAGGAAATTTTGGCCGAACCACCGAATATTTTGGTCAAAAAAATGCCCAGAAATCGGGCTTTTTCATTCAAAATTTTTCAATTATTTCACGAAAATTGTATGGATTTCAATGTCAATTTCGCCGTATTAACCCTATTTCAAATCGGTGGTGCTATGTGGAAATGATTTCGCTAGTTAGCGGGTTCGATATGGATTGATTTGATACCTGACTTCCCGTCGAATCGTGTCCTCATGAGAGGGTCAACAAATTCAGAAACTTTTTTTTCAAAAAATTCATGGAGAGCACCGATCAAGGTGTTAAGAATCATTCTCTGAAATTTTGTAAAAAAGTTTGGAAAATATTTCAAAGTCAATTTTATGGAAAATTTTCTATGTCAATTTTTGCGTACGAATCGTGTTTCGAATCGCTATTGCTAAGCGGGAGTGATGTTGCTAATTAGTGGGTCCGAGATGGATTATGCTGATACGTGATCCCCCATCAAATCTAATTAGGAAGTTTAGGGGAAACGATTCATGTTTCAATAAATCCTGCTAATTAGCGAGAGCACTGCCGCATAGCATCACCGATTCGCAACACGATTCGTACGGCAAAATTGACATAGATTTTTTTTCCGAAATTGACTTTGAAATATTTTACAAAGTTTTTTCACAAAATTAAATGTTTCTCTAAAAATTCATGGAGAGCATCGATCAAGGTATTGAGAATCATTACCTGAAATTTTGTGAAATTTTTTTTGTGAAAAATATTTTAAGTAAATTATGATATACGAATCGTGTTTCTAATCGACAATGCTAAACGGGAGTGATGTTGGTAATTAGTGGATCCGAGATGGATTGTGCTGATACGTGATCCCCCATCAAATCTAATTAGGAAATTTAGAGAGACACGATTCATGGTTCGTTTAATCCTGCTAATTAGCAATACCATTCCCGTATAGCATTGCCGATTCGAAACACGATTCGTACGCAAAAATTGACATAGAAAATTTACGATAAAATTGACTTTGAAAATTTTTTCACAAAATTGACTTTGAAATTTTTCAAACATTTTTTAACAAAATTTCAGAGAATGATTCTCAATACCTTGACTTTTTAGAAAAACATTTATACAGAAAAAGTTTTGTATGGTTCGGTTCGGTTCGGTTACCGAAATTCGGTTCGGTTCGGTTCGGTTCGGTTCGGTAAAAAAGTTTTTCAAATTCGGTTCGGTTCGGTTCGGTGGAAAAAAACCCGGTTCGGTCGTTTCCTGGTAGGATTCTAACAGTAACATCATGTTGGAGCATGATCGGGATGATGTTGGATCGGGACATACAAAAGAGCTGTTTCGGCGCCCCTCTACGATAGATGATCCGCTCAATTAGTTCCTACTACCAGCTACCTAGCAGCTCTTTGAGAGATCTTCACACTTCTCGTTCGAGCACGCTGTTATTGGGCTACATTAGATTACTCCTTTAGCACCTTCAATCCATGAGTGTGTGTGGATGTTGTGTGTGTACTATAACAGTGTGCACGGGTGTTTTCAGGGGGCCAGATAGTGTTTCACTAACAGGGCAGCCAGCTATGGCGACTATGTGTATGTGACGACTCATTCCCATGATCTAACCCCAGTTCCTTACTTGTTTGGTGACAACTTATCATTCTGCCTCATAGTGACCCATGAGTAGACCTACAACCTCTTATGCATGGTGTTGTAGGATGGATAAAGCCTAATACAAATCGTATTTGTTTACCATTTTTTACTCCGAGTTGTAAAAGTGTTTTGATGAAAGAGTGTGTAGGAGTATCCAGCCTGTTTTCTCTTTTTCTAAGCTTTCAGTCTGTAACAATCAGACGTGACTGTCTCTCTTTCGCTAACTTTCTCTCTCTATCTCTCTTTCTCTCTCTCTCTCTCACTAAGCTTGTTATGCACATTGCACACAATCAATGATTGGCCTACTGGATCATCGTGTATAGTGTGCGTGTATGCTGTGTACTTGTTGCAGAGCTATGAAACTGCTGCAGCAGTGTGATGCAAAACTGATCGCTGAACGTTCTCCGATAATTAAACAGTATGAAATATATATCCCCTGCTTAGAACATGAGCTGAACCAAAGTGTTAAAATGAAGCAGACTTGCTGCACGCTTACATGTGTTGTCTTCTGGCGAGCTTGTTTAATAGAATTCCCCTCTTCTCTATTATATTCCCTCTGTATACCCTCTCTTTATAATTCTCTCTCTGTATTCTCTTTCTTCGATATCACTCTCTTTTGTATCGCGTTACTCTGACCTATTGTCCGAAACCAGCTTGATCTCCAAGTTTACAGTTGTACATGTTTGTGGCGTCAATAAATTCACACAGTTAAAAACTTTGCAGCTCAGTGCAGCAGCTACAGTGATATGTATATTTTGCTGTGATCTCAACGAAACCTTTGACTTTTGTGTGAAAACATTGTATTGTGGTGCGGAAGAGGGCTAGATAGTCAAGATGATGTTTCAACTGCCCCCAATTAAAATCAACCTTCCAAAAACGAAACCCCGCCGACAGGGTAATGTGTACTTTTTAGTGTGTATTTTTAAAAACAAATTCCAAAAAAAATGAAGCGATTTGTTTTTTCTAAAATCTCAGTTGTGCTTTTAAAAGTGATTTTATCTTGAACTATCATTGCACTGCAGAAGTGGTAACGTCAGACGGGAGAAGGGTGACATGTGTACAGAGAGATACGGTACTCGACATGAGTCAAATGGCTTTACCAGCATTCCCAGAGAAAATACTACGCTGTACAGATCTAGAAACATTGAATCTAGCTAGAAACTATATTAGGTGAGACACAATATGAGACAGGTGAATCAGGCATTATACAATGTGAAACAATACATAACTAGGTTAGATACTAACTACCAAACAGTCATCCATGATCGAGGCAGTTAGCCACTTAATTGCAATTACACTAAGCCTAGTAGACGTGTTCACTGTTCTAATTCATTCTATAGGTCCCTCCCGAGGGGAATTAAGAAGTTGGAGGGTCTAGAGCAGCTGGATCTCTCCTACAACCGCCTCTACGATTTCCCAACCCCAATCTTCCGGCTGGATCAACTTAGAGAGCTAGATATCAGTAACAATGCTCTTACAGAGATCCCTATTGACATTCGAAATCTCCGACTTTTAAATGTAAGCAGTAAGTTGCTCCATATTAGAATTAACAACTTAAAGTTATCCAATTTACCCTTATTTTCAGACATTGAATCTACGGAACAATAGGATACGATGGCTACCAAATAACTTGAAGAACCTCTCCTTTCTAATTTCACTTGACGTTTCGTCTAATAAGTAGGTTTATGGAAAATAAATCAAATATATTGTGAATTGTAATTGTAAATAAGAATTCTAATTCTGATGATAACACTAGGTTAGAGGAGTACCCTCTGGCACTATGTGGATGTTTCACCCAGCTAAAACACCTGGACTGTAGCTATAACGAAATTACATCACTTCCCTACGAGGTATTATAATAAATTGTTACTTAAATTGAAATTGTTACTACAGAAACCAGCCAAGCAACCATCTGGTTAAATAATCATTTAACTTCCAGTAATAAAATATCTGACAAAATCAAACGATGTGACAAGTTTCCCTATTTTCAGATCATAATGCTGCCTGAATTGTGTCTCAAACCGGGCTCCCTGAACTTCACACACAATCCCATCACTTTCCCCGCCATGGATATTGTAAGAAGGGGTCTGGAGGCAATGAGGGACTTCCTGGAGCCCAAATGGAGGACTCTGAGGGAGTTCAAGAGAAGGAAGTTGGTTATGGACTCACTTCAAGCAACACGAACCAACATGACAAGAGTAAGTTCAAATGAAACTTTTCAGGGAACCAAAATGAAACTTTTCAGGGGACCAAAATGAATCTAGTCAACTATTCAATTATTAAATTTGCTCGATAAAAACATCTAAAACTAATAATTTGCACCACAGTCCAGTTTATGGACAACAGCTCCAGAACCGGAGCACAAATCCCCTTCCCCGGATCCTGTTGAGGAAGACAATCCTCGACCAGCAAAGTCAGCCAAGAAAAAACGTGGGAAAAAGAGTGGGAAGGGGCGTAAAAATACAGCAGCTACTGCAGCTGCTGAGGGGAAGGAGCTAGATGAAATCAGTCATGCTACTTTAGTTGAGGTATTTTCATACATGGATACATTGTCAGCAACATTCAGATTCAGTTTTCAGTAGCATTGTAAAATAAATACGGAATTCTACTTTCTATTGCGTGACCAAACAACATCCAAGTTACAATGATTCAGGAATATGGGGAAGAATTGAATGAGTTGGATAGGATATCAGACATTGAGAGTAACCCTGAGGTGATATCGGTAGAGGTATCAGCGGGACGTACTGCTACCAACTCTCCTTGTGGCACGACCCTCCCATCCGAATCTGTAGGTTTCCATGGAGACCATATTATCACATTAATTATATAACTAATCACTAAGCTGTCCCTGTACTTCACCCCAGCTAACTTGAGTTATTCTATCCAGTTCGATAACTAAATAGCTAATACTACTCCTAATATCAGGAGCTGATAGATCTGATAGAGGAGTCTCTGGAACCCCCAGATCTAGACCTCCCTGACGACGGTCCCTATGGACGGGAACACAGTTTCCATAGCAACAGTGGTGCAGGGGGAATGCTGGAACAGTGGCTGGGGACTGTACAAAGTTTAACTGTCTCCCCCACTACCATGAGAGATGGGACCATCACAGACGAGGAAGTATCAACACACCACTTCACACCATTCTCTGATGTTCGAATTACCAAGTTAGTCATCAAAACAAAAGTTGTACATATTTTATTACACTCAACTTTTCCAAAAATCAGTAGCTTACCAAAAATCAGGGTGAGAATGGAAGTTCACACATTACCACTGCCTAGGACAGGGGAATCGTCTGACAGTGATAGTGATGGTCAGATAAAAGCTACAACCTCGGCAGAGTTTAATAGTTGCCAAGGGGACGACTCTGATCCTCAATCTCTCGCCCCTCCCTCGCCCCATCACTCCATCTCAACACCAGGTAGTATTACATGGGAACTAGATAGCATTGCTCCCGGACGACTCAGCGATCCAAACCAAACAAGGGAACTAGAAAACAACAACAAGGGAATTAGAATTCAACAGAAACAACTGGAACAAAAATTCTTGGCACTGTTAGGAATGGCCGACACAAAAAACACTAACAAAATTTTTGTTAGTGTCGGCGGCCGACAGTCGGCCATTCCTAACAGTGCCAAATTCTTGAATTTTGTACAAAAAAACAGTGTTTTATAAGGTGTCCTAAACTGTGCTACTGGAACACAGGGAAAATTTATGTATTGGAAGTTAAGATTTAGTCTACATAATTTTGATCATTAGTAAACGGAGGTTTGAACCACTGTGTATCCTAATTTAGGATTAATAATCTTTGAAGGTCCCAGCTACAAAAAGAAGTTAAAACATCTTGTTCGCATGAACAGCGAACTATAATATTCAAACATGTTAAAGTCATACCTTGTTTAGCGGTTGGTTGTTCAAAGAGGGCTGGTGTGAAGGAATACCGGAATCAAGACATAATTGGGCAAATCGATACAAGCTGCTACCCGGCTTGTTTACCAAGGGGTTAGCGACAAGAGAACAGCAGCTTTGACAAAGGCAGTAATTTAGAAGTAAATATATTCGAGGAAATCAAGGATTTATTTAGCGGGATGCTGCAAGAAAGGGGGTCGTACAACTGCAGCTGTGTCGCCTGGTACATTGTGAACCAGAATTAGGAAATGGTTTTGGTGACCTCAATAACAGGTCACAACACAACACAAACTAAAACTGAGTAGTTCGAAACTAGAAAAGGGTTAATCAAGTGTGGGACATGAACTCTATGAACTAGAAAGATAATTGAGATTTTGTTAGACTGCAATCAGCAATATCACTACGTGGAGTTTAGAGTACCGATAATACCCAATATCCCATTTAAATAGACAGCAAAGCAGCCATGCCCGGTCAAATAGAGTGTACGTTGTAAAGTGACCTGTCGGATAACGACCTAAAAGTTAAAACTGAACCCTCCCCCTAGTAGAGTCGATAACTACATCGACCTCTCCCAATTGTTCCAGTTTTTGTCACATCTGTTTGGAGCCTCGACACGACCTCTAACCCTTTAAGGGCGAGAAGGATTGGCTCGATAGATTTTTCTAATTTTTCGTTTATAAGTAGATATTATTACCACAAACTACCTCGAAAAAGAAATTTGAAGTTTCGACATGTAGTTTTTGCTGGGCCCACTGTGTCATATATGACTCTATCGTCCGTAAGGGAATTCTAGTAACAAATGTCATTTGTGCAAAAGTATGGGTCCAATAGTCAAATTTTATGCTTTGAGGCAGTCTATAGCTATAATTTCTACAATCTTGAACGGTTTTTACTAGAAAAATACCCCAAATTCTACATTTTGTATCATATATGACTCTATCGTCCCAATTGGTAAATTCTCCAAAAACATCCATAACTTGGGCTAGAAAAGGAGCTAAGAGTCAAATCAAGGCACTTAACCGTGTAGAATCATCGCATTAGTGGGGGTAGAGCACATATTTAGGTCGCTATCTTGCCCCCTAATTGAGATAATTGGATAATTAGCCAATTATCTGTCCCGTGCATGCTAATAAATGAAACGTTGCTTTGGGAAGGAGTTATGAGGCAAATGGGGGCACTAAAATGTGTAGAATCATCACATTAGTGGGGTTAGAGCACATATTTAGGTCTCTATCTGGACCCCTAATTGAGATAATTGGATAATTAGCTAATTAGTTGCCCTCCAGCGCTAAAAAATGAAATTTGGCGGAGTATACAAGACAAATGGGGGCACTAAAATGTGTAAAATCGTCGCCTTAGTGGGGGCAGAGCACATAGCTGAGTTTCTATTCCCGCTCCTAATTGAGATAATTGGATAATTAGCTAATTGACGGTTGCATGATGCCCCCTTTTCACCATATACCGTGGTTTCTGGCTAATCCTGAGCTCTTTTGTTCAATCTAAGGATCTTTTGGCATCCCTTTACCCCATTTGTATCACCTTTGTCTCGTTTTACACACTAATATAGCACTCTATACAACCCTAGACACCGCCTTCAGCTCTGTACAACCCCCTTGCTTCATCCTACTCCTAGCTAGACCTCTCATACACCATACTAAACGCCTTCTTCAGATCATCTTTATTTCCGATGGAGTTCATGAGAAGTTTCCTGAGTGGCAAATGAGATTGTGAGAGTGATGAGGAGAAATTATGTAGGGGGAATCTAAACTGTGTGTCCAATAATAAAATGGGAAGCTGTAGTACATTAGGGGTTGAACGTCTTGCAGGAGCAATAGGATATCCCAAAAAAATCGGTTAGGAAGGTGTATGGATCTCGAAATTATGAGAGGTCTAGGATTAAGCAAGAGGGTTCTAAAGAGCTGAAGGCGGTGTCTAGGGTTGTATAGAGTGCTAAATTAGTGTGTAAAACGAGTCAAAGGTGATACAAATGGGTAAAGGGATGCTGGAAGGGCCTTAGAATGAACAAAAGAGCTCAGGATTAGCCAGAAACCACGGTATATGGTGAAAAGGGGGCATCATGCAACCGTCAATTAGCTAATTATCCAATTATCTCAATTAGGAGCGGGAATAGAAACTCAGCTATGTGCTCTGCCCCCACTAAGGCGACGATTTTACACATTTTAGTGCCCCCATTTGTCTTGTATACTCCGCCAAATTTCATTTTTTAGCGCTGGAGGGCAACTAATTAGCTAATTATCCAATTATCTCAATTAGGGGTCCAGATAGAGACCTAAATATGTGCTCTAACCCCACTAATGTGATGATTCTACACATTTTAGTGCCCCCATTTGCCTCATAACTCCTTCCCAAAGCAACGTTTCATTCATTAGCATGCGCGGGACAGATAATTGGCTAATTATCCAATTATCTCAATTAGGGGGCAAGATAGCGACCTAAATATGTGCTCTACCCCCACTAATGCGATGATTCTACACGGTTAAGTGCCTTGATTTGACTCTTAGCTCCTTTTCTAGCCCAAGTTATGGATGTTTTTGGAGAATTTACCAATTGGGACGATAGAGTCATATATGATACAAAATGTAGAATTTGGGGTATTTTTCTAGTAAAAACCGTTCAAGATTGTAGAAATTATAGCTATAGACTGCCTCAAAGCATAAAATTTGACTATTGGACCCATACTTTTGCACAAATGACATTTGTTACTAGAATTCCCTTACGGACGATAGAGTCATATATGATACAACGACTAAAACGTTAATAACTCATTCAATTTTCAATATTTTTTGATGCGGTTTTTTGCATTCGATTTGTTATGTCAAGTAGTTTTATCCCTTCAAAGGATTATTTGTGCCCCTCAAAAACAAAAATTTGAGAGGGGTTTTTAAAAAAAAGCCTAAATTAGCCTCCCGAGAAGGGCCATAAAAAAATTTGTTCGATTTTCCGAGCAGATTTGGACGTGGTTTTGGGTTCAAAATCACTAAAACTAGCTTGTGACAAAACATTAGCCACCTAGACATCATGTAGCGCCTTCCAGACGGTCTAGAATGGACCGTGTCATATATGACCTATCGCCCTCAAAGGGCTAAACAGGTGTTACTTTTTCACAAACTGTTTTCATCTTGGTGTAATCAGCAGTTGAAATGTTGCTGATCATAACAAAAACCTGACTAAATTTTTTCAACTTGGGGTAAAACCATGGGTGTCAAAAGTTAGCTCTAGGTCCCCTGAGTAACCATCCGGAGACTCCAAGAGATATTTCAAGCCGTTCTCCTGTAATCATTAATCCCGGTAGAGCACATATTTGAGTATGGACGTACGTGCAATTGCCTACAACCTCAACTTTAATGTATAACGTTAATGTGCGTCTCTCTCTTTTCTCCCCCTTGAGAAAGAGTTATCTCGCGCGGCGCAACCGCACGTGCGGTTTTTCCAGAGAGAGTGAGAGACATACAATAACATGTAAACAGCCTGCCAGCGCTCACGTACGTCCGCATTGTATTTTTTTCTCCACCGGGATTAATGATTACGGGAGAACGGCTTGAAATATCTCTTAGAGTCTCCGGATGGTTACTCAGGGGACCTAGAGCTAACTTTTGACACCCATGGTTTTACCCCATGTTGAAAAAATTTAGTCAGGTTTTTGTTATGATCAGCAACATTTCAACTGCTGATTACACCAAGATGAAAACAGTTTGTGAAAAAGTAACACCTGTTTAGAGGTCGTGTCGAGGCTCCAACCAGATGTGACAAAAACTGGAACAATTGGGAGAGGTCGATGTAGTTATCGACTCTACTACCCAGTACAGTTTCCTAGAGACGTTTGAAAAGATCTATATTGCCATAAAAATTGAATACAGGTGTTATGGCAGGGAAGCACCAATACCAAATCATTCCCATTCTTGAATTACATCCTCAATTGGATACCATCCCCACAACCGATGTTTGATTATGTATGCTTGGTCATCGGCTGGTTACCGCCAAAAACATACACCAAAGTTGCTTGTCGTATAACGCAAGGTCATGTGAATGAATACAGTACAGGTTCTCACAGTTCAGAACACGAGCATTCTTCTTATGGCAATATTGATCTGATCCTACTATGCAAATAAAGTTACTGACTCAATACCCGAGACCCGAAAGTTTATTCTATAAGTGCAAAGACCATATCCCCACAGTGGGACAGTATAACAGTTAGTGTGGAGAGGAAACTGCAGGAATCTATACTATAGATTCTATTTGGTATCGAAGATACCTCACACTCTGTTTAGGGTTAGGGTTAGGGTTAGGGTTAGGGTTAGGGTTAGACCTTCGTTTGGCGTGCTTCGCACGCCGCGCCGGCAAGGGAGGGGTAACTTCGTTACCAAAGATTCTATAGACCTAAATCGATACAAGCTGATATCCGGTTTGTCTACTACATCAAAGGGGTTAGGAACAAGAGTACTATACTAGCTGTTGCAGTCAAGGTTTAATTTGGAAACAAATGTGGTGAACTTGTATCTTTGAAAGAGAGCCTTGGAAACAATAATGCCGGGATAAACAATGATTTGGTAAGGTGCTGCAAGAGATGGAGTTGTGTCTTCAGCAACACACAGCTAACTGAAACTACTGGTAGGAGACAAGGCTATCCAGAGAGGGGTGTGGATAATATTGGGAGGAGGTCTCTAGGTAAAAAAGTAAAGGCAAGTAATGTAGTAAAGCACGATCTGACTCGACAGGTAACACAATCTGAGCAGGGTCGTTGGGGAATCAGAAACCCATCAAATATATCAAACAGGCACTGTAGTTTCATAATGGGCACGTCTTGTCATACACTGACTGTACATCGCGCATACGCCTCACGTAGCCGCACCGGGCCGAAGGCCCGGTGCGAAGAGGAGGGTCTCATATGAGACAAGGCACGTCGCACGGAATACAAGTACATGACACGATGTACACGAAAGGAAAGGGAGGAACAAAGAAAGTGAGAGAGGGCCCGGGCTTATCACCCGCACGTGCGGTTCGACTGCGCGCGCGTGTAAAATCACTCCTCGCATACTCTGACTGTGTGTGGAATCCTGTCTCTCTCATTTCTCGATTTGTTCTCGAAGTTTTTTGCCTACAGCAGTCTGTGATGCCTTCTTTCTAGTTTCTAGAAAGCCATATCCGGTGGTAGTTTATTAACGCCGTATCAGCCCTCCTCTCAGACCGACTTAGTGTGATATTCAGTGACGATGCTACCGTCGAACAGCGATCAAGTGGGGTCTACATGTTGTAACCACATGTTGTAACCCTGTTGTAACCCTACTGTAATTCAGTGTCACACATTATGTAGTGATTGTGTTGTTGTTTTGATCTTTGTGAGGCAAAAATATATATCGCCATATAAAACTAATTGTTGGGTGCTGCAAGTGACGGTATATTTAGTTGAGGTAACAGGCCCACCCCTAATCAGAGGTTCAAAAAGACCATGGCACTGCAGGGAGGAGGGGGGCTGGGAAATCTTCCACACTTCTTCGAAAACAGCAATCTATGCGATCTAGAGGAAGTACTGCTAGCCAGTATTCTACACTTTCTGTCGATTCTGCAACCTCTACTACTTCAAAGGTAGGTTTTTATGGGTCAGTGGTTGTGATCAGGAGTCTTCATATCTTTTCCGGGTAAAATATCTTTGAGAGACCAGGAAGGAGAAAATATATCGGTTATTCGCACTCATTATTTATTATTCTTGATAGACACGGAAAAAGAAGCGAAAGAAGAAGAAGAAGAAGGTGAAGAAGCAGCTATCAGAGTTAGAACTCTACTCTAGGATCCCCTTCAGACCCTTGTTCATTACTCCCCGTCCTGCTGCATACTGCTATCCAGGACTCAGGACATGGAGCTACTTTACCGAACCTAAATCATGCTATCTTGTAAGTTGTCTGTGCTGTCTACTTTACTGAACCTAAATCATGCTATCTTGTAAGTTGTCTGTGCTGTCTGTCCACACGGTAGTAGCAGCTGTCTACTTTTCTGTTGACGTCACATGCAGTACGTCACTGTATTGAATAACTGAAATTAGATGGTTGCAATGCTTTTGGCACGCACATTAGAGGGGAGAGAGAGAAAGAGAGAGGGACAGAGAGAGAGGGACAGAGTGAGAGAGATAGAAAGAGAGAGTGAGAGAGATAGAACTGGTGGTGTAGAGAGTGTTGAAACCTATGCAGTAAGATTCATCATTATGTATGCAGAGTGTATTTTAAATATCTTGTGCGTATCATGTGATTTGTTCGGGATCCATCTGCTAGCTCTTTGCAATCATTCCACTTGCTCCTTCATAAACAACATAACTATTGCTCCCTCATAAAGTCATCTCTATTTGCAGATTGATAACATGACAGAGATCTCGTCGACAAGCAAGAGAAGGGTAACATTTGGGGAGAATGAAGAAGTAAAGCTTCTACCCAGTTCCAGAAGTGATCTTCTCACTGAGTCTTGCATTGCCCTCAACTCCAGTAGCTCTGATCTCAGTAAGACATACAGGAGTTGTTAATAGTTTGCCAAAATCCAATAATCATATTGCTGGGTGGCATATCCCAGCTCTCACATTATCAACCATACTCTCTCTTTCTCAGATCGATCGTCTAGTATGCATAGTATTGAATCGAACCGATCCCAAAACCTCAGGTAAAACGGGTTTAGTTTTGTTCATGTATTCTAGTTCAACAACCAATTTAGTTCCCCTTCAATGCCGCAACGAATAACATTTGGAGTAAGTAATGATCTCCTCCTTCTAACACCCCCCCCCCCTTGCAGTGACAGTATAATGACGGGCTGTTCCATGGATAGGGGTGGACTAAGTTCAGAGGGGGCGGATAGTAGGCAGATGAGTCCTGAGTCAACAGGAGCGTGGTCATCAAGAACACGGTGCGTTTACACAATGACACACACCTCAAGGACGAACATGTTATACCGTGTCATTAATTAACCATTTAACCATTTAACCAACTCCCCTCCCACTATCACTGCGCTGGCAAGCGCAAAGGTGGCCCCATCCCCTCCCCCCTAAAACTTTTCCCGAAAAAGTGGGCCCGCTTGCCAACAGCGTAGATATAACAATTTTGAAGTTTTAGCCCATTTTGGCACTTTTCGACCCCTCCTAACTCCGGAACCAGATGAGCTAGGAGGCTGAAATTTGGTACTAAGAAGCTTCACATAGACCTATACTGACGGTAAAAATTTCAAGTAGCTAGCTCATTCCGGTCGCAAGTTATGACACCACCCCCAAAACAGAAAATTCAGTGTGGCGATAGGTATATAGATAGATATAGACGCTTCACTGTGTAACACTTGTAGCTTGAACCATGCTAGCTAGAGACTTGAACCAAGTTTCATCCGTTAGGAAATCGTTCGGGGCATGTATTAGTTAAGGTTTCAAGTGAAAATGTCCACTATGACGGGCGTAATGACGTCACAAAGTGACGTCATTGAAAAATTCTAAGACCAAATGTTTTTAAACGCCTCTAGCACCCTCAAGACATTTTCCAATTCCTGATTTGACGAAAAATCGTTAGTGGCAAATTGTCTGAACTTTCAGATACTATATAGTGAATTTCTCTAACTTGTAATTTTGAGACCTTAAAACGCGTCGGAACTCAAAAATTTGGTGTGCAAATCTACATAAAATTTCACATTTCGTGCAATAACTTCAGTTCTTGACTACTGCTGCCTTTACAACTTTCCACACGTTTAGTGCTTCATCGGCCGAACAAGTCCGTCATGATTTTTTACGTCGTCGTGACGTCACATGTGACGTCACGACGTCAAAACGACGTCGAATTTTGAAAATTTCGTCAAATCAGTTTCCTACAACCCAGGATACATTTGAATTACATTTGAACACTTTAGTTGACAATTATCTTAGTTGTTTGAGATCATAAATGACCTCAAACGACCAAAAAAGAGTACAAATTTAGAGCAAAAACTAATTGAAATTAGTTCGCCAGAAAGGTGGCCCATTTTGAACTTACTCCTTCATTTCCGTCACCTTTGAGTTGAAGGCGGAAAAGTTTACGGATACCTCGATGTCTTTGAAGCCTCAACTCAAAGGTGACGGAAATGAAGGAGTAAGTTCAAAATGGGCCACCTTTCTGGCGAACTAATTTCAATTAGTTTTTGCTCTAAATTATAATAACCCCTCCCTCCCACTCCTACACAGGTTACAGATGCAATCCTGTAGACCAGCCTCCCTGCCCACTATAACCCCTCCCTCCCACTCCTACACAGGTTACATATACAATCCTGTAGACCGGCCTCCCTGCCCACTATAACCCCTCCCTCCCACTCCTACACAGGTTACAGATGCAATCCTGTAGACCGGCCTCCCTGCCCACTATAACCCCTCCCTCCCACTCCTACACAGGTTACATATACAATCCTGTAGACCGGCCTCCCTGCCCACTATAACCCCTCCCTCCCACTCCTACACAGGTTACAGATGCAATCCTGTAGACCGGCCTCCCTGCCCACTATAACCCCTCCCTCCCACTCCTACACAGGTTACAAATGCAATCCTGTAGACCGGCCTCCCTGCCCACTATAACCCCTCCCTCCCACTCCTACACAGGTTACAGATGCAATCCTGTAGACCGGCCTCCCTGCCCACTATAACCCCTCCCTCCCACTCCTACACAGGTTACAAATGCAATCCTGTAGACCGGCCTCCCTGCCCACTATAACCCCTCCCTCCCACTCCTACACAGGTTACAGATGCAATCCTGTAGACCGGCCTCCCTGCCCACTATAACCCCTCCCTCCCACTCCTACACAGGTTACAGATGCAATCCTGTAGACCGGCCTCCGTGCCCACTATAACCCCTCCCTCCCACTCCTACACAGGTTACAGATGCAATCCTGTAGACCGGCCTCCCTGCCCGCACCTCGACGACACACCTGGACCCAAGAAGAACTAGAGAGGTTTGTATACAAGGCCTCGGACTCAATGATTCCACCCCGGATATTGGTCAGCTATATGAAGGTGGAAGGAGACCCACTACAGGAGAACTGCCTCGCTAGGCTTGTCAAAACACTCGAGGTGGGTAGAGGCTTGAAAATAAAACCACGCTGTCTTTATGTATGTATTTCATTTGTGATTGTTTCCACCCCCTCTTATAATAAGAGTCTTATTACACCGGGCTAATAAGACTCTTATTATAATACCTCCTTCTCATATCACTGCAGGCTCACGGGTTTGCAGAGTGTTTAACGTGGGAACCATCTTACGAGGAAGAGGAAGAAGAGGAACAACCCAATTGTTTGGAGTGGCTTGAACAAAATGTAAATATGGGAGTCTAGACTGTGCCCCCCCCCCCCATTCAAACCTACTGTAGCCCAAAATACGTACCTTCCAATATGTTCCTTCCCACATCTCGATTTTTGGTGCTTACCTTATTGCTTACCTTACCACCCTGTCCCCTCTCTTAGATACCAGAGGTAGAGTTTGTGATAATATGGATAACCCGTGACTACCTATCCCAACTATCTACCCTGAACAAGTTCCACTCTCATCCTGCTGCACTCGCTAGATCCTCTCCCTACATCACCCCTGCAGATGTAAAACGGTGGGGTCTACACGGTCCTGAGGTACAATATATTGCAGGGCTGCTGCACATGTTTTGCTTTTCTCGATCCTCTCTCTTTGTGTTTGAACAAAACAACACAATAACACATGATGTGACATGATATGATCATATTCTTTATCCCCCTTCCCCTCCCAGATCTGTAGAAAGTTCATCCCGGTGATAAGTGATGAGATGGAGCAGTGTTCCCTACCTTCTTGGCTACACACCGCCACACATGAACCAATACTACCATTCTTTGTGCCCAGCGAGCTATGTGAACTCGGATACCAGGTATTGTACTTGCTGCTAGTACTAGAGAAGCTTTATACTCTGATATTTTTAGTGCCCCCCCTTGTTTTGTGCTCTTCTTTTGATATCCCGATGTTCCTCGCTTTTGCCTTACCTATAAGGTGTGTGATGTACTTACCGAATTAAATGACATGGTTATATTCTCAGTTAGTAAGCAGGGATAATCGAGATAGTATAGTGATACCGAACATATTCTGTGATCAGTCTGAAACGTCTTCAGAACAAGATTTAGATGTCTTTGATGTAACCCCCACCCTAACCCAAGGTATATTTCGAATTGTGTGTTAATTGTGAGAAAACGACAATCAATTTCTCAAAAACTAAACAATAATTAAGTTTGCAGACAGTTAAATTTCACATAAAATTTGGTTCCAGTTAGAAAGTCTATCAGGGCATGTTACCCCTTATTTTTCAACATTTTCTTGACTTCTTTTCTAAGGGTGTTAGAACTGAGCAGGTAGGTAAGCGGTGAGATGGCTGTACAGACAAGAAGGAGGGAGAATAGAATATCAAGGATCAGTTTCATAAACCCATCACCTCCTATAAACAAGTTCTTTGTCTGTCTCGGGTAGAAAGTGAATGGTAGCCATGGTAGTGTGGAGGCGGTATAGAGACTAACCACTACCACTATACTCCACGGTATCTGGAGGCGGGTCTTCTGCACAGGTTCAGAGGTAGTAGAGGTAGTAGTGGAGTTGCTGTTATAGCCTTTAGTGAGCTGGTAGGAGCTCTGTCGTGCCTTCACCACCTTCCAATGTACTGCGGTGTACAGTGTATAAATGGTTGCTATGGGTACCAGATAACACACAGTTAGGAGTGTTCCCTTGACAACATCACACACCACTCCCTCCTCTCCGTATCCACAGTATTTGGGTATGCCCTGACCAGGTTTGTAGCACCTTACAGGACACACCCCCATTAGAGGGAGACTATTGACACCCACCACCAGCACCACCATCCCTACCACCCCTACCACTTGATATCTTAGTTTCAGGTAGTAGTGGTAGGTGAGGGGTCTACTGACAAACACCACTCTCACAGCTGTAACTAGCAGGATGAAGTAGGATGGTAGGGTCAGGGAGATTTGGTTGATTACCACTTTGTGTGGGCAGTGGGTGTCTGAGTTTAGTTTGATAGAGGGCACAAAACCAAGTGTCCAGTAGGTAATGATGGTTACCAAAAACAACATCTGAAATAATAAATCAGATATAAGTAGTGCAACTTATACTTCTGTAAAGTGTAAAATTTCATATCTATAAATGTCAAGGTAACGGACTTACCATAGATAAGGCGTAAATTAGAACAGAAAAGTAAAGGTCCAAAAGTCCTCTAACTCTCGTCAAGATGAGTCTGATTAGCAGCACACAACTAACTGCGAGAAGTATAAAACAAGGGCCACAAACGATTAATGATATCCAGAATCTGTTGTAAACGAACTCGTCCTGGTTTTCGGTTGTTGTGTTTATGAAGGAGTCATTTTGGGAGGAATTTTTGTAGCTATGGTAACGTAGTACTTGAGCCTCGCTTGAATGTGTTTCCTGCTTTCCAAATTCGGTTATGATATTGAAGATTTCATCTATTTCTCCAGGAGTAGTAGTTGGTACAGAAGTAATTGGTGTGATTCCATCGTCTGAAGCATGGCTCATTTCACTAACTAAATATAAAATAGGTAAACACAAAATATAGTTTGGGAACGAAAAGTGTGCAGTTTTAGGAACTTGGAGGCTAAATTTACACAAGGAGTCGTAGCATAATTGCATTTTAGTGCACGACTAATGGCCACCATAGAGAACATCAGAGCGGGCACTATGACTAATGAATCACGGTGTTATTTTACAACTGAGAGACAGCTCCAATGTGAATGCACTCAAAATGCAGCTTTGTTTGTTTTAGGGAGGCATGTATGACTTTACCAAAGATATACATAAAAGTAGTAGTTACTTCTGATCTACAGCTAGGTCCTAGCTACTATTATTATAGAGGTAAATGGACTATACACTTTCGCATTAAGGTGTAAACTACAAAGACAATTAAAACAATTGGCTGCAGCTGTTTGGTGTTGCAAGGTCCCCCCTCCCCCTGTACTACACACGTTTCAAGGTCAAGGTTATACTACACAGCACATTTCCTCCCTATAGAATGTGTCACCTTACAGCTGCTTGAGTTGAGGGTGATATGATGTACAGTAAGATGTACACGTTATAGCACATTTATTCCTCCAAGTGTTCCTCCAAGTGTTGATAGAGAAAGCTAATTCGAGGCCAATATACAACATTCGTGAATATATGCATGGAAGACATGAGTAGTAATATTCATCCTTAGATTGTGTGTCGTTTTTGAATAAGTGAATTTGCATATTGTGTTTTTTCAAAGGCTAACAGTGCTGCTTGTAGTGGGAATACGGTGTCTGAATAATACGGTATTTGACCATTACGGTTTCTGAAATACATATGTATTTGAAATACAGTCGGACCCCGATTTAACGTCACCCTCGGGGGAAAGGGGTTTGTCCGTTAAATCGGGGTGTCCGTTAAATCGGGGTAGAGCATATTTGGCCTATAAAACCCTATTTTTGTCCAAAATGCTATACTAAAACACCTCTAAGTGTTAAATACAATATCCATGTATTGATTACATGATCATTTCTGATTAGAAAAAGAAAATAATTTTCAAAATTTTCAAAAAAGTTATAAAACTTCTAAGGTACTACAGTCGGACCCCGATTTAGTGGCCCCCGATTTAGTGGCACCCCGATTTAGTGGCAGGATTTTTTTCCCCCAAAAATTTTTTTGATTTTTTTTTCGTGAAATTTTTTTGAAAATTTTTTGAAAATTTTTCAAAGGAATACCAGCCACGTCCGAATCGTGTTTCGAATCAGTGAATCTTATCGCATGTCCTGCTGCTAATTAGACGGTTCGGAACGAACCGATACGTGATCCCCATGGGGCCATTGAATCATAAGTTCACCAAGCGTCAAAATTTCGATTCGATGGGGATCACGTTTCGATTCGTTCCGAACCGTCTAATTAGCAGCAGGACATGCGATAAGATGCACCGATTCGAAACACGATTCGGACGTGGCTGGTATACCTTTAAAAAATTTTACAACTTTTTTTGCAAAATTTTACAGTACGATTGTCAATGCTTTGATCGGTGCTCCCCATAAATTTTGAGAGAAAAAGTTATTTTGAAATTTTGATACTTCCTCACCCGCTTAGGGTGCCCCGATTTGGCATGGTATCACGTATCAGTTCGTTTCGAACCCGCTAATTAGACAGGACATCCAGGAAGCTGCACCGATTCGAAACACAAATCGGACGGGCTGGTATAACTTAGAAAATTTTTCACAATTTTTTTGAAAAATTTATTTGATAGTTTTCTATTTCTAATCAGAAATGATCATGTAATCAATACATGAATATTGCATATAACAGTTAGAGGTGTCTTTAGTCTTAGTATAGCATTTTGGGCATAAAATAGGTTTTTATGGGCCAAATATGGCTCACCCCGATTTAGTGGCACCCCGATTTAGTGGCAGGATTTCTTTCCCCCGAGGATGCCACTAAATCGGGGTCCGACTGTATATCAACCACGTCCGAATCGTTTATCGAATCTTATCGCATGTGTTGCTGCTAATTAGACGGTTCGAAACGAACCGATACGTGATACCATGCCGAATCGGGACAATTTCAGCGGGTTGAGGAAGAATTTGAATTTCAAAATATTTTTTTCTCTGAAAATTCATGGGGAGCACCGATCAAAGCATTGCCAATCATTCTGTAAAATTTTTCAGAAAAAAGTTATGAAAATTTTTCAAAGGTATATCAACCACGTCCGAATCGTGTTTCGAATCAGTGCATCTTATCGCACGTCCTGTCGCTAATTAGACGGTTCGAAACGAACCGATACGTGATCCCCATGGAGCCAGTTTAACAAGTGTCAAAATTGCGATTCGATGTGCCTCATGGGGATCACATATCTGTTCGTTTTGAACCGTCTAATTACCGGCAAGAATGCAATAAGATGCACCCATCTAAATATGGGCGCTGTTATACCAGGGGCGGGTAGATCACTATTAAAATCTGGGGGCTGAGTACTGGGCGGAGCACTGTTGACAGTAATACGCCCATCCCAACTTTATGACATCGCCTAGGGTGGGTCAAATTTATCCGTGTTTTAGGAAATATAATTTACATGCGGGTAATCTATAGATCACAAACTCAGATATATCATCAGCCCTCTGATACCATGCCGAATCGGGACAATTTCAGCGGGTTGAGGAAGAATTTGAATTTCAAAATATTTTTTTCTCTGAAAATTCATGGGGAGCACCGATCAAAGCATTGCCAATCATTCTGTAAAATTTTTCAGAAAAAAGTTATGAAAATTTTTCAAAGGTATATCAACCACGTCCGAATCGTGTTTCGAATCAGTGCATCTTATCGCACGTCCTGTCGCTAATTAGACGGTTCGAAACGAACCGATACGTGATCCCCATGGAGCCAGTTTAACAAGTGTCAAAATTGCGATTCGATGTGCCTCATGGGGATCACATATCTGTTCGTTTTGAACCGTCTAATTACCGGCAAGAATGCAATAAGATGCACCGATTCGAAACACGATTCGGACGTGGTTGATACACCAATTTTCAAAAAATTTTCAAAAAAATTTCAAAAAATTTTTGGGGGAAATTTATCCTGCCGTTAAATCGGGGTGCCGCTAAATCGGGGGCCGTTAAATCGGGGTCCAACTGTATATATAATATATTTCGGTGTCACGTGTTGTCAATCTGGCGCTCTGATTGGTCTCGTGTCTTACCGTTTTTCACTGATACCGTGTTGAACCGATACCGTATTCTCACTACAAGCACCCATGTAAACGAGGAAAATAACGAAAATCTGAAACGAATTTTACATAATGTGGACCTAGACAACTTGTATTCAAAATGAGTAAGCACTGATATCTAAAAAGGTTGCTGCTTTAGAAATGTGATATATCAGTCCGAAGAGAAATCAAATCAGCCCCCCAATATCACGAGTCTGGATAACAAAATCTGCCTTTCTCTTGAGAACCCCCCTTCAGTTGAAGAGAAATAAACCATGTAGAAGAATAACATGTACTTTTTACCAATCACATATTTCACACCACAACTGCCTTGATTTTCAATGATTGTCCTGACTCAACTGTTCAAATATAATAGTCCTCACCCTAGAGGTCCTAATCCGGTGACGACTGTCAGGCCAGTAGCTGAGGATCCTGCCCTGGTGGTGCTCCCCCCTGCTGAACCAGATGATAAGCTAGATAACTTGCCACTGGTCAGTCCTGCTGGTGTTGCTGGGGTAACAGGGGCAGCAATGGTCTCATCTTGGTGATGTTCACCAGACCTCCTCCCTCCACGTTGTCTGATGGTTGTTAGTGGGCAGTACTTCCATCTAGGCCGTGTCTCACATCCCCCTCCTCCTCCAGCCCCTCTCAGACTATCCTGCCAACTCCTCTCCGCCTGTTCGAACCTCCTCTCAGGTAGCTTCCTCACCCGTGTGATACAGTAGGCAGGGTGGTAGACCCAGGATGAGCTACCATCTAGTTGAATCTTGTAATACCCCTCATACACTTCATCTGTATCTACCTGGCAGGGTTTCAGGGTAAATGTTCTCCCTCCACGGAGCACCTTGTAAACATACTCCTGGCCATAATCAGCACTCCGGGACCTAACCAGGCCCTTCCTTCTAGCTGCTCTAGGAGTAGTTTGAGGTGTCTCCACAATGCCGCAGAGAGTTTCAGAGTTCATCCAGAGAGGAAGGAGAAGGGATGATTTCACCCTCAGGGGAAGGGTATCAGCTTCTGTTTGAACTAGAAACCCATTGTAGGCCCGGGGGTCAGGCCTCACTGACTCTGCCGGAACGATGAACTCTCCAGTCTCCAGGAGGCACCTGAAGTGAGTGGGAGCTACCACTACCTCCCCAGATTCTGGTAGGGAGACAATGGGTAGGACCAGGTTGGTATGGATGACATGCTTAGTTCTACCATTTAGAACTCTATAGAACCCTGGTTTAGAGGTTATAGGACAGACATACCGGCCTGAGAGTCGGACAAACCTGCCATCAATAAACACATTGTATTCAGAAATGTCAAGTTTTGTTGATACTTCACTCCTGAATGATTTATCTTCTGTCACAGTTTGTTCGTCATCATCCTCCTCCTTCCCTTCCTGCTTGCTGTTCATCAGTGAAAGAAACATGGGACGCTGGCACCCTGATATTCCTAGTATCTGTTATTATAACATAAGTCCCGGGTTTCCTGATACTCTCTTTCACTCTATCCCTAGTTCAGCTGCGGTCCACTCTCCATTCAGGTAGACCGAAACAGTGGGTAACCTCCTCCACTCTCTCCTCAATCTCACTAACATCACCCTACTGCCACTGTGTACCTCTTATCTCCCAGCTGGACCTCAGAAGTGGAGCTATCCACCCCGGGGGCAATGTGAGATGTTGGGACTTCCACCCAGGACCCCTTATCTGAACCGTTTCTAAGGAACACGTGCTGTGATTTTCCAGTATCAGGAGGTTTAGGGGTGCCCTTGATGATCTCTGATCGTCTCTTGACCGCCCTGATGTCACACCCATGCACAACAGCACAGTCCCTTCCACTCCTCACAATAAAGAAGGGGTTACCATGGGAACCATGACGCTCTATATCAGCCCCCTTCACAACCACTTTGGATAGCCCTATTTTAACCTGGTACCGCTGCTCAGGGAGGATGGAGTGATGCCCTGAATCAGGAGGTATAATGGTGTAGGACCCGTCCGAGTCATCCCGCTCCAAGTCTGATAGATCAGAGTTGACAGAGTGGTCTTGTTGGTGCCTACCAGCATACTCACTAGTCTCATCAGTCCTCTCAGAAGTGATTTGCTCAGAGGTCGTTGTCATGCCTGTTACAGGGCCTTTAGGGCTGGTTATCGTCAGATCCGCCATTCTCGGGCTGATCGTCTGCTGGGTTTGGGGGACCAGTAGGGGACCTGGAAGCTCTGTAGTTGAGGGTAAAAATATGGCAGCTCCTCGGCCTGAAAGGGCTGAGTTGCGACATGATGATCCGTCTGTGGATTGGGTGTAAATAGTCCGTGGTTCACTCTGGCTGCTCCTTTCAAACCACTTTTGGGGGTTGTGTTGGTTTTGGTTGTGTTGTTGTGAAGCTGCTTGTTTCATCCTCTCTACTGGGTGAACTACATCTGTTGCAGTCCTGTTGTTCCCTTCAACACGTGGATCTGAACAGGTGATCTTGTCGAGGGGGTTCAAAGTAATGTTCAGGGTTGTACTGCTGGGGTGGTTGATGGTATGGGTTGTACATTCCTGGTTGGTAAAGGAGAGGTACACTCGGCCAATCAGTCATCCTCTCAGGAGGTCTATTATCCAGTTGGTACACTTGGTTTGGATGTCGGTTGGGTGGAGTTCTGAAGGCATGGTCGGGAAGGATTAGACACAAATGACGTATCCCTTGGTCCACTTTGGTAGTTGTTGTTCTTGATCAGTGGACTAGGTTGTTGGTTTCCGTAGAATGCAGGATTGTACCCGTTGTGATAAACAGGGGCAGGCTGCTGCTGCTGTTGTACTGGTCTAAATGATGGCTTCCAGTTTGTGTTTTGAATTTGTTGAGGAGGATTGCCTACAGAGTGATGTGTTGGGTTGCTTGCGGAGTAATGTCCATGGTTACCGTGGTTACCAGTTGCAGGGTGCTGTGCTTCGGTATTACCAGCTGAACGATGGTTGTTTCCAGAGTGCTGCACCCGCTGGTTGGGTTGTGATTGTGGTAGGCTATGAGTGCCTGTCAACATACTGTTCAACAAAAAGAGTAAAAGAACTTGGAGGACACCGCAACATACACAGGTCTGTGTGAGTGTAGAGAGTTTCCTGGTTCTAGCACCTGATCTCCACCACCGCCCTCCCACAAAGAGCGCTTTTGAGGTCTATGACATGATCTGTTTTAGGTGTGTTGGGAAAGAGTATCATATCGGGTGACACCACTGCACGTGGTATGCTTATTGACTCAGTGATCCCCTGGTTTTGTGGAAACAAAGTCTAAACTCAAAACTTGAAACAATAAAACAGGATAATATTTTCACTTCAAATACAATGACCAAATTATTGATGTGTCCCGCACATAATTCATACCGGAAATTCAAGTCTCTTTCAACGTGAAGCAATTCAAGTCAACATAATTCAAATATTAGACGGGTCATTTTCACATGATGCCCATATACGGAGTGTTTTCAAGATGCCCATATATGGTGTTGCCTCAGGTCCGGGAGAAGGAACACTTATAGGGTTGGGGTGGTCTGGGAGCATGCTCGGTGCTCTTTTGAACGATGGTATTCTGTGAGATCTGACCACGGAGTAGTTTGCATACACCCCAGGGGTCTAGTTGGTGCCAGGCTCCTTTCACGTGAACCAAGTACGTGCACCTATCACGGGAAACAATGGCATCAGAGGGGCAGTGTGTTTCAAGGGTTTGATAAGAGAGATCGGTACATTTTACATTAGAAGATCCAATAAGTACACTATAACTGGAACATGTGTGTTACTTACCCATCTTTAGGACATATCTTCACATCCTGTGGGTCTATTGTAAAGTTCCTCCCTCTTACCTTGCACCGGTACACCTAATAAAGTAATGTCAGTTACTTCACCTTACTTTCATTGCAGTTTGATGTGATGAGTGTAGGTTATACCGATCACTCGAAAGTGTCTGAACAATCTAGATCCAATAATACCCAATCTTACCCAAATATCATTGTCTCTGTTAGCAACTTTTGGTGGCTTGAATGCTTGAATGCTGCCAATGTACTCCAGGGTCTTGACAACTGAAAACGTGGGTAGTCAACTCCTAAGTAGTTTTTAGGTCAAATGCTTTGTCACCTACAATAATTGGTAATGATTACACTTGAACATTATGAAACATACCTTTAGCTTTAGGGACCTCGACCCAGCAGTCGCTATCAATACTGACAGAGAGTTGTCCCGGGTGCTCACCACTCCTCACATGACATGGCAACACCCTGAAGTAACATGACTCATCAGTAGATATAACAGTCCATTCTACTATCTCAGATTAATATGATTCTTTTAGCAGGGGGGGGGGGGGGACTAATTAAAATTGTGACACTCATCACTCACCTGTAAACATTTCCTCCTATTTTCACATCGTAAACTACCCTCGTCTTCCTCCCGTCCTTCGTCTGATTCATCTGCTGCCTCCCCTTCACCCTCTCAATATTCGCCTTGATGAAATTCTTCTTTCTGAGTCTCCTCATCACCGCTGTTGGTGGTCCCTCCCTGGACACTGCTGATTTTGTAGCACTGGGTACTAGGGGAGACCTAACCAGTAGCCTGGATGTCCTGCCCCTACCCGGCCTCCCTGATACCCCCTTCCTAACATTCAACTTAGGTTTCTTCTTTTGTTTCTGGTTCTCCAGGAACATCTTGGTGTAGTTCGCCTCATTGTAGAGCCTCCGTAACAGTGACAAACTGCCACTCTCCTTCTTCGGGGGAGGGGGTACTGTCCCCTCTCTTTTTGGAGGTTGGGGTGTTGTGCTGGGAGGTGGGGTTAGACCCGCATCCCCAGTTCTGTCAAAGGGGCAGTGACTGTTGGCATACTCCAAATCCTCCATGACAGTTATCCCATCGATAGAGGAAGAGGAAGAGGAGAAGTGGGAACCAAGGTAGGGAGACAGGGTCGTATCACTCTCCGGCCTGGGGGAAAAGAAAACTGAATTTTCAGAAAATAGGAAGATTTTGTCAGAATCATTGTATACTGGGAAATGGATGACATGTAGTAGGGTCATGAACAGCTCGAACAGTTCCATGAGGGGACTCACCTAGCGCCAGGGTCGTTTGCTTTGGACTTGTTGAATTTGCGGGAGGAGTCCTTGTCCAAAGTAGCACCTTCTTGATCCAGTTTTAGCTGTTGGCGGGGCTGGCTTTGCCTTTCTTGCTCGACTGCTGACTGGTAAAGCTGAAAGAGATGTTGGTAAAATCATAGGGATTATTTTCAACATATTACAATAATGCACAACAAGTGGTTGACATGAGAACTCACTGGGTGAGACGGGTTTGCGAGGTTTGGTTGGGCGTCTTGTCGTGGCTGGGACCGCTGTCTTCCGGGCCCTCCCCGGTAGCTTTTTTCGGTGCAACTCTGACTGAGGAGGCTGTTGAACCGGTCTCGTGAGAGTCCTCTGAGGATTAGTTTTAGAAGTGGGTTTACCGTGTCCAGATCCACGTCTTTCTCGTCCAGCAACTCCCTGGTAGTTGGGTGGAGGGGATTATAAGAGGTATTGGGGGTGGGGGAGGATGGTTATAAGAGGTATTGGGTGGAAGGAGAGATGTTATAGGAGGTATTGGGGGAGGAGGGGGAGGTGGTAGTGGCAGGGGGGGGGGGGTGCTATAGTTTGTTTCGTTAATATCGTGCAGTTATCAGTCATCTGATCTGATTCAGAGATCACACAATAATTGATACCTTCCACTATAATAATATTGCACCTCGAACTTGACCTAATTATCACAAGTGATATCTTTATTATTAAATTTAGGAAAGAATCTTTGACTATTGCAGGGCGTCATTGCTTCTATTGGAAGCTCCAATTGCATTATTTGTGGGTAATATATTGCCTCTTTTCAATATTATATGTCCTTTGCTTTGTTACTACAGCCCCCTGAGATTACCTGAGATCATCCTGCCGCTACATATTTGGTATCCCCGGAATGCATCCCTTGACTATACTGCAGTAATAAAACATGCTGACTATACAGTAAAACACTAAACAGTACTCACGTCATCACGGTGATGAGGTGGAGAGTTTCTTGTGTTATCTTGCTCCTCCCGTGGTCCCTCCTCACGGTCGGCACTTCCTCCGTCGCTGTGTCCGGGGTTCCCATTGCTACCAGAACCGGCCCCGAACTCTCCTCCGGTCCTGTACAGGGATTAACTTGTCATACTTTCTTTGATATCTTGCTGCAGGCCTGGATCAAGATCCGTATGCATGATGATGAAATATTAGTTGACTATAGTTGCTATAGGTGCTATATAAGTGGGCAATTATAGTTTGCACACCCGCTGCTGCAGCCCATAATTTTCTCGCCTGAACAGCTGCAGTAGTAGTAGCCTATTATCTCTCTCTTTTTCTCTCCTTTTCCCTCTATCTAGCTCTCCTATAATCTCCGGCCCAGCCGTATATTGGCCGTGATGCGTGAGGTTTTTTGCACCTGCCATAGATCAGCCTAGCCTCGGATAATTTGTCTAGCCTATATAACTGCCAAGATTGCAACACCAGATCCAGAATCCAACATCTCGTTTTGCTTATTCTTCTAATCCCTTCACCAACCAGGCCAATATGGGTCCAGAATACACTTCACCGATCACAGATGGAAGTAAGAAGAAGGTTATGACTGGGGAGGAACAGGAAGTTCTATCTGTGGAGAGTGCGGGACAGTACATAAGAGATCATGTGGCACAACTCACACCTTTCCAAGACGATCCCTTTATTGTGACAGACCTCGGTGAGATTCAAAAGCGAGTTGAACTATGGAAAACAGCCTTCCCCAACATCACGCCATACTTCGCGCTGAAAGCCCAGAACAATGCCAAAATAGTTGAACTGTTGGCAAGTGAAGGATTCGGTTTTGACGTCGCCTCCCTACCGGAGATTAACAAAGTAAAAGACCATGTCCCTGTTGATATGATCCTCTATGCCCAACCCTACAAACAGCCCTCCCACCTAAAGAGCGCCATCCACCTCCTCTCTGTGTGTGACTCTGTTGATGAGATACGAAAAGTTGGAGAGATATCAGCTGAGCTAGGTGTAACAGCACGTATTCTACTGAGAATCCTACCAGCCAACCCTACCCCTGCTGCAACCTCCACTCTCTCCTCAAAGTTTGGTGCTCCTTTTGAAGATCTGGAGGCCCTGTCAACCGCGGCAAAGAATTCCGGTGTCATGGTAACAGGGATTAGTTTCCACGTGGGTAGTCACTGCCAATCAGCAGCTCCCTACACCCACACCCTCCCTTTAGCTAGGAAATGGTGGAACAGCCTAGTGGAGATTGGGTTCACTAACATGACCACTCTAGATATAGGGGGAGGGTACCCTGGGGAGGGAGGTGAAGTGTTCCTTCACATCGCCGAGCAGATAAAATCAAGTCTTGAGAAAGAGTTTGGGGATTTGGAGGGATTGAAAGTGATAGCGGAGCCTGGACGGTTCATAGTTACTACCAGTCAGACGGTTGTTGCGAAGGTAATCAGTGTAAAAAGGGACGGCTCCCTGGTTCTCAACACTGGTGTATACGGGGGTCTGGCCAACACTGTCTGGGACAAGAAGGCAGCTAGAGGATCTAAACCCTACGTTGTTGGTCGTGATACTACTGACAATACCCTGCGGAGTGAGGTTGCATTCTGGGGCCCAACATGTGATAGTTCTGATAAGATGCTAGATGGGTATACAGTTGCTGGTACACCGCCTGTGCGAGGTGACTGGGTGGCCTTTCCTGACCTGGGTAGCTACAATAGCTCTCTAGCTACCAGTTTTAATGGGTTCAACCCGCCTGCCATTCACTTTGTCAGGTCTTCAGACTAGAAATAAAAGTTATGCTGTGTCTTTTTGTAAAGTTTAAATACAACTTGTCACTTTGAGTGTTTGAATTGTATTGTATTTTATTTTCTTCAAAAGGAGATAGAAGTTTATTAATTTGCACCGGTACAATGTGTCAATATAATGTCAAATAAACGGGTGCCGGCTAGTTACCTGGTGTGTCGAAAGGGCTGCGTGTCATGAAAGGGTCTGATGGCGGTGGGGCTAACTCTCACACTCCTCCCATGTACCCTAACTATAAAGGTACCCAGCTGCTTCCTACTTGGGGAGATATCTGTTGCATTCACCTTGTTCCACATCTTGTTCACAAACACCTAGCATGGTTAGGGTAGTAGTAGTAGACAGCATGGTTAGGATGGTGACATTAATCATATGGGATATGTTTACAATAGCATTATATAATCGGCCGAGTGAAACCAACCTCATAGTAATCGCACTGAATCGGGCTATCCCTCCCCTCCTCTGTTTCAACCCCGCCTTCATCAATATCTGATTTCTTCTCTTCCACTTCATCATCCTGCTGATATATGTAGGGGTTACCTGCACTGTTTGATATCTCTCCTCCTAGTTGTTAAAGTGGTGTTACGATGACGACATCTCCCTCCCCAACCCCAACCCAAACCCTGGATACCCCGATACATACCTTGACCAGTGCAGACTTCTCTACATTGACACTCTGCCCACAGAAAGTTATAGAACAGAACTCTTCGTCAACATCCACTATCTTCTCCCCCGGGATTGTGTACCAATCATCATCAATCTTTATCTTGTACCTATTGGAGAGGGGTGGTGGTTGTATGACCAAGTTTGGCTATCTGCCATGATTATATTCCTACCTGCCGATGTACTGGTCTGGCTGTGTTTCTTCTGGCAACTTCTCTACAACAGGGGCGGCAACCTTCTCTTCCCTTGGTGGAGACTTTTCCTTCATTGTGATCGGGATGGTGGCTGGAAAATATTATTTTATGTGGCCGGTATAACAGATGTATGTTATCGATAAATTGGAAAGTACATAGTAGAGTAAGGACAACTGCACTAGGTTCTGTACAAGCAAGGAAAATACAATTTGTAACTGGTACCTGGTTGTTCGAGGTTTGGTTTCTGTGGTGCGGTATCAGGAGCACAGAACCCGACTGTAGCCTGGACGGGGTTAATGTTGAACTGTCCAAATCCAGTTCCAAACCCATTTATAGGTTGGTTGTAGTATGATGCCATACCACAGTTGTTGTTGTTATAGGACTGATTCAACTGGGGGGCATAGGTGTGAAAACATAGTAACAAGTAGAGTTAGGGCCGCTATTTAGCGGGCGATACAAGAGCTAACTAGATTTCTAAATTCTATCATGATATGGATATTGCTAACTAGAGCTCACTTATAGATCATGATATTGCTAACCTGTAAGTTCTGCATCATGCTGGAGGGAACAACAATAGTATTCTGTTTAGGTGCTGGTGCAGGGGGGATGTTCTGCATATTTAGGAAGTCCTGGAGCCTCCTCTCTTTCTCAATCAGCTGCTGTCTCTCCTCATAGAAGGCCTGCTGTTTCCTCTGATACTCTTCCATCTTCACCCTGTGTTCCTCAATGACCCTGGCCTCCTCAGCTCTAGCTGCCTCCCTCGCCCTCTGTCTCTCTTCTTCCTCTAATCGGAGTCTCTCCTGGTTCCTGGCTATCTCATCCATGATGATTCTCTGCTTCTCAAACTGTCTAATTTGTTCCTTCTCTGCTTCAACCCTCTCCCTCTCCTCCGCAAGCTTCTTCTGCTCCTTTGCCAACTTCCGCTGGTCTTCCCGCCACTTCTTCTGCCCCTCAGCTGCTAGCCGCTCATGTACCACTCTCAGCTCCTCCACTGCTTTCCGCTCCTCAGCCAGGCGTTTCTCCTCTACCAGTCTCCGTTCATTCTCCACCTTGAGCCGCTCCTGAATGAGAGTTACCCTCCGCTGCTCCTGATCCAGGGCTATTGCTCGCTGGGCGGCAAAGTTAACCGCAAACTTGTAAGGAATGTTAACGACTGTTTGGCGGGGGGAACTTCCTGCATTCTTGGCTGCTCCATTGTTACCCTGGTAACCAGCGGGACTCCTAACTGGACTGGATAATTGCTGCTGCTGTCTGTATTGTTGCTGAGGGGGAGGAGGATTGTAGGCGGTTCGTACTGGACTAGACACAAAGGCCTGTTTCTGAGGGCTAGGAGGTCCCTGTACGATGTTATGGTGTCTAACTGGACTACCCTGTTGGACCTGCTGTCTAACAGGGCTCGTTTGTGGTGGCTGTTGTCGAACTACACCGGGGCTTGTTTGTGGTGGCTGCTGTCTGACCCCAGGACTGGAAGGGGCAGGTCTGACCCCAGGACTGGACGGTGCTTGTCTGCCAGTATTGTACCCTGGAGAGAAGGGTTGGTATGCTGCTGCTGCTGGGTAGACAGGGGATCCCGCCTGGTGCGCTGGACTAAAGTGGTTGCCAGGCTGGTAGGTAGGGGACCTGAACACTGGCTGTGGCTGGAAATACGACTGGTAAGGGTTGAACTGGGACGCTGAAGGTTGTACTGGAGCACTCTGAAATAGTAAAATGTAGCTGAGAATCTTTAGATAAAATCAACATCATATAAAATTAAGTTTGTTTAGTTTCCTATACCTGGTGTGGTGTTGGTACAGCAGCGGTAGTTGGATGGTGAGGTACTGTCTCTGGCTGACAGGTATCAGATATAGTTCTATCATCATCCCCGTCAGTCATATTCCCATTGTTCTGCATGGCACGGGGCTGACCGTTCTTGTTCATTGTCACTGTAAACTTGTCAATCCCTGCCCGACGTAGTCCATCACTTATTTCAGTGTCTGGGGTCAAGGTGGGGTTTTAGTTTGCATTTCGGAAGTTTGTCAAATTTTCAGATTTTCTAACTGCTTTAGATGGCTTCTAAACGACTACTACTTATATAATAACACAACTTCTAAATTCGAAGGTTCCAATTGTCCCCCCCCCATGACAACTCACTGATAGTTTTGGTTTCCTCGTCCCCACTGTCTTTGTTATCATTGAATGCTGCATTCAGGGCCGTCATGCTGGGGTATCCCCTACTGTACTGAAGGACAATGTTATTCGTTTCAACCCTGTACTGCCTCCCCTGATGGACAAAGAACAGGTTCCTCTCATCTTTCATGTCTGCAGCCTCCAGGTCAACCACTGTCCACTTACCATCTATTATACAACCTGAGAGAGTGGAGTTTGATGTGGATTATCCTTAAAACTGTTATGATTTTAGAAGATTTGGATTTTGGAGGACATGATCAAAACACTAAAACAGCCGTCGATTGATCTAAACTAAACTCCCTACCAATGTAGTCCATGGTGCAGACAGCAGGTTGTAGATCATGGATCTGCTCGGGTTTGCAGTTGACAGCAGTGAGGTTAGAGTCCGTGGTAACCTCACTGTACATTCCAGTACTTCCACTACCCATGTTATTCATTGTGTTGAAAATGCGCTCCCGCACACCCTCCCCTAAAGAAGGAACGTGATGTTTTTTATATGATCAGAATGTTCATGAGTTTCTCATCAATTAGAAAGTTTAGCTGTTTATGCAAATGGTGTAGACGTGGAATGATGACTGTCAAAAGTTAAGTTTTTATTAAGCAAACGAACAAGACATGAAGCAGAGTTTTTAGCGATCAAACGAGTGGGAAGGTATCGAACCTATTGCCTTTAGAGCTGCTGTATCACCACCACCACCACCACCTGTAGCAGCACCTGGATTCTGCATTCCTGATATTACTTGGCACAACCCAAACTAAAGATATATACTGCAATGATTGTTTAGATAATTACTTGTCAGACAGTGAGATCTAGAACGCTAGTACCACTGTATCAGCTAGTACCACAGTATCAAACCTAGCACCAAATAGTCTGTACTAGACAACAAAAAGAGAGGGGAAGACACACTCTGTCATACAACACACAACGATCAGAACGGTGTAAGCCAAGCCCCGGGGGCTATCGGCGTGTAGATAAAACATGCTGTGGGGGAACCTTTTCCTGGTATGCTGATAGATTATTATCGTACTGAATACGGAGTAGAATGCTTGTAATTTATTTGACAATCCAGAGGGTTTCAATTGTTTTTATGAAGGAGTAAAGTTGAAAAGTGTTGTTATGTCATGATGGTGATATAAGACTTTACTTTACTATGTTGCTGCACTTGTCTGTCTGAGTAAGTGATCCATGTTAGCCCACTATGTCAGAAGCTTTACTAGCTCCTTTAGCACACACACCTAGGAGACCAGCTTCAGCCCTGGTTTAGTACTTGTAATAATAATATGCATTATGCTCACATCCAATATATCACGTGGCATGCACGTGCTGGGTGATTGGATCACATGACCTTGCACGTGCAAGAATACAAGTTGCACGTGCTGATATGAAATCTAATCCATGTGACACATTATATGCAATTGCCGGTCATGATTTGCTTAGTGAATTTGTTCTATATTCGGCCATGACGAATTACTGGCGGCAAATTGTTTTTTACAAAGATCAACCCCTCTAAATATACCAGGGTCTATAATGTGTGAGGTGAATACTGTTCAGTGACTTTTCATGCCATTTAAAAAACATCATCAAACGATAATTGGGTTTTACTAAAATTAAAAAGTAAATCAAACATTATACTGCACAATACATGTATAAACAACAAACTTCACTCAGTGACCGTTTGATCCTGCAAACAAAAAAAAACGGATCACTCTTATTTATCAAGACCAAAAAAGTCTTTAAAGCCCCCTCTTTAAATATTTGGTCAGACGCTCTAAAAAAGTATGAAGAATTTAGTCAAATATCCCGATAGAAACTCTGAAAGCTAAACCATCTGAGGGTCAAAATGCTTCATATGTACAAAATTGTATGCGCATTCGGTCTTCGAATTCAAGTCTATGAAATCAACTTTACATATTATACTGTTAAATCATCATATCTACGATCATTCTACCCCTACCAATCACCCCCAAATCTGAAATTCTCTGTGAGTCAGTTACAAGGCACCCTAACAGGGCCCTTTCAAAACACTCTAATCTAAAGGTCTCTAATGTCTCCTTAATGTCCCCTGAGCGACCTGACCCAGGCCATGTTGTTCTTTGCGTCTGGTCCTGCCAGAACCCTCGAATCTTGTAGTATGGGTATTCCAGGTGTGATCGCCAACATTCCTTTCTCCGATCTGCGAGGGGAATGTGGTTAAACTAATAAATAAATAATTTGGAAATGAGAGGACAATTCGATCATATCTGGTGAACTATTTTTGCTCCTTTATAAAACTTTTTACCGTTCATGTGAGATGTAAGGTTTCTCAGTGGGAGTGTAAGCTGTGTCAGTGTCCACCACTGTTTCGGTTCTGTAAATCTCAGATGCTGATGCTGATGTTCGTCCATCTGGTGAAAATATAAAGAGGATTCAGTGTTGCTAATAAAGATTGAAATCACGCTATAACGTTGCATTCATTCGTAGATCTAGGAAACAAGGTTTATTCTGGGTCCAACAAAGATGTACCTATTTCCCGTTCCTCTGAGACCCTAGATTTGTTGTCTGTTACAAAGTCAGTTAGTGAGATTCCTGGGTCAGTATCTGTTCCCGGCGATCCATACAGGTGGTACTTGCCCTTTTCTACCTTGCTGGGCACCTGACGAAGTAATTGAAAGTTAAACTCTAAAAGTAAATTCATAACAATAATTCCTGGTGGTGACTGTATGCACTAATCAGTTTACTGAGAAGTATTTAGTTGTTATTACCATCATTTTCTGGAAGAGAAGTCGTTTTGATTTGTTGGCCACCACCCTGTTGGTTCCCTGCCACCTTGGCCTGTTTCCAGACCGAACTACACCCTTCTTGGAGGAACATCTCAACCTCTAATGGGGGAAGAATTAGTTGTAAATCAGCTGCTGCTCTTAGTGTGGGAAGAATGGTAAATTTACCAAAATAAATTAAGCTAATTTATAACAACCTTGTCCCAAGAGACGGGAGACTGGAAGGGAGATCGTCTCATTGATGCGTACTCATCAGTAGTGTCATTCCTAACACTGGCATCAGAATCACCAAGAGAGACGTTAGCTGCTGTTGTGACCCTGGGGGTGGAGAGAGTCAGTGATCTTTCTAACAGAGAAAACATCTTGATATTGATGGTTTTAGAAGAGATTCAGTAACTATGGTAACAGAATTCACTCACAATGTGACATCCTTCCTCTTGATAGGGACTATCTTGTCCCCCATATTCACTCTGTAACTATCAGTTTCAGTATCCAGTACCACTCGGTACGCAGGAAGGTGCATAGTAATACCATTATACCGAACCTTGTAGATCTCAGACTCCCTAGAAGATATTGTTTAGTGAAGAAAGCGGTAAAGAGGATTGCCGATATCATAACCAAGCATTGTTCACTGTGATTAGCTAGAGATCGGTGTTACCCCTGGATCACATCTTACCTGACTTTATTGTTTCCTGTTTCAGGTTCCTCAGCGTGACCCTCACCGTCTGACTCAATAGTGGGGAACTTCCCTTTAGGCCTCTCTGGTATATTCTTCTCAGTACTGACTCTCCCCTTTGGTTTCTCTGAGGTGGCCCTCTCAGTACCAGCCCGGCTCACTGACTGGGGTTTTGGGGTCCTTCCAGACCTCTGAGAAATAGTCCTCATCTCACGTACCACTGGGATCGGCTGCTTCTAGTGGGAGTGGTGGGGGGTTAGAGGTACTGAAAGTGTTTATTGATTTGGATGTTTGCCAGAATTCCCTCTTACCTGAGCTGCAACAGGGCTCTGTTCTTCTTTAGATTCCTCTGGGATGATGGGTTGAAGGTTTTCAGCTGACAGCTTGTAGATAACCCCATTAACCAGAACCATGAAAGTGTTAGGTACACTAGCATCTGGTTTGATGTTCTCTTTAGGAATGATGACTCCCTCAGGGGTCAGAAACACCCTGTAGTTATCTGGGATAATGGGGACAACACCTCCCTCACCATCTTCCCTCAGTTGGAACACAAAGTTGTTATGTATGGCCTGTCTGAGGTTACCCTCCAGGACTACTATCTTATACCCCGGCCTGTTGTCTGCCTCCTCTAGTTGACTTGCCTTGATGTTCAGGTAGACTCCATTGACAAAGACATGGAAGGCATCTTCCTCCTCTTCCTCTTGTTCAGGGGACGATTCCTTATCAGACACTACAGGGGCTATCTGCTCTTCTGTCAGTCTCACACTCCGCCCATCTATCCTGGCTATGAAGGTCCCGGGACGTTTCTTGCTGGGTTTCAGATCTGTAATGGGGATGGTCCTCCACTTCCCACCCACCTGGATGGAAACCTGTTCAGCTGTCTCCACAGTGTAGCTGTCCCTCCTTATCATGGAGGCCCGGTTAGAAGGTGGAGGGTTGGATAGGGCCATCTCTTCTATCTTGGAGGTAACAGTGTCTACTGTAGTGGCCCTAGTTGGAGGGAGTTGTACAGGGGGTACTGCTGCTGCTACAGGCTCCTGTACCACTGGAGGTGGTGGTGCTGTGTAGGTAGGTTGCTGTCTAGCAACAGGAGGGGGAGCAGTGTATGTTGGTTGCTGTCTGGCAACAGGAGGGGCTATGTTGTAACTAGAGGGTGGTGGTACCACTGCAGGTGTGTTATAGTTTGCAGCATAACCATTTCCTGGGCTGGCTAATTGAGATGGTACAGCGGGATTACCAAACTGTGTCCCATAGCTGTCCGGGAGTACATTAACTGCGCTCACACTGTACACTGTACCATGTAGGGAGACATTGTAGTATCCTGGTTTATCTCTACTAGCAACAACAGAACTCAGGGGTAGTTTCACCCAGGTGTTGTTGATCTTCACGTTGTACATGGGTCCAGGGGCTGCTGCTGCTGTGTAGGGGTTGTAGGGAGGTACTGGGGCACCTGGGGATCCTCGTGATAGGATGTTTGGTGTTAGATCCTCCTCTGTGTCAGTGGCTCTGTCCACGTTCCTTATCTCACTAGAGTGTAGGACAAAGAGTTTGTTTTGATAAAGGAGTCGATAGTAGCCCGCCTTGCTTCGCATGGGTTTCAAGGCGTCCCCAGGCACTATAACGGGCTCTCCTTCAATCAGGACCTCGTATGAGGGCTGCTGAGCCATGGTACTAGAAGACACTGCAAATAAGGGAAATACTGTGAAGAAAGCAGTTATTTCAAATTGTCAAAAGCATGTAAAACACAAAACGAGTGAATTGGAAAATCCTAAAACCTAACCGCTACAATTATATGCATTATGAATTATGAAATGATAGCCTGCCCACTAGACACACTAAATTACACAGACAAACAGGGATAGTAAAGTGAGAGAGAGAGGGGCTAGGAAGGGGGGCTACAGATTTTGTGTCAGCAAAACACTGCAGCACTTTAGAGTGTCTGTGAGAGAGAAAAACAGAGATAGCGAGAAGAGAGAGACAGGGGATGGTGGAAAAATACATATATGTGATCATGGGTGTCAATCAACCACAACTTAGAGAGACAGAGGCAGGGATTGAGACAGAGAGAATAAAGAGATAGTTGGAGAAAGATAGAGAGAGCGGGGACAGAAAGAGAGGCATGAATAATAGTGGGGTAGTCGTATATTACTATCGTGATAGGTACGTATATAAGCTGGGGGGTATTTTTACCCCACCCTACTGTGAAATGCCAGTATATAGCGCGGGAAACAGGAAATGAGCAGGAATGCTTTCATTGTAGACAATCTATTATGTGGTTATAAGTTCAGGGGAAATAATGTGTTATGGTGACGTAATAATAAATGTACATGAACAGAGACGATTAAGTTATATGGAACTTCATGATTCATGTTTCTGTGTTGTTTGATCTCTGTACAAACTCCCCCACACACAACTAATATTCGGAACATGTTCGGTCCTTTGACACGTCCCCCCGCTGTATGTGGTCCGGGTATGAATGGGATATCACGGCTCATCTGGGTACTGGGTAGCACCTTATGAGAGGGGAGTTATCTTCACACGTCCTACCATTAGTTGGATAATGTGTGTTCCTGGTACCTGACAAACAGAGAAATATTACTGCTGTAGAAAGTTTATTGGAAAGTTGGAAAATCAGAAAATATTTGGCAATTTCATATCCTTTCTAAAGTACAGAACTACCAACTAACCCTTCCTCTCCCCCAGGATCCCGTATGGAAGCTGACACCCCGGCCCCCACCCCTGAACCGGAGCTGAACGTGTTTCGAGTGTTGCCGGTTACTGCTCATCTCATTGTGGCTGCTGAGGCCATACCACCTGACTGGAGGCTGCTAGAGATAGCTGGGAAAATACGGTGAGTTGTTTGGGGTTTGTTGGCCGTTGGGGTTGTTTGTGTTGTTGGGGCTGTTAGAGATAACTGGGAAAATACGGTTAGTTGTTGGGGGGGTTGACTCGGGTACCTCAGGATGCTGGGGATCGAGAATTTTATGTGAGAGTAATTTTTCAGATGAATTAAATCGATCATAAAACATATTCTTACCCAATGCCAAGATCAATATTTTTCAACACCCAATTCACACTTCTAGGCTAATCGATGTGCACCAAACTTAAATTTCCTTTTATCCGAAAACTTGAATCTGACACCGCTATTTTAGAAGCCCCAAAACTGTGTTGGATTAAACGGTCCCCTAAATTATATTTTAAGGACTGCCCTGCAGGTGTACCCTTGTTCCCACTACTCAGCTAACCCCCATACCCCGACATTCAGGTACCACTGGAGGGATCTGGCCCAGACATGTGGAATAGACGGAGAGAACATAACGGAAATAGACTCGGTAAGAAGTTATACTTCCTCGTTTATCCGACCATCTCTCGTTAATTATTCCAGGGTCCACTATTTCCTACTCCAGGGAGGGGGTGGCTGGGAGAAGTTTGGGCGGGTAAATTTGTGGTTAGATCTTTGCAGGAAATATTATAACGACCATCCAGGGATGGACGGATTTATTAAGAGACTGGGGACAATTCTTGAGCAAAGTTTTATGACAATTTCTAACTCCCTCTCTATTTCCAGGTATATAGTGGGTGTCTTGCCAAGTCGATGCAGTGTCTGAAATGGTGGAAGAGAAGAATGGTAGGGAAGGCGAGTTATGAAGAACTGTCAAGGAGACTCCACCAGATCGATCAGCAAGAAGTCGCACGTGCTTACTGTAACATAAACGAACTCTGAGTTGCACGTGCTTACTGTAACATAAACGAACTCTGAGTTGCACGTGCTTACTGTAACATAAACGAACTCTGAGTTGCACGTGCTTACTGTAACATAAACGAACTCTGAGTTGCACGTGCTTACTGTAACATAAACGAACTCTGAGTTGCACGTGCTTACTGTAACATAAACGAACTCTGAGTTGCACGTGCTTACTGTAACATAAACGAACTCTGAGTTGTACGTGCTTACTGTAACATAAACAAACTCTGAGTTGCACGTGCTTACTGTAACATAAACGAACTCTGAGTTGCACGTGTTTACTGTAACATAAACGAACTCTGAGTTGCACGTGCTTACTGTAACATAAACGAACTCTGAGTTGCACGTGCTAACTTTGGTGTCTTGAATGAGCAGTAAAGAGTATTAATTTAGATAGATACGATTATAATTTTTCGTAGTTTTCGTGTTATTAGTGGGCTATTTCATTGTTTTTAGTGTCTGTTCTACCAAGCTTCTCAGAGACAGGGTGTTTTTAGGGTTTGTACGGTGTGTAAAACACAAATATGTTTAGTTATTAGTCCCCGACTACTTTATGTTTTACTGTAGAGCTTTATAGATGTTAATATTTTAGCGAAGCTGGTTTTTCATACGAAACATGTACCTATAAAGTATTTAATCGTAGATTTATTTGTAGATTTAGATTTCGTTCCGTAAGTTAATATTATTACTAATATTGTGGGGGGGGGGTCCCATGGTATACTTTGGTATACTTTGGCACTTTCCACAACTTTTTCAGCGATTTTCCATATACCAAAGTATACCAAAGTATACCAAAGTATACCAAGGTATACCAAAGTATACCATAAAAATTTTGAAAAAGGTAAAATTTAAGCGATAAGTTAACATAAATGACTAAATTTGTAAAACTACATCCTTATTTCTTTATAAGTTGGTAATATAACGCTTATTAAACCGATTTTTACGTTTTTGTTACATCATCCGGCTAGTGCTTCTAGGCTTGCCACTCGGGTTCGATTCCCGGTGAAGGCAATTTTTGAAAAATTTATGGAGACTTTACCAAATACTATTTGAACATTTTCTTGACTTTTTAAAAGTTTTTTTATCATACTCAAATGGGTCCCAATTTGTCAAACCCCAGTTTTCTGACTCACCATTTTATAGGTAATATTTTCCCTCGATTCTATGAATTTAGCCTATTTAGCACTGCACCATTGTCCAATTTTATGAGTCAAGAAAGTTTATATAAAATGTTTTAAAGCCTTAACTGTTGTAAATTAACACTTTAAAGTACTTTAAAGTTATTAAAAAGATATGGTATACTTTGGTATACTTTGGTACTTTCCACATATTTTTTTGGGATTTTCCATATACCAAAGTATACCAAAGTATACCAAAGTATGCCATGGGACCCCCCCCCCCCCCCCAATATTGTTAGTATATTGTAACTTATAATGTGTATTATGCTACATATTTTGAGCGTCACGCTCCATTCACTGAAACACGCTGTAATTTAATGTCTCCATGGCTACAATGATGCGATAAGGCAATTCACACTCACTGGTACAAAGTGCAATACTGGATGTTTTGCAACACTGTCTTTGTCTGACTATCAGGCAAACTGGCCCATATCAATCACATAAAGAGTTCTCATATTGGAACAAAACTTCGCACTCATCATGTCAGAATGTTTTGTCCATTTCCAACTTGCTGGGGTCGATTTGGACCGCTAGAAATAACTTAGGGTGGTTTGAGGTGTGGTCGCCACACTTCTCCGCTACATGGATCACATTACTTTTGGTTCTGCTTCTACGACGGCGGTCCTTTCTCTTACATACTGCGAATGGGGTTAGATCAAATTGGGATTTGTTTAGGGTTAACAACCAGTCGAAAACTGGAAGCCCCAGTGTAACTCACCTAAGCAGCACATTATGCAGGAGAGAAAGGAGAGGACAGTAGAAACTGTTGTTAGAACTATCAGGACTGTGTTGTTCGTCAAAACTATCGGGGAGTGTAACATGTTACTGGGAAACAGAACAAAGTATACATAGGACGGAGGTACTTTTATTGTGGGCCGAATAATATTACATGGGTGCCAGGGCCTTATCAGTTGTATTAGGCATAATTTAGATTGCTTTTTTATTCTGGCATGAAGTTGGGTTCTTTTGTGAAACACTTCTTTGTCTCGCCTACTAAGGGTATCGGTCGTTGGGTTTTAGGCCAGGTCTTACATTTTAAAATACCATCCAGAATCGAGTCTTTGTCTTCATCATCAGCACCCGTATCATCATCAGTATCGTCATCATTTCCATCATCGTGTTTTGTACATTTCGTCGATCCAGGTTGTAGAGTGGTAAATCCTTCTTTACATCTTTTGCACTCATCTTGACCTGATAGAAATGTCATTAGAACACCCTGTCTCTGGGATGTGTATCTGGGTACAGATGTACCATCCAAACTTACCTTCTAAATCTTGGTAGAACCCTAGTTCGCATTGCACACATCCCTCTGAACTTCCCGTAGCATTCTGGAAAGTCCCCTTCTCACAGATATCACACTCCACCGCCCCTACTCCTTCATAAAAACTTCCATTGCTACAAGGCACACACTCTGTTGTCCCTGCTGTGGGCTGAGCGGCCCCTGGTGGACACAATTCACACTGTTCCATCCCAGTCGAGTTGGAGAAGGAGCCGGGAGGACATGAGAGGCAGCTGGTAGATCCAGTATTGGGCTGGTAGGTCCCTGTTGGGCATGGTTCACAGGGGGATCCCAGAGAGGGGGAGTAGTGTCCTTCAGGACATGATCTACAGACTCCATCCACTACCTCTTCACCTAGTGGATGGTTCAGTAGAAAATATCAATATCAACACAAAGAGGTTTACACAAAGAGTTTTCTAGAAGAGATTCTCCGCTATGCCCTGTAGAATTTAGAAATTATGCAGAGGTACCTGCTGTACAGTTTGGGCAGTTAGTAGCCCCTGGTTCAGTCTGCCAAGTACCACATTGTAAGCACTGGGTCTGGTGGTAGTCAGGTTGGTATTTCCCTTCACCACACACCTCACACTCCTCCATGCCCTCCTCAGGCTGAACAGTACCTGTATAGAAACATATACCACATGGTATAGCTGTTCAAACCAAGTCTGATGTACTTTCCAGGTACATCCATGGACTAGTACTACCTACCAGGTTCACAGGGGTAACACTGTGTCAGGGCTGTTTCATTAGCAAAGTAACCCACTGCACAGTCCAGGCAGTTCTCAGTAGCCTCGTTGCGGGTGTATGTGCCATATGGGCATTTAGAACACAGAACAGAGCGAGTGGATTGCGCCATCCATCCAGGCCCGCAGGGAGTACACTCTGAAAATAACTCATTTAATCTGATCCCTTCCTACAATTACTATTCTTCCTTTACCTGTCTGCTCCTCCCTATCCTGGGAGTATCCTGGTGAACACTCTATACACTCCTTCCCGTTCACATAGGTTCCTTTAGGACACACAGAGACACATTCATCTTTGGTCTTGTCATGAAATTGTGCACAAGACGGGGTGCCGAGCCGGGTTGGGTTGTCAAACTCTCCAGTAGAGGTTAGAATACTTTGTGAAGTGAAGGGCGGGTAGGTAGTTCCAATGGGTTCAGCACTCAGGCACACATGGGAAACAAGCAGGAAAACTATGGGAGGGATTATTCCAATAATTTCATAGTCAACTGAGGTTTAGAACAACGACCAATAGAGCTCTATGATACCTACTCACCAAGTTTACAGACGAAATATTTAGAGATCATTGTTCAAAAAGGTCTCAGGCACTAAAGCGTCCTACATAATTGTGCGATGGCCCCGTTTGAGGGGGCGATCAGGGATTGAACGAGTGATCAAGGTGGACTGAAAGAGCTATGGCGGAAATGTGATAAGTATTCTGTATCTTATTCCCCATGTTCTCTCTCTCTCTCTCTCCCGATTGTAACGCAGCGGTATAAGTTCGAACAAAGGAAAGACGCTAGACTTTGGGGGAGTGGGGGATAAAAGAAGGCAAATTCTGGTATTAAATGTCTCTCTTTTAATTTATCACTTGACTTATTAATGTTCATAATTTATTTTCTTTGTAAAATCACAATTATGAGTACAATGAACTTTTACATACATCAATTTATTATTATTCTACCAAAAAATATACTCCTGGCTTGCATACATATTTCGAAAAGGAAGTCCAAATGTGTACTACATTTCCTACCCAACTATAATTATTGGTGACATTGACACCTAGTGCGTGCGAGATCGAGGTCGCGCGGCGACCGAGATCGAGCTCGCACATAGGTGTCCGCTCCGCCCCCTGAAAAAGGGTCGTGTCTTTCAAGCCAAATTGCACGTGATCCACTGGACCGATTTGCATCCGGTTTGTCGCAAAAGACTACAAATTGGTCCTAGTTTACTGGAAAATACCCGAGAAGTTTGTCTGTCAACAGGAAGTGGGTCAAAATTGACACTGAAGTCAAATCTATAATCTGGCTTCCGAGCCTTTTTGCACCACTCCCAGACGGTGTAGAATGAATCTGAGGGTATCAGAAGATAGGTTGAACTCTTGTGAGTACTGGAAAATACCCGGCATTAATAGCTGATGCTAATTGCATCAACATATCTCCCAATATCTTCTAAATCGCATGGGCGTAGTGCAGAAACTCTCGGAAGCCAGATTATAGGTTTGACTTCAGTGTCAATTTTGACCCACTTTCTGTTGACAGACAAACTTCTCGGGTATTTTCCAGTATATTAGGATCATTTGTAGTCTTTTGCGACAAACCGGATGCAAATCGGTCCAGTGGATCGCGTGCAACATCCCTTGAAAGAAACGACCCTTTTTGAGGCGGAGCAGACACCTGTGTGTGAGCTCAATCTTGGTCGCGCACGGTGTCTATGTCACCAACTATAATTACACATCATTACAAGTAATTTCCTACAACCCAAGTGTTGTAAACAAGATGTCTCAGTCTGTGGGGGCATCACTCAGTTTCACACAGCAGATGACCATGCAGAACCGGAGGCAGCAAACCATTATCATGTTCTTTACCTGTGAAATGTGTAAGTTTGGGGAGAGACGTTCCAGATGGAATTAGCTAACTCCATCTGGAACGTAACGTCTAACAGCCCTCTAAGTTCTAACGTTAGGCCACAATTATAATCACAATAGTAAATAAATCTGAGGTGTGATTAATAAGACCCTCACCTGTTCTTTAGTGTCGGTTTTATGAGCTTTACCACTGTCAGGTGACTGGATGTTGAAATTCGAATCAACTCTGTACCTGAAAACAAATTATGAAAATTATATGGTTGGAATTCAGTCTAAAAAACCCTCATAATAATATGCCTCTGCAGTCGACATTCCTCTATTTCACGTTCTGTGCGTCAACTCCTTCCCTCTCCCGTTATCCCCTTATCGTACAAATGAGAAGCAGTGTAATTTGAACAGACAATGCCTCAATATGAGTACAGGGGAGGGAGAGAAAACCTAAGGGTGCAGTGTCAAACCGATAAAGCTCGTCAGTCAAGGATACAGCGAGCCTAGAAGTCCTAACAAATTATTCAGGAGTATGGCTAAAAAAAGAGATACCAAACCTACCTTGTCTCACCTCTTACTCAACAATGCTTACCCAAATGGTAGAGCAAGGCTTTGATGTAGAAAATGTTCCAAAAATCCACTTCTCTGTGACCCCTTGGTTCTAATTAAAATCAACGTTTTCTGTCTGTTCATCTCCCTCATTCTGGTACATGGGAACAGAAGCTGTTATAGTTCATGGTTCATGGAATTAGGAAATATGCTCAAAACAGCTGCTATTTGACCTCCCTGCAAGTTCCCATACCGTATTTTGTTGAGGCAGATGCGGCGTTTTGGAAGGTTAGCGGGTATACAAAGGATGTGTCCATCCTGTTCTGCATTCACATGCACTGGCGTGTATATCTCGTCCAGCACCTACAACACAGAGGGGGTTAGAGAGGGAAGCAGTGGTGGGGGGCCTCTCAATGGTGTGACAGCTGATTAGGTCTTTAGCTGACATGCTCAAACATTTGTTAATGAAGGAGCACATGAAAAGTTTTATGAAGGAGCACTATAAGATATGTACCGTTATTGGGTCTTCGTTCCCAATGTACTCTTCCCAGTGCTGTTTCAGTGTTTTCTTCGTGTATGTCAGGATAGATCCTCTCTTCAAGTAGTTGTGTGATGTTTTCTGGGGGGAGAGTGGTGTTAGATAGGTAGGCGAATGTTAGTTTTCCATCCCATCTAATACAAAGGATTAAAATATTAGGTCCTTCCCAATATCGCAGCATCATCACCTTATCTCCCTTTTCTCCGTCACTCTGTTGATCTGAGGAGCCTCTATTCACCATGGTGGCCTCCTCCTGGTCACTGCCCGATATGGAAGTGTTGTACTGTTGTACTGAATGGTCCAGGATGGCCGTGGCGGAGGGGGGATGGGGACTACCTCCCGCCATCAACAACCACCGCTTATAAAGGTACTGGTGGTAGACTTGCATGATGTTGTGGGAGTGACAAAAACACAAAATACACAGAGGAGGAATCGATCTGCAGCTGAGTGCAGGGTGAGAGAGAGAGAGAGAGAGAGAGAGAGAGAGAGAGAGAGAGAGAGAGAGAAACAGTGGGGAGACAGAAATCACATAATAGTATTGTTGCAGCAGCTGTTAATAGATCACATATGTAAGAATCGTAGAGCACTTTCTAGGAAGTTAAGGGAGAGAGAGACGATTACTTTAGGGGAGCACTTGTCAGAAGACTCTTATATTAGAGAGAGAGTAGTGAGAGAGTAGTGAGAGAGATAGTTTGGAGAAATGCTGGAAATATCAAAGCAGGAACAACAGTGGAACTTCTTCGGAAATGTTGGATCGTGACAGCAGCAAATGGATTATGAGCAGATTATGCACATTTCCCACTAACTATAATTATCAATCAAATACCAATCATTGCTTTATCGACCATGATTAGTAGGCAGACGTGTGAACCTAAATACCTAAATGTAGTGTATTAAGAATGAGGGAGAAGCGGAAATATATGGGTGGGAAGATTGGGCTAAAGAATAGGGAACGAAGAAAAGAGGCAGAGAGAAGGAGAGAGATTATAACCCAAGCTTAGCGCGGATATTAACAGTTTGGACCTTCCTCTTCCATCTACCAATCAAAAGGGAGGACGGTGCCCCTTCAGCCAATGAGAAGGCAGGAGGAGTGGTCACGTGACTTAAGCCTGGGAATAGTTTATCTGTTCCAAAGTGAGGTGCCAACACTGGGCCTGGGGCAGCAATTCGAGGAAATGCAGAGAAACTACAGAGAGATCATTGGAGCGGTAATGCCCCCTCCCTCCTCCCTAAACATTACCATGGGGGCAGCTGTAGATCCCTCGATAGGCCGATACATGTTCTGGTATGGAGGTATATTGCGGTCGAGGAGAGCGAGAAAGAGGGGGAGAAGAGGAAGGGGGTATGTTGGTTGGTTCTGACGGGACGAATGACTTGTCTACTCATAAACAGAGTCAATATATATGCCCCTAATGATTTCCCCTGTTATACTACTGCATGCACCACTATAGTTATAGGGGACCCACTTAGGAAGCTCAGAAGCGGGTACTTTCTCTGAGAATATTCCCAATGTTTGAAATCCCCATGTTGGAAAAGTGGAAAACATCCCTGCCACACAGCTCGATCTCTGACACACACACCTTACTGGACCTAGTAGCCCTCCCTATAGATATTACAAGGTTTACTCACATAATATTCCACATCGTCCACTACTCCACCGTGCAGACTGTGATCCAGAATTCCCCCTGTGTACTGGTAATGATGGGTAACACCAACTGTCATGTCTAAGGAACGAAGATTAGAGTTGATCGGTTTGCAAACATAAAAATAGTAAAACAAAGATTGCTGGATGGTGTCTAAATAAAGCAAGATGTCAACAGATGTCACGGAGCGGTCCCAATTTACGGAAGTGAAGCTGGAATTACACGTGCAGCTTCAGATCACACATCCAGCCACATAACATTGGTCTCTCTTTATCTCTCTCTCTCTCTCTCTCTCTCTCTCTCTCTCTCTCTCTCTCTCTCTCTCCCTCTCTCTCTCTCTCTCTCTCTATCTCTCTTTCTCTCTCTCTCTCTATCTCTCTCTCTCTCTCACACAACTGGTAAATTATGGTACAACACGTGCCCAAGAGACGTGGGACATGAAGCTGTATGTGGGGTAGCTACTAGCTCGAGTGCAAAGTGGAAAGCAGGGATCTGAAAATTATCAACAAACAACACACACTACATAAGTACATGAACTATAACTACTAGAAAGTATACTTCCCAAGAGTCATGTGACTACAACAATTGAGGTCATGTATTGTGACTCCTTCATTAACAACAGCTAACTGCTCCTTCATAAACAAAAACATCACATGGCATCCACATAGGGCCGGATTCACAAAGTACTAATTGATTCTTGTGGGTATGCAGGATACTATAATTATGCATTTATCCATAATATTTTGATTTGCCAAGCGGAATGGGGTGGAGCCGGAAGGATGAAACTTACCAAGGCCATTCATCAAGGTAATTTTAATGCAAAACAAAGAGAACACGACCCTTTAATTACATCAAGCTCCAAAGGAGATGGTAGGGTAAACAGCAAATAGCGACCCATTCGGCCAAAGAAAAATTACTGGGCAAAATTATTAATTCTAATGCTCTCAGAAATTTCAGCCCAACGCCTCAATTATAGGGTCCAAGGCATCGCTCGCTTAAGCGTCTCTCTCTTCATTAATATTATGTTCTCTCTCCCTTTCTCTTTTTCTTTTATTCTCTGACTTCCTCCTTGCCCCTTGCAACCTCCTAATATCTCTTTCTCTTGATCTCCTCCCTTATATTCTCTAAAGCCCCAACGAGAAAGAAAGAAAGAGAGAGGGGGAGAGAAGGAGAGAGAGAGAGAAACAATGGCCCCATATTAAAACGCGGAAGGTCAGAGCTTGAATCTTGCGGTCTCAATTATTTATGGAAATCCTGAGACTGCGGCAGCACCCTCAAAATATATTTAGATTGTGGTTTTGGTGCAGACTTGGAAAAAATGAAAAAATTATATCTTCAAAGCTATTATAGAAGAAGGAGAAAAACACGCCACCACTCATGATACTTTATTAGTTAAGCGAACTTGAGAAAAAAACTGATGACACACAGATTTAGAGATTGTATTTATGCCAGATCCTACTGTCTCAGTGTCACTTTAGTGATTATATTGATTGGTGGTATAGCACCTAGTTGGTATCTACAAAATATATCAATCTCCCACCCCCTGGTCTCTAGTGTCAATACAATTACTAATATCGCCAATAATCACATACATATGCTCATATGTAATTATCTGTGGTGCATCTCACCCTGCATAACAACTCGCACCATCGAGATAACGGTTGGCTCTTGTTCTATCGGTCAGAATATTGAAACACCACTAGATTCTTCCAATAAATGTATGGTATATTTCCTAAATGTGGCACTGGGAACTATTCCAGTTGGCATTGCTCCTCTAATCACTATAAAGGATCACTCAATTCTCGTTAACAGGCTTGAAACGTCACAAGTGATTGCTCTGCCAATATGTAAGCGTATGTGTGTGAGAGAGACGTGTAAAAGCCGGTGCGTGGGCAGGTACACACAATCTCACTTTTCTAGTTGTTTGTTGTTAGAGTTGTTGTTGAATTATCATGCATTGAAATTGAGAAAATACCAAAATTGCTTTAACTCAAAACCCATTATTTAATGTAGTTACATAATGGCTAAGAACATGCCCAAGATGGACCCGGCTACAATGCCTTATGCCAAGTTCACTGGTTTGATTCACAAGAACCTCCCTGAAATGGGGTTCCCAGTCACCCCTGCCCACGTCAGCATGGGTTTCTGGGGTCTCATGGCCCTTTGGACAGCTGTGGGGGTAATGGGATCTGCATTCTTGACTAACTTCCTGGGTATCCTGTACCCTGCGTGGCAGAGCTATAAATGTGAGAAAGAAAGAAAACCAGCGTCACAGTGGCTAGCCTACTGGATCATCTACTCGCTCTTCTTCCTTCTGGAGATATCTCCCTCTCTGATCGCTAAGATTCCATGTTACTACACCATCAAGTTGGCTCTCCTACTGTGGTGCATGTACCCAGGAGTAGGTAATGGTGCTGACCTAGTCTACAGTAATGCCATCCGACCTGCCCTGCACATGCTGGACGGAGTCATGGGAGATAACCCTAAGGCCAAGAAAGGAGGAGCTGGGAGTGGTATGGGGGACAGGAAGGGGTCACTCAATGGAGATCTGAGTGCTCTTGGAGGTAACCCACCCAAGATGACCAAGAGCTCTAGTAGGGACAGCCTGAGTGGCAAGGGAAAGGGACCCAAGTTGTAAATGTGGGGATTCGAGTGCTAGTGATATAATCGGAAGGGCTGAGAAAAGATGAAGAATCAAGATGTATGAAAAGTTTGGAAATAGGACATTCTATTTTTTACACAGTTAGAAGAATTGCTGACGTGGGTTTTTAGTTTGTGAAAAAAATGAGTCTTTCATTATCATAGAACAATTGATTTTCTAGTTTTACATTTTGGAATTCGATGTATTTTTATTGGGTTCCTTCTCCCACCTTCCCCTTTCATTTTTCAGTCCTAAAACTCTTACGGCTACCCCTCCCCCCCCCCCTCATACCTCCTTCCCTCTCTCTCTAGTAGCTAGCATCCCTCTCTCATACCTCCTTCCCTCTCTCTCTAGTAGATAGCATCCCTCTCTTACACCTCCTTCTCTCTCTCTCTAGCAATGCGGCTCAGATGGCGAGAGCTATCTCCGGAAGATGCTCTCATTATCAAAACGGGATTTGGGGACATCGGTCGGAGGATGTGGTCCTTTGCATCAATGATGTTCTTAATCACACTTAAACCTGGTAGGAGAGCCAATGTAATAGTGAATATCTGTGATAACCATGGTTACCATCCGCCTAGCAACTAGTAACCATGACAACCCCGCAGGATCAATGGATTTGGTGGCAGGCCACACCCTCAGTATCAGTATTGCAACCCTGATATTCGCTAACTCTATCGGAACATTGATCGATAGGATAAAGCGGCTAACAGCTATACGTGTAGCAATCGGTAAGTTAACAACTTTGTAAAATGTATCCTATGAAATAATGAAACTAGAAGTGGAACTTCCCCAACTCTCCAACATCTCTCTTCCAAATATAGGTGGTCAGATAGCGGCTGTAGCAGTGATAGCGATCATGATCCTTGGTGTACAAATAAAGGGTGACATCTTAACTTGTGTTCCATCAGAGCTTTATTCAGTGTTCACAATTCTTGTAAGTATTTAACAGGCCCCTCACTTTATCCTCATAATCATATCCCCTCATATTATCCTCATATCCCTCGTAACATTCCTGTCCCGGACAAATCTGATCTAGCACCGTATCATTGATCCCTATAATACCTCGATTACGACTTGATTTACCAACCCGGCCATCCTCCTAATTTCAGTGTATCTGTGACATCTGCTCTAAGCTGGCAAAAGAGGCAGCAGGGATTATTATAGGGCGAGACTGGATGGTGACTGTGGTGGGTGGTGATAGGGCCAGGTTAGCACGGTTAAACGTGTGGGTGACAAGGATAGATGAATTCTTTGGGATCACATCTCCACTTGTTATTGGTTACCTCAGACAGGTCCTCTCCATGTTACAGACAACTATCATTGGGTCACTAGGGTGAGTTATAATACAGGTAGAGGAATATTTGGTGACTACAATGGGGGAAACAGTCGCGGCTGAACCTGAGGTTCAGGCACAACTATTTCCCCCAATCACTGTTATAGTAGAGATGGTAGGGGAGGAGATACATATTCTTCTTTTTGGGAGTTATTGTTCATTTCATCCTTCACAATAATTCCCTCTCCCCCAGATATCTGGTGTGCATGCTGGTACAGTATAGTCTGATAATGTACGTGTACCGGAGGGTGGAAGGTATTCGTTACACTACACCACCTGCCTCTATCACAGAGAGCAGAGAGAGCAGCAGACTGAGTGTGATGATCAGTAGCCCTGACTCCAGTATTATTGGGGGCAGTAGGGAGAATGTTGACGAGGAACCTCTCTCACCCCCACCACCCTATACTGAGAAGGAAGAGGAGGAGGCAGCCAGTAGAGGGAGAGGCGGTGGAAGGGGTGGAGGGAGAGGAGGAAGGGGTGGGAAGAATGGACAGGCTAGGGAGGGTGATAAAGAGGGTGAGGTGAAGGGAGAAGGAGAGAGAGGAGGTGGTGGTAGAGGAAGGGGAAGGGGAAGAGGAGGAAAAAGAGAAGCAGCTGATTCGCCCGGCCAAAGGTCAGTTGTTTATCCTTATTACACGCAGAGAATTGAGAATTGAGAGTTGAGACCCTGTAAATGTGATCCCATTGAGTTGCGCCAAGATTTAAATATAGCCAGACTAACACACCGGTCCATTCAGGAAGAAACAAGACTCACAGAAGAGAAAGAAGCAGTCCCGGAAACCCAACATTTTCGATCCCCGTGGTTTGTATGAGAACTTCAAGAAGTTTGCCACCTACAAGATTGCTCTGGCGGGTGTGTGTCAAAGTATGCAGCAGTTATCTCTAGTGGAGTTTGGAATTGTTACCATGTTGTACCTGAGAACTCAGGGTAAGTTAGAAGACAGGTCTGACTTCTATATTTCTTGTTGGCAAAGTGGTTTAGTTGGTGATGATTTAGTATTTCACCCTCCTATTATATTTAGGTATCAACTTCCTGTATCTCGGAGTGTCCAGGTCTCTCTGTGGAGTTCTAGCCATCATCGCCTCCTTTATCTACCCAAGATTCGTCAAGAAGTAAGATAGTTCAAGTAGTGTAACCTTCAAAACTAACTATTCGAAATGTTTTCTCACCTCAGCTAATAACACTCCCTTCCTCAGGAGAGGCTTGATATCCGCTGGGTGGATCGGGTGTTTTATCCAAGTACTAGCCTGCTATGGGGCCCTGGTTGCTATGTACTGCCCCCACTATGCAATCAGTTCATCAACAGGCCCCAGCACTGGAGATGGCACAGCTGCATCTAAATGTTCCGATAACTTCATACCTGATGACTCCTTCTCAATGCCTGAATTTGATGATATGTATGGCATTGTGGATCAGAACTTCCCGCTCCAAGAACGGAGGAATAGGAGTCTGGGGTTGGAGAGACTCAACTCAACTAATGTAGTGATTGGGGGTAGTAAAGAGGGACGATATCCAGTTCCTAAACCGGCTAGGTTAGATGATGGTAGGCCTGGAAACAAGGCTGGTGGTCAGATAATGGGCAGTGATGATGAAATGAATAAACGACCAGGTGGTGGAGGCAAGGGACCCTCAGGGGGAGGTGGAAAAGGGCCTGGTGGTGGAGGGGGCAAGGGACCTGGTGGTGGAGGTGGACACCATGGTGGTGGTGGAGGAGGGGGTGGAGGAGGTGGTGGACATCATGGAGGAGGGGGAGGAGGTGGTGGTGGAGGAGGCGGTGGTGGAGGACACCACGGGGGTGGTGGAGGAGGTGGAAAGGGAGGTGGAGGTGACGAACAACCCTCAGCATCTGCACTTATCATTTTAGGTGAGTGATATCAAACCTTAATTCTACTGTTACCGGGATGCTCGGGGGAAAGGGTTTTGCCCGGTAAATCGGGGGAAATACCTAGACTGAAATAGGCAAAAAAATTCCCGTCATCAGATCGCATAGCTCCCATATAATAGAAAATGGGTGGGAGGGAAATACGACAGAGAGTTGAGACAGAGATTCAGTTAGAGATTCAGTTAGGAGAGGAAGATGGGGAGAGTGATAGATAGAAAGTACAGATTGGAGAATTGATAGACGCAATTAATGTTTTGTACAAAATCTCAAATCAAAAACACACAAATCAAAGAAGGGAAGGATCGAAGCTCATGTTCTCAAGGACAGTGAAGGCAGAGCACCGGCTGTAGACAGTATCATCCAGAATCCTGGTATATTCCTCAGGCTTTCCTCCTTCTGAGACGTAGGGGTGTCGCAGGGCATCAGAGATAGTGATCCTCTCCCAGTCCTTTTTCTCCAGCATCCTCTTCAAGAAGTCCCGGGCAGGTCTGGAGATGAGATCAGGAAAGGTAAGGGGTCCTCGGATCACGTCCTCCTCAGAGGTGAAGGGTAGCCGGGCAGTGAGGACTTCAAACAGGACAACTCCACAGGACCAGATGGTAGTTGGTTCAGCACGGTATCCACTCTCCATGATCCACTCAGGAGGTGCGAAGGCGGGGGTTCCATAAGCTCCGGTGAAGACATCCCTGTTTGCATATGTAGAGGATCCAAAGTCTATCAGTTTTATCTCGTTGGTATAGGTGTTGATAAGGAGGTTCTCACTCTTGATATCCCGGTGGAAGATAAGGTTCTGGTCCAGGTAGTCCACTGCAGAGAGAAGTTGTTGGGCGATGTAGCTGCAAGTTTCATCGTTCTGGGGTCCCAGGTGGGTCAGGAATGCAGAGAGGTCCATTGAGGCTAGAGGGCGTTCCAGTACAAGGGCGAATTTCTTCTTAAACACGAACAGGTCCACGAGAGAGATAATGTTGGGATGGTCCAGGGTATCCAGGATTACTGCTTCAGCAGGGAGGGACTGTTTGTTGACATCCATCATAGTCTCCACGTCCTTCTTGCTGATGTACTTGACGGCCACAGTGCGGAAAGTGAAGGATTCAGTCGCCTCAATGATCTTGCCAAAAGAACCAGATCCGATGGTGCGGCCCAGGCTGTACTTGGAAAGGAAGTCAGACTTGTCGGATGAAGTAGGTCGGGTACAGGAGAGGAGAGGAGTGAAGAGCTTGTTTCCCATGTTGTAGTAGTAGATGGATAGTAGATAGTAAAGAGAGGATTGAATGTTTGATGTTGATGGATCTGGAGAGAGGGTTTTTGTGTGTTGTGGAGAAAATCTTGTTTGCATGTACCAGGGTTAGTGGATCCATGTTAATCAAGGAGGGAATGTGATACTGATTGGGCTAGCATGGTGTGCGATATGCGATACGGTGATTTGGGGTGTGGGTAACAAGAATCGCCTCGCCCTGACTAGATCACGTTACCAGGACAACTCGGGCATTACAGCTCACATTACAATATAGTCGTTACTCAACAACAATATAGGGTTTTGGACAAACATACAACCATAGCATGTGTCACAGAAAGAAGAGCAACTAGAATAAAGCTCCCGAAAATCATGATTAATCTCTCTTTCTATTAGCACAAGTTGACCCCTTCTCTCCCTGATACAGTCTCACTGCTGGTTGGTAAGTTTGGCACTACGTTATCCAAGATATCTATTCACCAGTTGTACCAAGAAGAAATACCACGACACGAACGAGGTTTGTATTGGGCAGCTGGGTTTGGAATCAGGAATCGGATAAATTAGGCTGATATGGGGCGGATAATTCATTGAGACCGGTATCCAACACATATAACTCTCTCCCCACTCCAGGTATGATAGCGGGAGTGCAAGTTACCATGAACACATTCTTCAAGACAATCTCCATGACAGTGGCCCTATATGCCTCCACCGCTGAAAACTTTATCTACCTGGTTTGGATGAGTGTCGTGGTGGAAACTGTTATTTTAGCTATTTACAGCAGGTTTGCATGGCTCTACACACGGGGTGGGGTTAGTGGCAGTGAACCGGTTCAACCCCACCTCCTTCAAGAGGAAGATTTGGAGAGTGAGAGGGGGGCATCCGTTGTATGATCTTGGAATTTTAAAACTCTGGACATTTTGATCTTTTTTAACTTATGCGTGTTGACACATCTGCAGTTGTTTATTAATTTGTTTTGAAAGCAGGTTAACCAACAGAGTGACAAAGTGACAGGTGTATGATTATTCAGACTGTTTTTAGTTTTCACTTCACCATAACACGGTGTTTTTCGCTTTACAATGCAGAATAAATTGAGGCATAATAACATAAAATAAAAGAAATAATATCCCGGCGTATGAGACATAAAATTAACTTTCTCTCTCCCACACACGAACATGACAAACATAAAAAAAAATCGCCCAACCTCACGAGGTTGCGAGGTTGCCACCACATGAGGTTGTAAACAGCTTAAGAAAGATGATAGGTTGTGTGAGTGTGTGCTACAAAAAGGCGCTCGGCGCCATAAATTATCCAAGAAACGTCTCTTTGGCAAAAAGTTTAACCTCTCGTGAAACCTTTGGGGTAAGATCGTAGTAATCGAGCGCCCAGCTCCCTCTTTCCTCGGCTAACCTCCCTCTTTCCTCGACTAACCTCTCTCTTTCCTCGGCTAACCTCATCCGACTCTTCTTCTGAAGCCTTCATTCCTCCCCTAGAACAACACTGGTATGGCCTCTCAGCCTCCCTCTTTCCTCGACTACCTTCCTCAGCCTCCCTCTTTCCTCGACTACCTTCCTCAGCCTCCCTCTTTCCTCGACTTCCTTCCTCAGCCTCCCTCTTTCCTCGACTACCTTCCTCAGCCTCCCTCTTTCCTCGACTTCCTTCCTCAGCCTCCCTTTTTCCTCGACTTCCTTCCTCAGCCTCCCTCTTTCCTCGACTACCTTCCTCAGCCTCCCTTTTTCCTCGACTTCCTTCCTCAGCCTCCCTCTTTCCTCGACTACCTTCCTCAGCCTCCCTCTTTCCTCGACTACCTTCCTCAGCCTCCCTCTTTCCTCGACTTCCTTCCTCAGCCTCCCTCTTTCCTCGACTAATTTCATCCTCAGAATTCCGCATACCTCGAGATCCTTCTTCCTCGGAAGCCCTGAAACCTCGAGAAACTTCCTCAGCCTCTTCTTCACTTAGACCTCGCATCATCAGGTCTCTTTTGCCTCGCATCATCAGATCTCTTTTGCCTCTCATCATCAGATCTCTTTTGCCTCGCATTAACTCAAGATCCCTCTTGCCCCTCATCATTTCGAGATCCCGCCTTCCCCTCATCAATTCTCGCTTCCCTCGCATTAACTCTCTCTTTCCACGCATCAGTTCTTCACTTTCTCCACAGACCAGAGCTACCAAAACCACTGAAAAAGGAAAGTTTTTAAACTAAAATTCTTATAGGGGTTACATCGAACACTATCTAAATACAAAACAGAACAAAATAGGTAGCAATTTGGTACCAAAACAGATTGGAGTTTAACTTACCAAGGCAAAGGGTGAAAAGTTTCATTTTGAAGATGGTTGAAGAAACGGAAGATATCGACCAGGTATTAGGATGCGGACTTTCCAAGATAATGAATTCTTGCTAAATTGGAATGGGTAATAGAGTTTTAACTTTTCAGATGGTACGAGTTTGAATCCAAGCAAAGACAACACGATTAGAAACTACAATGGTTTGGAAAAAGGCGACTTCCGAGAAGCTAATTGATGCTGGGCGGACGAAGGCCAAAGATCCCTCTCACGCTTGCAGACCCTTTACAAAACGCTCTCCCTCCCTCTAAAGTAAAACCACAGTTATAAGCGATACTTAAACTGAAATGCAGGAAATCTGTGAACTCCATTTTAGACATCCCCCTCGCTTTATCCCCCTCTCTCTTTCTCTCTATCTCTGATCTCCCTTGCTCTCTCTCTCCCTTCTCTACAATGCTGTTAGACTATGATTTCCTACTACTAAGCATCCCAAAGATGTCTAAGATATAATGCCTAGTTAGTAAACAGGAGAGACATCTGGTTAGAGAAAGATACAATTTGCTGCGGAAGCAAGTAGAGTAACGGCTTGATGGGCTAATAATAGAGGGTCGAGAGACCCGGAAAGATCAGTTAATAAATATCGGGAATATGCGATCATTGTAAGAGGAAGGAGGGTTCGAGAGAGAGAGAGAGAAAGATCAGGGGAGAGAATTAGTTAATTTACAGTTTATTAATCGCCCCCTGCCCCAGGAATGACCCTGGATATTGGCACTTTATTGGTAATTTAAATGTTGGTTCCGGGAAAAGGTACCAATATTGGTAACTTGGATAAAAGTTTCCAATTTCCAGGAGGACCAATTTTGGCGCTGCTAGCAACTCAAAACTGGTTCTAAATTCTGCTTTTTATACCAACCCACAAACACAGGACCACCTAATACCTCACAGTTCAAACCGTTTCATGTTCCTGTCGCAAATTTCTTTGTGGAAACTGGAAAATTTAAAGCTCTCTTATACAAAGATATTTACAATTTCAAGTGGGCGAGAAAGTCCCATCCTCAAAGTAATTCAAATTAAATTCGGCATGAGCAAGGAACAACTTGTTTTTAGAAAAAGGTGTGCCGTGTGAGACATTCCATTTTGTTCAAGGTTGAGCATTGCAAGGCAACCAACTACTAGGAATGGTGACCCTATAATGGTGCCTATAGTTGGTTCTATCTCTAGCTCTAACTGGTGAAACATTAACACAATGGGGGTATCCTGGTTACCCACTAGTGGCTATCTGGATAGAATAGAGTAGGGAATTATCAGGACATATGGTAATGGACCACCGAGAATGGCCAAGCTGCAAGCAAAACCCCAGTGGTCCAATGCGGGTCTGACCCATTAAATTCTAGGATGTCCCGCTTTTATGTGCATTGTCCATGACGTGGGAGAGGGATTGGGCACGTGCAATATAGCACGTGACACGGTATAACAATGAGAGGAGGAGTTATTATTGGGGGGGGGGGGGGGGGGGCTAGATAGTGAGACCTGGAGAGGGAGAGGAGGACAGCTGTAGTAGGCGAGGGATGTGAGAGGGACGATGTGCTGTAAAACATGATTAAATTGCCTGGGGAAGGATGCGATGTATTATATGACATGTGATTGAGAGGGACATGATTTGTTACTTTAGTGCTGCCCATCAATAGCAATATTGATTGTGTGTGACATAGAGGAATTAGCTGAAGTAAAATTTGATCTACCAAACCCTCGCACAGCGCACTCGCTCTGTAATTTTGAAATGACGGTCATTTCATTTCAAAATGACATTATACAGAGCGAGTGCGCTGTGCAAGGGTTACTAAAAGGAACTGGACTCATACAGTAGCTAAAATACCAACTCAGCATCATGGTAGTTGCCCCACATAAAGGCAACACTCGGGAACTCCAAAATGTCTATCAGAAGGTCGATTGTTATTTTATCAAAAGGGGCGTATCATGCTAACTTCCATGCTATTGTTAGAGGCTGTGGTAATTGATGGACGCTTCGAGATAGCTAATAAACACCACACAATGAAATACACGCCCTCGAGGGATCCATGATATCTTGCTAGCACAGCGAGATCTTGCACAAATCTTACAGTTTGACATTGTGGTTAAAGCGGACGGGGTAGAAACTTGGAAGGGGTGAAAACTAGGAAGGGGTGAGAACATGTCCTGGGTATGGGAGGTCATTTAAGAGAGACTGGTAAAAACAAGGATTTTTGCCCCTTCTTCTTTGTTTAAAGTTCCAGTACAGTTTAAAGTTCCAGTACAGTCTAAAATGACCTCCCATACCTAAAACGTGTCATCATCCCTTTCCTAAGATAAAATTTGGTGGTCGAAGTTGAACCCGAACTATAAGTATAATGATTTCATATGCAATCTTACAAGGGATGATGCTCTCGTGGCTGGATCAGAGTCCCAAAACAAGAGCTCACAATTGTCTGAACTACTCCCAGGGTAACTTTTATAGCCCAGTTACCCTGCTTAGGGGGACAATAAGTCTCAGTAAATTAGGGGCAATGGCTATTCAGGCTTAATTTCCATTTACAATTCTCTCTCTCTCTCTCTCTCTCTCTCTCTCTCTCTCTCTCTCTCTCTCTCTCTCTCTCTCTCTCTCTCTCTCTCTCTCCCCTCTATCTTCCTTTTCCTAAAGTTAATGGGTCATGATATTAACCCCTTGTGATGCCTAGTTTTCCTCCTCTTCACTTCCAGAAGAGAAGGGCTACTAGTGAGTCGAATTGTAAGCGTGGTCAGGGAGCAGAGGATAGTAGGATTGCATGAGCGAGAGTTCCATGTGACATATGCTGCATCTCGTTAGGCGTCTCGCCCCCATTATACACCAGTCTGGCCCCGCCTTTTTAAACCGCAACCACCGCAAAGACAAAGGAAAGATATGCAAATTTTGGGGGATTGGAACAAGGTAAATCATAATGGGAGAACATTTTCAAAAGATCAAAAAACTTTCATAATTCATAGTCCTTTTGCTTTCTTCGAGCGATTCATACACGTGTTAAGTCTCTTTCACAATACTCTCTCTCTCTCTTCAATTATACTCATGATCGCTACTTTCTCTTTGTCTACTAGACCACGTCAATGGGACAAAATATATTGTGTCCCTATTGACGTGGTTCACAAATCTCTATTATAATTTGGAGATGAACGACGTCGAAGTGGTGGTCGTTCGTTAGGCGGTATCTAAGCGACAGTCTGCTCCTTCATAAAACACTTTATAGGCCAAAAGCTGTAAAGCTGTTATTCACACTTTTGGAACTTCCAGTGGAAGTTTGTTAATATTTTCGAATGACTTTTTACATGCCAGTCCCCATAGTTACCGATTCAGTTGCCATGGCAACCGTGTTATTGCCGTTGAAAGGGGCGAAAAGAACCGCCCGGCGAAGCCGGGTGGGTTGTCAAAAAGCCCTTACTTGAGGCGCACCCAATGGGTGCGCTAGTTCTAGAAAAGTTCTAGATGAATCTTAGAAACACGGCTAGATATATTGGCTATTATAATGGCTATTACCCGGCTATATTGTAGTATTATCATGAAATACTCCTTATTTACTCAACCAAGCTTTTACAAATTTGTCAAAATATCCCGATGCACAACAAATGGAGTCCATATTATATCTTTCATTCGTCAAAATTAGCAGTCATTTCAATATCATCTACTGAGTGTCTATCACGTTTGCAGCTCTGCTGTGCTGAGCAGCACATGGGATGCCCTAAGGGGCGGGGGTGCTCCTCCCGTCCCGAAGTAAGAGAACGACCAGGAGGGGGTCAGGGTGGGGGCAACACGTTCCTTAAACGCTAACTCTCTGTGTAACCTGGTGGGGGAGAGAGGGGGATTTAGTTGTAGTATATCATAGTAGGGTCAATTCAAGGAACATATAATGGCCCCAATCCCTATGCTGGGACGGCATTGAAAATTAATTTACAAGATTTCCTAGTTTCTGAATTCAGCAATTCTAGAACGTATTGTCCCTAAAGTCACATTGTCTCTAAAGAGGTTCCCCATGGGATAATGATAATGTTTCCTTCTCTAATCTTGGCCTTCCCCGGGGTAGGGGGGTCAATTAAAGAGAAAATCTTGGAAGGAGCACCCATTATTTGATCTATGAGATGGCTGCTGAGTGTTCTCGACGCCAAAGAAATACAATTCTACCCCGCGATTCTTTGTTGAGTAAGGGGGAAGAGTGTCCCCCTTACTCAACAAGTGATTCTCCTATAACTTACTTGATTTTTGAAGCCTTTAGCTGCGCTTCAAATCCAGTATGGAATGATGCTCCACTGAGATTGTCAGCACTGGTTATGTAACGTGTCTTCTCTGTTTTACAAGGTTTCTCATCAAACACGAGGGAGTTACAAAACCGTTCTGAAAAGAGGGCGTGGTCAAGAAACCAAACTCTAAACATGGTCATTTTCTTGACAAGGAATGAGCAAAACCATTCCTATAAGATGTAGACCCTCACCCTTGATTGAAGGTCCAACTCGGACATTTTTCAGGCGTGACACCCTAATAACGTTATTTGATGACGAGGAGGGTCTACAGCAAGGATCTGAGCATATTGAATCTGAGCGCTGTTGAGCTGGGTTCTGGTCTCGGGAGTTTGGGTTACCAGATTTCTGACTGGACTCTGTCAATCGGTCTGATGCTATAGGGGATAGAAACAGGGGTTAGAGGCAGGGATTAGAAGAGTTAGAGGCAGGGGATAGAGGAGTTGTATAAAGGGGAGGGGACTAATCAGTGTTATCAAATGGACCATAATAGACCTGAACTTCAATCTGTACTATATTGTATAGCAAATGACGTAAACAGGCTAATTACATTCCCTTTTTGTGGGGGTGGAGGGGGACCTATTACTTGATCAATCAAGTGCACGTGGTACAGGGTCACGTGGTACATGCTAGGTCACGTGTTAAATACTCACGTGTGAAACGCTTGCTGCTTCCCCGCACTGAGAATGCGTACTCTAGATGGGGGCTCTCACAGGTCCTGACAGGTAGAGATACTAGAGATAGGGGGCACCCCGGCTGTTCTGCCTCTGATCCGGTGATAGTGGTACAGCTACCAGGTTTATTTGGTTTCTCCATCTGTAACAGGGAGGTCGAGTCAGGAATTGTTGTTATTGGGTGCAGGTATGCTGTATTGATAACCCATTCTGTTATATACCTGTTCTGTTGAACTCTCACTCGTTCCTTTTCTCCACTTTTCCATTTTGCTCTCATAATACCGTTTAGTACCAGCAATCAGTCTCTTTTCAAATTCCATCGGGGTCTTCTTCCCCCGCTTCTTCTTTCTTTTCTCTGATTCAGCTGGCAGGTTGGGGGATAGTTAGAACTTTAATATGCAGCTGTATTAATGACTGAGCCACTCAAAGTAACACGTACCATTGTTTTACCACACCAAACCACACCCCTAATACTAACAACACCTACCAGCAGTGAGGATTGAGTGGATATTGTTATCTTCTGATCCCTGTAGTCCACCGCCACACAACTGGTCCTCACTCTCTTCACTAGTAGTAGCAAACTTAGACCTCTTCCTAGAAGTAGAGAGAGGGAGGGAGATTTAGCAAACTCACTCTTACCCTAACCAATATTGAAACCAAGTACTTACAAGTGTTTTCGTTTCCTAGCCGCAGCAGCCAGACTAAATGATCGATTCTTCTTCTGGGCATTACTTGTCCGTCTCTTGTGAAGAGCAAACTCTTTTGATCCGAGAGAGAAGTTTGAAATTCGCAACTTGGATGAATCTGTAGAAGACAACAAACCTTAGCTAGATGGTAACCATGGTAACTAAATATTTACTGGTAACCATGGTAACTTACCTCCTGACTGGTTACCAGAAACTGCCCACAATGATCGTGATCCAAGAGAGAGGTCCGAACTAATCAACCTGTTCTTCTTTTTCTTTACTCTTCTTGCCTGTCTAACGAGAAATAAAACAGTTATATAGTAGCGTCCCCCCCCCTCTCTCTCTCTCTCCCCCTCTCTATCTCTCTCTCTCTCCCTCTCCCCCTCTCTCTCTCCCCTACCTCCTAGCTTGTCCTCCTCCACTGGTGGTCCCCTCCTCCACCATGTCCTCCCCCTCACCACCCTCACACGCAGTATCTGAGTGGCCCTGTTCATCAGTACTAGTGGTTGCTAGGCCACCAAAAAACTCTGCTCTCCGTTCCTCAGCGATGATCTGCTCAAATACGTCATCATCACGTGACCGTGTGATCTGCAGGAATATAAACTACTCAGTGTCAGTTGTGTTTCTATAGCAACGTAAAAAACATGGAATATGGTCACCGCCTAGTCAAAACTGAAAACAAGTTTCAACTCCTAGAAACTATACCCTCCTTCCCACCCCTTCCAACTACGACTATTAGCCATCGCAATCCCAGATCATGTACCCTGTACTTAATGATGATACTCCGAATAGAGAAAGTATCATCTGATATGGGTGGTAGAAACCCATTGTGCTTGCACGCCCTCTCAAACACTGTCGCCATATGATGCTATTGACAATAGTGGGAAACTACAAAGAAGCGGGGATTATAGGAAACTTCCCATGAAACAGAGCCAACAGAGCACTGAAGTTTATTGGAAGTGATTGCTACTAGCACGCGATGTCGGGCCCCGATACTCGTGTATACAGAAGAGAAACGAAGAGAAAGAAGTGATCCCACGGGTCTTAGCAATCATGGCAATTGAGCACCAATCATCTCTCTCTCTCTCTCTCTCTCTCTCTCTCTCTCTCTCTCTCTCTCTCTCTCTCTCTCTCTCTCTCTCTCTCTCTCTCTCTCTCTCTCTCTCTCTCTCTCTCTCTCTCTCTCTCTCTCTCTCTCTCTCTCTCTCTCTCTCTCTCTCTCTCTCTCTTTCACACACTCTCTCTCCCTCTCTCACTATTGCAATTGCATGCAGTATGAGTCATTTAGCGAATGAGTTGGGATATATAGGCGGCATATTATGGACATAAAGCTGACTATCGCTTGCCAACCTCTCTGGTTGTCCTACATTTACCAACCCAACCTGCTTCTATCTTCTTCTGCAACTTCCTACCATGTTGAACCAGATCAATTATCATGGGTAGTGGTTATTGGGTGGTTAGTGGTTACCCTTCTACATACTCCCAACTTCCTTACTGAATTCTACTCCAAGTTATCATCCCACTATAAAAGATACCCCCTGGGATCCACTCACCGTCACCCAATTATACTAACCGGATGGGAGGGGGGGGGGCTACTAACCTCACCCAATACTAACCTCACCCAATACTAACCTCATCCTCACTAAACATGTCCTGTGTAGGGAGGGCTGACAGAGAACTAGACTGAAGGGACGCCTTCCTCTTTATCAGCTTCTCTGCAGAGATGTATTGAGGATCAGAGTTTAATCAACAAATATTTAATATTATGCAACATAAATTTACAGTGGAGTTTCAAACTATGAGACAAAGATGCAATCATGTATCACTTACCATTAGCCAATTCATAGTTCACTGATCCCTTCAATCTTTTCTTAACCCCCTTCCCTCGTTTACCCTTCTTCCCTCCAGTTGGCGAGGACCACTTAGCCCCAGAACTGGGAGAGTGGGAGCTGCTGGCTGCTTTAGCTGCCGTCCTCGCCTCAAAGTCATGGGACCTGAGAGAGATTGATTCTGATGGAACACCACACCAGTAACTGAGATCAGCTCCTACCAGTTCAACTGTTCAAAGTCAAGGTGAAACTAAGAAGGGTACCCTGTTATACCTTCTATGTAGATGGAGACTCTCTCTAATGTATCTTCGTCTCCTAGTCTCAGCAGACCGTGTTGAGGCCAGGAGGGGATCTGTTTCGGGTGGTGGCACTCTCGGTACAGTATGGACAAGGCCAGGGGGAGTTCCATGGGATGAAGTTGTTTTAGATGGTGGTGCTGCTGAAATGTAGTCTGGTGGAAGGTTAGATAGAATTAGTTCCCTTCAATTCAACTAAGATGTATTTTGGCCTAACCCTCCCCAGTTCTGACAACAATTGATCAACTAAAACTACAATGCATTACCATGAATTGTTTTGCTGGTTCTATTGTGACCCCTATCCTCCCCACCCTTCCTCAGTGTGGCAGACTGGTTTCTGGGCGAGGGCGGTACTTTAATGTCTAACTTCTCATCCACCGTGGTATTCTGCAGTAGCTGTGTCTCTAGTAGCTGGGTAGTAGCGAATTGATCTTCATCGGTACCTTGTTGGTTAAAGAGCATGAATTACATTCCGTTCATAAACAACAAAACATCAAGCCAGATGTATGTAAAAAACTAGTGAATATAAAGTCCCCTACCTGTGTTGATTTGTTTGTTCCTGGCAGTCAGCTCTTGTTTAGTGACTGCTTCCCTCGCTTTACTAGCTATAACTGCTACCCTGCAAGAATACGTGCAGTCTGCAACACTTAACAGTTACATCACAGTGCTTGTCATAAAGACTTCAGAGACAATTCCACTTCAGAGCTGTAGCACGTGCAACTATTCAGGGAGCTGATGACGTAACATGCATGACGTCATATAATGACAGTGTGAATCATAGGTAGACTGGTAATCATCCCATCAAGTTGAACCTACACCCAATACAATGACTCCACCTACTTTTGTTCGGGGCTGGTATCAGGTCTCTTTACGGGGGTGTCCCTATGGGGCGGGTAGTCTCTGGGGGTGGAGCGGGGAGCGGCGTGTTTGGAACAGGATGCTAACGTTCCTGTACCCTTGTGCGGGCATTGTAATGTTAACTTGATGTACCTGCAGGGAGAATTAGGTCAGGCAGGTTGGTAAAACTCTGTGTTAGAAGGTGGCAAGTGGATGGGTAAACTGCAGAGAACTGGAGAGAGTGCTCTGAGTACCTATGGAAGTATAGAAGTGGGGGTGGGTCGATAATACCGCGCGGCCCAAAAAAAACTAAGGGTACGTTGGCCTTCTTTTCTCCTAGAAATTTAATTTCAATCACTCTGATATTTTGGCACAATATTTGTATGGTTACTCATTCGAGGAATCCGGAGTTTCAGCCCTCTGGATGAAAATTCATTTTTTTCGCCCGAATGAACATTTAATGAACGCCAAAACGAGACCATATTTTGGTACCAAAGTTTAACAAATTTGTTTGGCTATCGATTTTCTTTCGAACGCGACCAATTTGAGCTTAATTGGATCACCACAAGAATCACAGTGACCAGTTTACCTAGCCTAGGTTGGGTCATGTGATCCCCATCAAATTATGACGTGTTAGCAAGAGAACTTACATTCTAACGGACGCTGTATCGGTATACCGTCCTAATTAGCAGATGTGATACGTGATACGCGACCGTTACACCTGCTTATTGGCACTTAGTAATGACGCTAGCGGTCCAATAGGAGTCACTTGGCCAGACCAAGTGTCGGAAAAGTGGCCACTGTGTCTCTTGTGGTGGTCCAATTGACCTAAAATTAGTCGCGTTTGAAAGGAAATCGTTACCCAAAGGCGACTGTGAAATTCCGGTTTGGAATACCTTTTTTGTTTTCAAGTTCATTTAGGATTCATTCCAGTCGTAAAAATGAATTTTTAGATAGAGAGCCCAAATTCTAGCTAACATCAATATCGATCAAGTGTAATGGCTGTACGAATTTTTAGCACCTGAATTTACCAATTTCTTGTCAAAACGGGTTAAAATCGATGTTTGGTAAAAATGACCGTTTTTTAATCATTTATTTCACCAACTAAACTTGATTCATTTTTAATAAAAACTCGGATTGCCATTTATTATTGTTTACTCTAATGCATGGTTGCTATTTTTAAGAAAAAAATCGAATTTAACCATGAGAAAACTTGGAAAAACCCGAAAAACGAGAAATTGGGTTCATTCATGAACTTCACACTTTTATGTTTTGAAACTCCGGATTCCTCGAATGAGTAACCATACAAATATTGTGACAAAATATCAGAGTGATCGAAATTAAACTTCTGGGAGAAAAGAAGGCCAACGTAGCCTTAGTTTTTTTTGGGCCGCGCGGTATACGCCTACCTATCAAAAGGGTATCGTTTCTGGGGTAACGACAGGAGCAGCATGTGAACAAAACTAGAGGATCTGTCCAATAAGCAATACGATCTCAATCAGACCTACTGCACCACTACAACATCAGGAGTGGAGAGGATTGAGGCGCATCAAAATTTGTACAGTCACAAGCAAATTTACCAATTGGTAACACCCGCCAAGATTGAGAAATGAGATAGACGGAGAGAAAGAGAGGGAGAGAGAGAGAGAAAGAGATGGAGAGAGAGAGAGAGAGAGAGAGAGAGAGAGAGAGAGAGAGAGAGAGAGAGAGAGAGAAAGAGAGAGAGCTATACACGGAATGCAAGCTACACCGGATGATATACAGTGCAAGATGATCACTCAGAATCTCTCTCTCTCTATCTCTCTCACTCTCTCTCTCTCACTCTCTCTCTCTCTCTCTCTCTCCCCCTCTCTCTCATCTCTACCAATATCATTATGGCTACTCCAGTCACCCGATCAATTTATATCAGGAGGAGGGAGAGTATTATAGCGGATAGGAACACATGTGTTTTGAGAGGCACAAGATGGTCAAAACTATAGTAGTAGGACAACAGTTGTTGTACTGCTACTAGGGAAACTAAAAACTTCAATGGTCTTCCGCGTGGGAACGAAATGAATTGACAGCCTGCAAGATGAACAATATACTACTGCTGCTGCACCGTATATACCTACTGCAGGGAACCCCCCTCACACACAGTTAGATTAACTGGAGGGGGCCACCCCAGTCAGCAGCAGTGACACTAATTGCCAAGTTAGTACGTTACCATAGCAACCAGTCATAATTAGAAATCATAATATGGGGGGGGGGGCATGTTGGTGGCAATTAATTCTGTGACATTATGATGATACCTGTGCCAGTGTTCATTGCACCGTTTACAGCATCCATCCTCCTCCTCATCCTCCTCACACCATCCCCCCACTATTGGGTTGCCAGGTGCTAAACCACTCTTAGCAATCACCTACAAGGGGATAGACGTGGTTAGTGTTAGTAGTACTAGGAGACCAGTATTATAGGCAGTGTGGGGTGGGGCAGATATCAAACTACACCTACCATGTTGGTGTGAGGGGTGGTAAGGGTGTGGTGGAGGGCATTACACTGAAGAAGATCCCCCAGTGATCCATCCCAGGCAGAGTGGAAGACTTGTTTCACAACTGCACCCAGCATACTCAACTGGAACACCTGGGAGAGGCTGGTAATCAGGGGAAATCAGGGGAAATCAGGGGAAGTAGGGGAGAGAAAGGGAGCAGGGAAGAGATGGGAATCAGGGGAGAGATGGGAATTTAGTAGGAATAGGACTGTGGCGCAAGAGCTGGCGAGATTTACAATATAGGGTAGGGGTTCACCTCCAAATTGGAGGTTTGGGTTCGGAGGTCCTCCAAACCCAAATGGCATATTGGTATACCTTGGGATAAGATTCCGGTTGTATCGAACTGCTGAACAAAACCATATTGAGAAAAATAAAGAACACAGTGGCTCAGACAAGCACAACACACGATTTGTTTTCTCCGAAATAGCAGCTCGTCTTGTCCCCGTTCAAATGGCTTTTCTCTCCCTCTCTTTCTCTGTCTCTCTCTCCCTCACTCTGACAACAATTGGTACTTGAAAGTGCAATGCTTCTGCGGCCTGAGTGCACGACAAGCCGTTGAAAAAGCGAGAGAGAGAGAGAGAGAGAGAGAGAGAGAGAGAGAGAGAGAGAGAGAGAGAGAGAGAGAGAGAGAGAGAGAGAGAGAGAGAGAGAGAGAGAGAGAGAGAGAAGATGAGAGTCTCTGAGGGTCGACTAAGCATGACAGATGAGCCATTGAAACTATATCGATACATAGTGAGACTGGGCCGGCTCCAAGCATTACACAATTAAGCACATTACCTCAACACCTGATTTACAAGACACGTTAGGTGGCGTGGCGGCACTAATATTCCCACAGATTCCCATTAGGTCAGGGCTGTTTTGAGTCAAGTTTAGTTACGTTATTCTAGAACTACTAGCTGGTCTGGCCAATGTGTTCGTCATTGCATGTCTGGACACGGTGGCTAAACAATTGACCCATTTAGAGGATCAAAGATTGTAGCAGTCCAAGCTAACAAGATAATCGACAGCCCTGACCTTTTCGAAGCAGCAAACTCGGAAAATAAGGGATGTGGCAAACCGTTTAAAATAGAGTAAATCATAGCACAAAGTTACCATACACACACTCTCTCACTTTCTTTTTCTCTCTCTTGCACTCTCTCTTTTCTAACTATCTCACCCTCTCTCTGCAGCTGTACAGAATGATTGTGTCCATCGACAGCCTGGGGGGTCTGGTTCACAACGGAAGCTGTGATTCTCCATACTGCTCTCTCTCTCTCTCTCTCTCCCACTCTATCTCTCTCTCTCCCACTCTATCTCTCTCCCTATCTCCATCTCTCTCTCTCTCTCTCTCCCTCTCTCTCTCTCCTCCCTCTCTCTATGTTCATTTCTCCTGGTACAGCGTACGTCGTGCAATTCTAGACGGGAGGGTAGACGCCATTGGAGGACAATTTGAATAAAATGCCAAGCATTTAATTTGACACACACTTCCAGTTGTCCAATCTCAAAAACAGAGACACCTTTAAAAAATAAAAATTCGCTTCCAAGTTTAGATTGTCTTTCAGTCTCAATTCAGTCCCATCCTCTGCGGACAGTAAACACAACTAGTCCCTAATCTTCTGATATCTCTCACTGCAGTCACTTTATCCGTATGGTGAGAGGAAGCGATGTCCAGTAGGAACTGAGAACTTTCTTCCATTTTGTGGACTCTTTTTACGGAGTCCTCCCATCGGGCTGTCACTGTCTGTTTCACTCTGTGGGGGGTTTCAGCTGGAATTGCGGGTGAGAACAACAAAATACTGGTTGTTGAAAAACTGTAATCAAATTGGTAAAGATATCATATAAAAACTATATTTATGTGAGTCAGGAACCGACCGAAACAAGTAAACAACCAATCAGAACTCGTTATTTAGGTCACGTGACTGGTTATCAGCCAATCAGAGACCAGTATTTCCTGATTCGGTCGGTTCATGATGTGAGTAATAAGTTATATAACAGTATAATGTCTCACCCCTGAGTTTTTGCGGCTGGGTAACGGGGAAAACATTTCAGATAAACGGGAGAGAGCCGTTTTGCTGCGTGTCGTCCCCGGGCTTTCTAGTGCCACTCTACATGTGCTCACTTCCTTCAAACTGCGTGCTTCTGTGTGGGCGGGAGGGTGATAATAGCTGCACGTTTTATTTGCACGTGCAGTCATATTTGCACGTGTAATTTCATTTGCACGTGCATAACTTTAACACACGTGGTACATACAGCGGGAGAAAAACCAAAGAAAAAGGGGTTTGCATGGTATGCAACTTCGACAATAATTCAGCGCATGCAAAATTAAAATATGTACTATTGTTGTTGCTAAATATATCACTCAGGGCCAAAAAGGGCGGGCTGTGGTGTGTTAAGTGTAGGGCAAGGAGATGAAACCCCTTGCCCGAATGATATTTGTGTTTATGAAGGAGTCGTGTGCTAATTGCCAACCTTGACCAATTTAGAAGAAGGTTAGGTGCAATGTACATTGGTATTAATCTCGCTTCTGTCAGGGAGAGGGGGTGGGGTCAGGAAGAATTGTGATGGGATGCTGGCCATGTGAACGATATGGAAGAGGGATTCTTTGTCGCAGGAAAAAAGATAGACAAAAGATAGATGTCATGAGTACAAATCCACTGAAAAGGATAGAAAGAAGATGGAGATTACACCGTATACTCGACAATGGGACGGTAGGAGTTTCATGATGATTTACATGGCACAGAGTTTTGGATTTCGCGATCCCAACGACCTGGCAACTAATATTGGGCAACTAGATAGCACAGCTTCACACTCACCCTTCTCCTTCTCCTCAGCTAGAAGGTTATGTTTCCCTGCCTCCCTCTGTTCATGGATGGCCCAGGCACCAAACCTTCTAGCACCATGAGCCCTAGAGAGAGCCAACCATATCTTTCTGTTCGCAACTCCGCAGTTCTCTTTCGCCATAACTGATGCTTTCTGGGACTGCAGGGGATCAGGGGGTTACTTGATATTCAGACAAATATTACATGCGATAGAGGAAAAAGCCGGATGGTAAGGTTGTTAGTTTGACAGAGAGTACATTTATCGGCTCGTTGTTCTGAATCGTGACTATTTTAACATTCTTCTCCTACAGGTTGTTACTTACAGAAGCGTTAGCAGTCCGGTTATTCTTCACTAGTTTGTTGTTTCTCCACTTCCCATAATACAGCACATCATTGTTAGCTCTCAGTACCCCAAAACCATGCTTCATGTTATCTTTAAACCCACCCTCGTATACCTCACCTGGTGGGAGGGGGGGGGGGTTGTTGTGGGGGTCAGAGTTAATCGGGAGTTTTATACTGGGTTTTAGAAAGGGGTTAACACTTGAACAATATGAATATGAATATGGAGGTGGGTTTATTACCTAGAAAGTTTCGTTCAATTCCATATCCGTGCCTCCTGTCTTCCTTCCACTGACCTCTATACACCTCTGTTTGCTAGAGAAAGGGTGGTGGGTTACATTTATAAATAGGTTTTGGAATTGTTTCTAAATATTTTTAATCTGACGTTCACACCTCTTCAGATGCCCAAACGCTCATTATGACGCTCAATATGACATTACCAAACACTAACATCAGTGGGTGAGAACTCCTCAAATATCTTGGCTCCCAGTAACTCCTCTAGGTCACTAACAGAGGGCACCTCCGTGGTACTCTCTGATAGACCCTTCTTGCTAGCAAAGGCTTCCTTTAGCTGGGTATTAGGGTTCACAACACGTACACCGTGCCCCTCCCTCACTCCCTTATTAAACTGGCCCGCGTAGAAACCTGGGGGAAGAGAGCGATATCATCTCGAATAGTGTGGCTAGTGCAAACAATACAAAAGGCAACGTCTTCTCAACAATCCCATTCCCCCGGGGTGTATTTACAACTCCATCCCCCCGGAGGGGGGATTTTACCTCCATCCTTGTAGACCTCAACTCCATATCCCTCGTGCAGGTCGCTGTTCCATGTTCCCTCGTAGCTGCAACCAGTCTTACTAACTGCCACACCGTATCCCTGCTTGGAGTCCTTCACCCACTGGCCCTAATGGTAGAGGTCGTTAGAAAAACTGTTCTAACCACTAAATGGGTTTAGAGTTTGGGGTCGATAATGAAACTCCTAGACCAACCTTGTAAACATAAGTTTGGTGTTTCTCAACCCCAGTTCCATGTCTGTACCCATTCTCCCAAGTTCCGAAATACTGGACATTGTTGGGCCACATGTAGCACCCTATCCTCTCATATCCGTTCTCCCACTCCCCACTAAACTGACAGCCCCTGTTATAGTGTAGGACACCATGCCCGTCAGCTTTATTATCAAACACCTCACCTAGAATGGAAGAGAGGAGGGGTGTTTAGAGGGGGTTCCGGGTGTTAAGAGGGGGTTGGAGAGAAGGGTTAGGACAAGAGAGGGGGTTAAGAGAAGGGTTAGGACAAGAGATGGGGGTTTAGAGGGGGTTAGGACAAGAGAGGGGTGTTTATATATGTAGAGGGGGTTAGGACAGGATAGGGGGATAACGACTAGAAAGGTGGATACCTAGATATACTTGATGATCATTCTCAATGGGGAACTTGTAGTGAAGCAGCTTCCTGGAAGGTTTAGCAGCTCGTGAACCACTCCTCGGCTCCCCTTCTGAGTCATCTGAAGGGAGAGGTGGAATATAAAAAACATACATCACCCTGGCAAGTTTAATCCCCTTTCTAGAAAAACAACTCGTTCCTAGACCAGCCCATCATAACTTCATCTTATAAGATCGAATCACAAATGATTTAATCCATCTCCGTACTAACAGTTAGTGACCCCTACAACGGGTATTTGTAGTCTAGAACCCTCCCCATTCTGTGGCTCAAAGATAATCATAGTTCACAACGACACAACTTCAAAAACACGAAACAAACTGAATTCCAGCTGTATGACTGCAACACATGTACACAGTTGCCTAAACTGGTTATCTAGTGTTTTCACATTGCATGAATTGTTAGACACCACACACACACTCAGTGTCCCAGACACAAACATAAATTATTAATAACAGGTCGATATATAATGTTTTATTGACAGAACCTAGATACCGCCTAATGACCGGAAACTAAAACACAGAAATAATAACACACGCAATGCGGTATCTGTTTAGTAGTATTTTATTGGAACACACCCAACAAATTTCTCAAAGCAGTAAGCCAAATAGAAGTGGAAAACCAGGCAGCCATGAACATTAAAACCGAGCATATACCAATTACCCTCATTAATTCCAAAGTTGAACCTGTTAGCCCCAGTGTCTGATGAGTATTGCACGTACCAAATTTGAACTGGACCGATATGACGTCATCAACTACATCAGCAACTGTTGCCCTCCTTGTTACCCTCTGGAGGGATAACCGCTTACTGATAGCCCGCGAGAACAGGTTCTCCATAATTAGGGACTGAATGAAAAGACTGCTCTAAAATGCAGGAAATATGGGAACGAGATACGAGTAGACAGGATATATATGAGATAATGATGGTGCAATAAAGTGGGAATAATATCAGTTTTTGAAACACCACGAACATTCCTGATGTACAACTTTGATAAGTTCTACCTGTCTCTTTACTTAAAGAATTCTCTCTTTACAAGGTGTTGAGCCATGTGGAAAATAGGAGTTAAAAAAATACATGCAATTAATATACTGAAAGGAAGTGAGTGGACCTGAAATAGGTGCAATTCGGCAGTGAATGAAACGTAATACTGTTATATAGGAAAGACATTCAACTGTTGTTGTAATAGGGGTCAAGCTATTATAGAAAGTAGACCAGATGCAGGTTTCATGTAGACTTCATTGTCACATCTAACGAGTCAGACAGAAAATTAAGACATCTTTCTCTCTTTCTCTCTCTCTCTCTCCCTTCTCACTATCTCTCTCTCTCTCTCCCTTCTCACCCTGAAAATTGGAGTTTCACTCGATTCTGCACTACGAATATAATGAAGAGCCAGCCAGTATGTATAATGTGGAGCACAAATGTATTTCATTGGACACCTTGTCCATGAGACGAGAAGTTTTACTAGTAAACTGTAAAATCATGAGTAAAAGTAAAGTTGTAGAGAGAGGAGAGAGAGGAGAGAGAGGAGAGAGAGGAGAGAGAGAGATAGAGAGGAGGCATAGCAATATAAAAGATAGACGTAAAACCCGAGAGGAGACTTGATATTCCCCGCTCTAGGCGCTCCTGCTCCCCGATATCATTTCTCTATTTGCCTCTCTCTCTCCTCTCGTCCTCCCTCTCTCTCTCTCTGCGCCGCTCTTCGCCTCTCTCGCCTTCCCCTCGCTGATCCTCTCTCCTCCTCTCGCTCTCTTCTTGAAATTCTTTACTTCCGTAACCTTGGTTTCCCTTCATTAGTTGGAGGGTGCATTCAGTTCTAAAGATCTATCTCTTTCTCGTTCTCTTTCTCTTTCTACCTGTACGTATCTCTATTTATCGATATCTCTACCTCTCTTTCTCTTCTTTTTCTATAAGGTCCCACGTACATTATAACAACTTCTCTGTAGGATGATTTCAAATCGATCTCTACCGATAATGACGTACAAAGATATTACAGAGATATTACTGTAACTTTAAGTACCCCCTGACCCCTCACTACTTATTTCCCTAACTATCGCTATCAATAAGTTGCAAAGAGTGAGTATGTACTAAGACTCTTAGCAGGCCTACTACTACGGATTGAAGCACTGTAAAAATGCAAATCCTTCTATGTGCCCCCTCCCTCTCTCTCGTTCTATGCTAAAGTGTCTCAACTATTTTCGTAATACACTCTCTTTAAATTTTCTATAAAACTAAATCTCACTTCCATATTTCTATCACTTTGCTTCCGTCAATTTCAATTTTTAACGTTTCAGTACTTTACCTTCTTTCTCTCTTTCTGCGATTTATTATTTCTTGATAGAAAAGTTTCCCAAAAAAGTATATTTCACATGCTTCTCAGGCCTATCTCACACACTCTTTAGCTCACGGACCACGGTCTCTCTCTGTCCCTCTCGGTCTTTCTCTGTCTCTCTCTCGCTGTCTCTCTGTGTCTCGTAGTGAAAATATTCTATAATTTTAGAATTTGTTCTGACTTCACGGACAAAATAATATTGAATTAGGTACAACTGACAACAGTCCGATTTGTGTGCAATATCAGTTGAATAATAATGGGTAAAATAAATCGGATAATATCAGGTTGTAAGTTAAAGTCAGTGTTACAATTATCACAGATACAAAAGATACAATGTAGAAGTTGTCATCCTGTACCTACAGAAAATTGCCCTGTCACCAACATTTCTTCAGGACTCAGCTATATTGATATCTGTATCTTCCTTTTAGTTTTTTCTCTATCTCTCTCTCTCTCACACACACATCATTCTCCATCTAAACTTTCTCGTCTATAAAGCATGAATTGTTGGCAGTACAAGTGTATTACAACCCGGACTAGTGGCACCTCCTCCTTGTGAGTTGCAGAAAGATAGGAACATGTTAATGAGGTGGAAACACCCTCCAAGCAAAATGAGAGATAGAGAGGGAAAATGTAAATTTTGGCGACGGAACTGCCGTTCTCCATACTCATGAGAAATATGTCCTATTTTTCTCGCTTTCTCTGAAGAGAAGTAGAGTTTTATGGTGAAGGGGAGGAGCTGGAGATTACTGTTCACACTTACTCATAAGAAGCATGGCCTGTTCAGATGGTTTCATCGCTGACAGACTAACTCTCTTCTTTTTGTTTCCTCCAAATACCGAGAAAAGCATCTTAGCTCGCTGTTTCCACGCCAGTGGACCATTCTTTGGATCATTCATCTCAAACGATTCACTTCTCACACTATAATATAGGGGTGCAGTCCGGTAGTATTGTTATGGTGCTGCAGTAGTGTCACGCTGCTTCATGTATTCAAATTCTGAACCCCCTCCAGAGTCCAGTGATTTACTGAGTGCTGCAACTCCCCCTCCCCTCCAGTGATTTACTGAGTGCTACCCCCCACTGCTATTATAAACCACCCCCCCCCTGCTGATATTTCCCGCAGTCTACTGTGGTATATCAGATAATTCCCTCCCTCTGTTGTCAGTGCCCATTCACACCTTTCATAATTCCGGGGGTCGGTTTATAACAAATAACCACGGCTAGTAAAGTGATGAAATTTGATAATCCCCTACGGGGATTATCACACGTTCTTCCCCTCGGTCGCTTCGCTCCCTCGTGGAGAACTAGTGATAACCCCCTCCTGCGTCGGGGGTTATCAAATTTCATCCCTGCACTAGCCGGGGTTATCTATATTATAACACTACAATAGTGTTGTACCGGGTTGTACTGAGTGCTGCAACTGTATCGCACGATTCTACATGGTAGTTCAGCGCTACTACATGACTGTTTCAAGGCTGCAATTCTTCCACAAGCTGCTGTTAGGTGCTAATTTGAAACTGACAACTCTCTCTTTCCATTCTCTCTCTCTTCTCTTTATTTCTCTGATCCGTCCTATGATAAAAAGAACCGCACGAGGGCTGTTAATTCGTGAGCAAACAACATAAAACACACGCCCATATGTCATATGGCATATGAAGCACAAACAATTCCCCAACAACTAAAGGGGCAAGATTGTAACCATGGTAACGTTACCTGAACGATCTCCTCCTGTCAGCATTTATCATACCCATCACTACATCCCCAACTTGGGGAGGCCAGCCCCTCTTGCCCTCATAGGACCGGGGTGATCTTCCCTCATCTCCAAATACCAGACTCCCTGGTCTTCGTGTTGCTAAACCAGTAGATGAGGCCTGTCTCCGCTCCAGCACGATCTCACTTTGGGACCGGAGTAGTAGTGCAGGTGGTTTCCTAGGGTGGTCAGGGGACCGGGACGGTGGGAAGGAGGGAGGACGTGGGGAGCGGTTCCTGAGTGTTATACCAGCAGGTGGGACAACTGGGGCGGTTGTCATGGGTACAGTGGTAGTGGTTGCTATGGACTCTACTAGTTTAGAGAAGATAGAGGGGCGTCCAGTTACATCAGGAGTGGGAGGGCATACCTCTACTTTGGGTGATCTGAACACACTATCATCTCCATCCTCCTCCCCTCCCACTACCACATACTGGGCTTGGTTGGAGAAGGGCGAGATGAAGCTGGGGGCACTTTCCTCAAACCTCTGACTGGTAACCAGGCTGCCAGGAGGGTTCAGAGAGGTCCCGGGAGGCGAGGGTGGGTGGGGTGAGGAGGTAACCAGGCTGTCAGAAGGGTGTGGTTTCAGGGAGGACCCGGGAGGTGAGGGTGGGTGGGGAGAGGA